>CM055758.1:10804829-11229829 GCA_029465975.1 Dallia pectoralis
GCTACCGTCATCATTTAACCAAGAAAATAGTAAAGGCTCAGGAAGCATATATAAAACATATGTTATTTAGTAATTTAGTAATAAACATGGTCTGAAGTAACATTAATGACCTGAAGTCGGTGACCCATAAATATCAGTAGATGCTGGCTATTATCCCTGGTGATGCTTTGTAAAGGTTGTACTGCAGAAAGATTAACTTTTTATTTTAGTCTTGTCTTCAACATGTGAAAGGCATGTTCAATTGAATTCAAATGAGGTGATTGTGTTGACCAATCAGGACATGTCCATTATTAACCCTAACCATGTTGCCATTATAGCTATGGCTTTGTGCTTTAGGTCATTGTCCTGCCGCAGTCCAATGCATTTACAGGAATTCGGCAGGTTCTCTGCCGACAAGATGATTCACTTCAGAATGGGTTCAGCTGCTGCTCCAATGGTGTAATATTTAATGAAGACAAGTGAGCCAGTGTCAGTTGGAGTCCTACACTGATAAGCCAAAACATTATGACTAATCTGCTGTTGGTCCTCTGTGTGCTACCAAAACAGACATGGACTCTACAAGAAGCATTATCAGCTGATCCTACAGGTCCTGTACGAACAATGAATGCAGTGTGGCAGGGCACCTTGTCCTGATAAGAGAGGCCACTAATATCAGGGAATATCCTTACCATGAAGGGGTATACCTGGTCTGCAACAATGTAGACAGACGTCCATGTTAGGGATGCAACGTTTATAGATTTTGATACAATTATAGTCTGAGGAATTATCCCGGTATCACGATTATTAGGCATTCATTCTTTTCTAAACACCAGGATGTATAAAATCACATGAGCATTCTTTAATTAGAGGTTTTATTGTACAACATTTGTCTAATGGCTTTCCATTTTAAACAGTTGCTGTCTTTTGAAACAGAAATACAGTTACCAAAATAATACAGTACAAAATAAATACAAATAAACAAAAAGTCTGTATCTCTTTGGAATATAACATAAGCTACCTATGTTGACATCCATGTGATTTTTCCAAAACAAAACACATGGAGTCAAATGCTGCAGGGCTCTTCTGATCAACTAGCCTATATTACGACATAATGTAGTATTCTCGTTTATTTGTGAATTTCTTTCTACATTTCCTCTGGACCTGAGTATGTGCACGTTCTGCATATGATATCCGTCGTCTGGAACAACTCCACAATCATTCTTACAGAATCCAAAAATCTCTCACACTGACAACTTCAGCCATGTTTTCGGTGGACACAAAACATGGGTTCTCCCGCGTTTTAAATAGTGGTTATTGTGAAATCAGTTAATCTCTAGTCCACATGATGTAAAAGAAAACAGGACTCGTTGGAATCGATGACCCGGTCTTCCACTGCACCAGTTCCGACGCTCGTGCCCATCGCAGGCGATTTGGTCAGAGGACAGGGGTCATCATGGGGTCAGCATGAACTCTGACCTGTCTGTGGTTACGCAGCCCAATACACAGCAGGTTGTGATGTACTGTGTGTTCACACATTCCTCTTATTACCGTCAAGAGATTTTTCTGTGACTTCTGCGTAAGTAGACCTGTCGGTTCAAACAGGGTAGCCTTTGTTGTTTGTGTGTTCAGTAGGTGCTTCTGTGCTGACTGGGAGAACCCCACAAGTCATGTCGTTTCAGAGATATTCCCTGTTGTCTGGCCATTACAATTTGGCCCTTGTGAAAGTTGCTCAGGTCTTTACTCCTGCCAATTTTTTCTGCATACAACATGTTGACTACAAGTACTGGGTGTTTGCTTTCTATCTAATTTACATGTGCCATTGTTTTGTAATGTCATATGGTGAAAACACCCTGAAATCAAGGTGTGTGTCAACATTATTGGTCCCCCTCCAACCTGACTCTGTGTATTACTTAAAAATGTCAGGAAAAGTAATACCTTTGATTTGCAGTGGAATATAGTACACATTTATGGACACACCACAGACCACAATGTGCCGTTTTCTATGGAGATTTAGAGTGCATCTCTATGTATTACTAATGTATTTTCAATTACATTTGGACATTTAATTATTGCAGCGGGACCCAACATTCTTATTGAATCATAAGGATCCACTTTATCCATCTCTCACTTACACTCCTCCCACCATCTCTCACTTCACTTACTCTCCTCCCTCCATCTCTCACTTACTCTCCTCCCTCCATCTCTCACTTACTCTCCTCCCTCCATCTCTCACTTACTCTCCTCCCTCCATCTCTCACTTACTCTCCTCCCTCCATCTCTCACTTACACTCCTCCCTCCATCTCTCACTTACACTCCTCCCTCCATCTCTCACTTACTCTCCTCCCTCCATCTCTCACTTACTCTCCTCCCTCCATCTCTCACTTACTCTCCTCCCTCCATCTCTCACTTACTCCTCCCTCCATCCCCCACTCTCCTCCCTCCATCTCTCACTTACTCTCCTCCCTCCATCTCTCACTCCCTCCATCTCTCCTCCTCCCTCCATCTCTCACTTACACTCCTCCCTCCATCTCTCACTTACACTCCTCCCTCCATCTCTCACTTACACTCCTCCCTCCATCTCTCACTTACACTCCTCCCTCCATCTCTCACTTACACTCCTCCCTCCATCCTCCATCTCCCTCCATCTCCATCTCCTCCCTCCATCTCTCCTCCATCTCTCACTTACACTCCTCCCTCCATCTCTCACTTACACTCCTCCCTCCATCTCTCACTTACACTCCTCCCTCCATCTCCATCTCTCACTTACACTCCTCCCTCCATCTCTCACTTACACTCCTCCCTCCATCTCTCACTTACACTCCTCCCTCCATCTCTCACTTACTCTCCTCCCTCCATCTCTCACTTACACTCCTCCCTCCATCTCTCACTTACACTCCTCCCTCCATCTCTCCCCATCTCTCACTTATCCTCCTCCCTCCATCTCCCACTTACACTCCTCCCTCAATCTCCCTCCATCTCTCACTTACACTCCTCCCTCCATCTCTCACTTACACTCCTCCCTCCATCCCTCCATCTCTCACTTACACTCCTCCCTCCATCTCTCACTTACACTCCTCCCTCCATCTCTCACTTACACTCCTCCCTCCATCTCTCACTTACACTCCTCCCTCCATCTCTCTCTCACACTCCTCCCTCCATCTCTCACTTACACTCCTCCCTCCATCTCTCCCCATCTCTCACTTATCCTCCTCCCTCCACCTCCCTCCATCTCTCACTTACACTCCTCCCTCCATCTCTCTCCATCTCTCACTTACACTCCTCCCTCCATCTCTCACTTACACTCCTCCCTCCATCTCTCACTTACACTCCTCCCTCCATCTCTCACTTACACTCCTCCCTCCATCTCTCACTTACACTCCTCCCTCCATCTCCCACTTACACTCCTCCCTCCATCTCCCTCCATCTCTCACTTACACTCCTCCCTCCATCTCTCACTCCACTCCTCCCTCCATCTCCCTCCATCTCTCACTTACTCTCCTCCCTCCATCTCTCACTTACACTCCTCCCACCATCTCTCACTTACACTCCTCCCTCCATCTCCCACTTACCTCCTCCCTCCATCTCTCACTTACACTCCTCCCTCCATCTCTCACTTACACTCCTCCCTCCATCTCTCACTTACACTCCTCCCTCCATCTCCCTCCATCTCTCACTTACTCTCCTCCCTCCATCTCTCACTTACACTCCTCCCACCATCTCTCACTTACACTCCTCCCTCCATCTCCCACTTACACTCCTCCCTCCATCTCTCCCCATCTCTCACTTATCCTCCTCCCTCCACCTCTTCCTTCACCCAATTTCATTCTGGATAAGCGCCTCTATCCCCTTCTAAATCTTTTGACCCACCTCTCCCAACTCCCCATCCCCAGCGCGTGCCCCTTCTGTCAGCATCTCCTCCTGTACGCTCAGTCCACCGTCTTCTCTTCCTCCTCCCAGGGAGTTGAAGGGGTGGTTATGTTGAGTGAACGGGCGTGCTGCCAGCCCCTTTTCCCTCTACTGTAACCACACCGCCTCTTTGTCTTCCATTTGTAACACTCCATCTAGCTCAGGGAACGTAGCACAGCTTCACACAAATTAGCCTGTCAATCATCCATCACTCCCTAACCACTGAACGTATGCTACATACAGCAGTGGGTGTCTGTTTTACTGTGTGTTTGTCACTAACACAGAGTCCCTGTTTCATATTCACCGAGAACTCTTCGTTTAGCCACGGCTGCATGAATAATAAGCGACATGTCCTGCCAAACATTTTCATACGCGCACGATAGGATGTCATTGCAACACCACTGTCTGAGCACCTGTTTGAAATTGAATTGTTGTCTCTAATATGCTGAAGTGTTTATCCCGGCAAGTACCTGAATGTCCTCATGACTGTCATCCTTCCAGGCTCTCTATCCACTCTTTGTCTTTGTTCCTTCCAGTGCTCTCCAGAACTACAGCTCTAACAACAAGACGACATGTCTGTCTGGTGATAATCTGGCAGCGTAAACTAGACACGATGCCTAGATGCACCCGATGCGCATCGCTACATCCTCGTCTCCACCATTGACTTTCCCATAGAAGTGATTCCTGAAACGTTTTATGTCCTCGGAATACAATTTGTGTATTGTTAAGACAAAGGTTTTCCTGTTCCGGAGTCAGATGGAGCAGTACAGTCAATACAAAACTGAGGTTACCATAATTATAGGGTCTTTAACCCTTTTAATATGTATACAGTACTGTTCAAAAGTTTGCGGTCCATTTTGGCCAGTTAAAATAACATCAAACTGATCAGAAATACTGTGTAGACATTGTTAATGTTATAAATGACAATTGCAGCTGGAAAAGGTTTATTTTTAATGTAAAATCTAAATAGCCATACAGATGCCCATTATCAGCAATCATCAGTGCTGTGTTCTAATGGCACGTTGTGTGTAGCTAATCCAAGTTCATCATATTAAAAGACTTATTGACCATTAGAAAACCCTTTCCAATTACGTTAGCACAGCAGAAACTGTTGTGCTGATTAAAACAAGCTTTCTTTAGACAATGTCAGTATATAGAGCCTCAACAATTGTGGGTTTGATTACAAAATCAAAATGGCCAGAAGCAAAAAACTTTTTGGGAAACTCGTAAATTTATTCTCCTGAGAAATGAAGGATATTCCATGCGAGAAATTGCCAAGAAACTGAAGATCTCGTACAACAAGGTGTACTACTCCCATCACAGAAAAGAGTAAACTGGCTTTAACCTCTAACGTGAATATAAAGAGGAGTGGGAGGCCCCTGTGCACAACTGAGCAGGATGACAAATACACCAGAGCAGTGGACTGAAAACTTTAGCTCAGGGGCCAAATCAGAACTTTAAATGGAAATTAAATTAAATGGACCGCCACATTTGTTTTGTAACTTGTAATTAGAAATGATTTGTGGGCTAGAAAATGGCAATAACGACAATGTATACACATAACATTTAAACTGTATGTCTATTATTATATATAAATAATTGTCATGACTCCCTCCGTTACTCTACCGACATCTAAGGGCAAGCTTCGGCCTTCGTCATCATCACATTGGCATGTCTTGTCTTTTGCACACACCTAGTGTATCATAAATAGGCTTCCTGTGTTTGGTCATGTCTTTGTGTGGTATTGTTACATGTTACGTCTTGTACTGGGGTTGTCATTAAGTCTCTGTTCTAGACAGTTGAACATTTGAGCGGGGCTCCGCTTCATTCATTCATTGTTTAGTCACTTGTGTGAACAGTACCTGTGGTGGTGTACATATTATTCACGTGGCTTGCTATTCAAACAAGCCTAGTTTGCCTATCTGCGGACTCTGGCTCTTGTATTTTCACCTCGCAGCCGTGACAATTATTTGATTCAGATACAGAACAACTGGACGTTATAATAAAATAACTGGCAAGTTATTTTGTACTACCCCTCAGAACTGTTTTAATACATACCGCGGGGCGGATGGAATTGCCTCGAGGGTCGGACTGGCCCAAAGGCCTTAGTTTGCTGCCCACCTCTGCATTAGAGTACATCGTTTAAGAAACAGATGCCTCACAGGTGGTCAACTGGCGGCTATATTAAATAGTAATAAAACACCCGTCTTCACCAACAGCGAAGAGGCGTCTTCGGGATGCTGACCTTCTAGGCAAAGTGGCAAAGAAAAAGACATATCTCAACCTTGATTGAGATAAGAATACATTACGAAAGAAAAGTTATTTGTTTCAGGCAATTGTTTTGCCTATAATTGAACCCACAATTGCTGATGCTCCAGATACTCTAGTCAAAACCAGGTCAGTTCTTCTTTAACAGTTTTCAGCTGTGCTAACATAATTGCAAAAGGTTTTTCTAATGACCAATTCATCTTTTAGCATGACATGTTGTTTTAGATGCATTGTAATACATTTTTGTAGTGGATAACTCATTGTTGCACACAGGTGAAGCTATGCCTGACAAACGGTCTTTGACTGAAATGTTGAATTTCTTTCAACAGATGATTACTTCTGGTCATTCCATTACCAGTGTGCTTAGTTTTTTTTAATTCAACCAATATTCAAAAGCTCTACAGCAATGAGATTTTGTTGTTCTTAAATATCCTAACGGCGCAGCCAGAAATCTTTAGTTTAGCAACAATTATCAGTAAAATAATACTGTCAACTCAATACTGCAAATAAGAGTTTATGCATGAATCCGGATGCAGGATTTATCTAAAGTAGTTGTCAGCATTAAATAACCAAGGAACTTCATCTGACAATTACTCTAGATAATATAAGTCAAGTAAATGTTGCACAGTCGAAGAAAGTCTTACGCAGTCCATAAAAGTCTGGGAGTCTTAAAATGTCTAACATAATCTCACAATCTAATAAAAAAAAAACCACAGTGATACCATCTAACACAGTCTGACAGTCTACCGTAATCTCACACTGACTCAAAGTCTAACATAATATAATACAATAATATATGTGACTGAGGTTGTAATTATGGCAGAGAGATTACAGTGGAATAACAAACAGACTGCTCTGTCTGGGTATTAAGCTAGCATCAAGCTAACGGCAGATTGATGCAATAATTACTGTACCAGATGAGCAGAGGAGAACAATAAGGGGAAAAGACAACGTCTTTCATCTTGATAACAGATAAAAGGTTTGCAGTGAGATGAAGACAGATCTCTGTTGACAGATCTCTGTTACCTGATGACATTTTGTTTTAATTCCAAATTCTGTCTTTAGCCATTAAAGTTGTACTGAAGTACTAAAACAGTAAATGAACAGAATTCGGAAGCACATTTGGCTTTGGTAACATTTGGTACACTGTATAGTCGTTGAGGTTTTGGGGCCTTTGCTGGTATTCTTAGGTCTAACATCTTATCACTCAAGCTTTCTGATGTTTCCATCTGAAATGAGATAAGTAGCGAAGCTTTCAGGACTGCTTAGGTTGGCAAAATAAGTCAATTAGTTACGCAGTCAAATTGAGATTCCGCTACATGCCGCATGTAAGAAAGGCCGCAGAGGACAAGCGTCTGACAGCTTGTTAAATTAATCCTCTGGGTCTGTCGTGAGGAAGTGAGTCATCGTGTGTCTTGCTTGTGTCCTCAACGCCAGGGGCAAACCCATCAGACTTCATACAAACAGGTACAGACACAAAGACATGTTTGTTTTTCTATTCCTGAGGGACTAGGAAACCCCCAAAATTCATGTTTTAATTGATAGTTCTATACTTAACTCTGATTTTAGAGTTAACCTGACCATCTTCAATCGACCAGGCAGCTAAACCTGTAATGCCTAAAACCTTGTAACCCCAAAGCAAAGCCAAGTGGGAGTGTTAGCCTAAACCTAACGCCTACGTTGGAAATTCAAATGTTCCTTTTATATTTAGAGGCAAGATGTTAGATTGACATGTATGAACTCATACATGAACATAGTTATTTGTGTTCGATATATACATATTTTACATTAGAAAACACCACAGCACAAGAAGACCTTCAATTAAAAATGTTGTTTGGATTTTATGTAAAATTTAAAGGATCTGTTGGTAAACTATCATTGTTTAAACACTACACACCAATACACACATATACAGTAACTTCCAATATCTAATACAGTAGCTTCCAATATCTAATACAGTAACCTCCAATATCCAATACAGTAGCTTCCAATATCTAATACAGTAACTTCCAATATCCAATACAGTAGCTTCCAATATCTAATACAGTAACTTCCAATATCCAATACAGTAGCTTCCAATATCTAATACAGTAACTTCTAATATCCAATACAGTAGCTTCCAATATCAAATACAGTAGCTTCCAATATCCAATACAGTAGCTTCCAATATCTAATACAGTAACTTCCAATACACAAGTATTCAGTAACTTCCAATATCAAATACAGTAACTTCCAATACCCAAGTATACAGTAAATTCCAATATCCAATACAGTTACTTCCAATACACAAGTATATAGTAGGGGTGTGACCATTGAAAAAAGGGAAAAGATGATAATGTTTTAGTTTTTACAAAACTACATTTAAGGTCCCAATCATCATACTGCTTTAGCAACACTACTGAAAATGTCTACAACGCAGACTTCTATAGCATCAGAGGCGATGGCTAGTACCGTGTGACTTTAGGAGAGAACAGAGGTGATGGCTAGTACCGTGTGACTTTAGGAGAGAACAGAGGCGATGGCTAGTACCGTATGACTTTAGGAGAGAACAGAGGCGATGGCTAGTACCGTATGACTTTAGGAGAGAACAGAGGCGATGGCTAGTACCGTGTGACTTTAGGAGAGAACAGAGGCGATGGCTAGTACCGTGTGACTTTAGGAGAGAACAGAGGCCATGGCTAGTACCGTGTGACTTTAGGAGAGGACAGAGGCGACGGCTAGTACCGTGTGACTTTAGGAGAGGACAGAGGCGATGGCTAGTACCGTGTGACTTTAGGAGAGAACAGAGGCGATGGCTAGTACCGTGTGACTTTAGGAGAGAACAGAGGCGACGGCTAGTACCGTGTGACTTTAGGAGAGAACAGAGGTGATGGCTAGTACCGTGTGACTTTAGGAGAGAACAGAGGCGATGGCTAGTACCGTGTGACTTTAGGAGAGAACAGTGGCGATGGCTAGTACCGTGTGACTTTAGGAGAGAACAGAGGCGACGGCTAGTACCGTGTGACTTTAGGAGAGAACAGAGGCGATGGCTAGTACCGTGTGACTTTAGGAGAGAACAGAGGCGACGGCTAGTACCGTGTGACTTTAGGAGAGAACAGAGGCGATGGCTAGTACCGTGTGACTTTAGGAGAGAACAGAGGCGATGGCTAGTACCGTGTGACTTTAGGAGAGAACAGAGGCGATGGCTAGTACCGTGTGACTTTAGGAGAGAACAGAGGCGACGACCAAGTCCACTGAGCTGGTAAACTGATATATTGCTTGTTATTCGTCAGCTCTTCTGATATACATACAGTTTATTCTGCAACTCCAATCAGATTATTGGCTAAATAGCACACCCACCCGCCTGGTGCTATTTTTGAATTCAATCATTTGAATCCCATTTCCAATTGATTAGCCAGATAGGCAATATTATAACGAGTGCCGCACGGAGGCACTAACGTGAATTTAGTTCAGCCAACCGATTACAAACATTTACGTTTTCCTTGAAATGGTTGAATTGAGCGAGGGCAGCCCAGGGTCAGTGCGATATAATAAAGATGCATTTCTGCATGCACTAAATGGAGAGGCATCTGAAAGACTGAAGAGGTTGCTTCCTCCTATTCATCAGAAGCACACTCAATTCCAGAAATGCAGAAAAACTGTTTTTTCCCCCATGGGTTCAAAAGGTTTATTCCATCCTTTGTGGATAGATAATCTAATCTGCGTGACGCATTTGGGAGACTTTGTTTGTCTCTCCTCCCAGTTTTACCCAAGTAAAGTCACCTTAAAACCTGGGCCTTAAAACGCAATTACTACAGACGAGCCCGCTGCGTTTCTCTGCGCCGAACGAACGAGACTGAAAGAGGCGAACACAATGGTAATCCATACGTCGTGGGTGAGGGCGGGGGAAGAGGAAGACAAAGGAAGAATAGACAAAAGGACAGAGACCGGAGATAACGGGGAATAAGACGGATGTACTAATGTAGATTTATAGACAGGGAAATAAGATGTGCTGTCACAATAACTCAACCCAGATGAATCTCCAGTGCAATTGTTTGCAATATACGTACACATATATATACACACACACACACATATAGGGATGGAATCGTATGTTAATCTGTCTAATCTAACACATCACTGAGCTAAATTCACAAGACAAAATAAGATATACACACTTTGCCTATGCCTGTTTTACCTACAATTATTACATATATTGTTTGAATGCATATGTCCACAGTGGATATGTGAAGTCTACACACCCATGTTTTGTGATGTGAAAACAAAGATAAATCATGTCAGAACCTTTTCCACCTTTAATGTGACCTATAACGTAAACAATCTTTGAGGGGAAAACAATAAATGTAAATCTTACATTAACCTGGTTGCATAAGTGTGCACACCCTTAAAGTAACACTTTGTTGAAGCACCTTTTGATTTTATTACAGCACTCAGTCTTTTTGGGTAGGAGTCTATTAGCATGGCACATCTTGACCTGCTAATATTTGCCCACTCTTCTTTGCAAAAGCGATCCAAATCTGTCGGATTGCGAGGACATCTCCTGTGCACAGCCCTCTTCAGATCACTCCACAGATGTTTAATTGGATTCGGGTCTGGGCTTTGGCCGGGCCATTCCAAAACGTTAATCTTCTTCTGGTGAAGCCATGTTTTGTGGAATTGGATGTGTGATTTGGGTCATTATCGTCCTGAAAAGTGAACTTCATCTTTGAGTTCCAGCTCAGCTAAAGGAAAAACAGCCCCAAAGCACGATGCTGCCACCACTATTGCTGCATTGGGAGTATGGTGTTCTTTGGGTGATGTGCAGTGTTGTTTTTGTGTTGAATTATGGCCAAAATGTTCATCCTTGGTTTCATCAGAACATATCACATTTTCCCACATCCTTTTGGGAGACTTGATGTTTGTTTTTGCAAACTTCTGCCGGTCTTGAATGTTTTTCTTAGTAAGACAAGGCTTCCATCTTTCCACCCTACCCCATTGCCCATACATATGAAATATACGGGAGATTGTTGTCACATGTAGCACACAGCCAGTACTTGCCAGAAATTCCTGCAGCTCTTTGAATGTTGCTTCAGGCCTCTTGGAAGCCTCCTTGATCCATTTTTCTCTCGTCTTTTCATATATTTGGGGGGACATCCAGTTCTTGGTAATGTCTATGTTCTGCCAAATATTCTCCACTTGATGATGACTGTCTTCACTGTGTTCTATGGTATATCTAATACTTTGAAAATTATTTTGTACCCTTCTCCTGACTGATATATTTCAACAATGAGATTCCTCTGATGCTTTGGAAGCTCTCTGCGGACAATAGCTTTTGCTCTGAGATGAAACAAAGAAAATCCTACAGGAACAGCTGACCTTTATTTGTGAATAATCAGAATCACTTTAAATGATGGCAGGTGTGTACTGAATTATATTTAACATGCATTTTTTTGAATGTAATTGGTAAATTCTGGACACAGCCACATCCTCAGTTATAAGAGCACACGTATGTAAGCAGGTTATTATAAGGTTTAAGTATAATTGTTTTCCCTCAAAGATTTCCGTTTTTTTTCACATCACAAAAAGAGGTGTGCAGACATCTTATATCCACTGTATATAAACATTGGTTCGTGCAGAATCGATTAATTTTGCACTTGTGCACTTTTAATGCACCCTTAATGCACTTTTAATGCACTTTTAATAACTGCTGACATGATGTACATGTAACTGTCACCAACTAAACCGCTAACAATAGGCATGTGGCAATGCAGCATATCCTTTCAAAAAATTTAAGTAGGCCTTTTCATTAGTGCTCTAGGCCCGCTATTTGAAGAGAGCAACATTTGTTTTTCCAAGCAATGAAAAGTCTTTCATGACAAGAACAACAAATAAAGTAGGCTAATAAGTCCTTATTTTTGAGTGGCATTCAGGGAAAAAAGGAACATCAAGATAAAGGGATATTCAATAATTTCATAATGTCACATGACTTGCAGTTAAACTCTGCAGTTTACATACAGCTTAGCCAAATACAATCCCTGACATCTTATCCTGGTTAATATTCCCTGTCTTAGGTCAGCTAAGATCACCTCTTTATTTTAAGAATGTGAAATATCAGAATAGTAGTAGAGAACGATTGATTGCAGCTTTCGTTTCTTTCAACACATTCCCAGTGGGTCAGAAGGTTACGTACTCTAAATTGATGAACGTGAGTCAACCATAATTAACTATAAGTGAAATAATCTGTCTGCAAAGAATTGTTTGAAAAATTCCTTGGCATGCACAAAATAGATGTCCAAACAGACTGGCCAAAGGTTGTTAACAAACTCATATTTTGTTAAACCAGTGGAATGGTTGAAAGATACGTTTTAATGACTTCAACCTAAGTGCATGTAAACGTACAACTTCAACTGTATATAATTTACTTTAGGGTTCTCTTCTCCTGTTTTAGCACTTTTGCTTTTATCCTAATTGAGCCCAATTGAAATAATTAGTCAACTGAACGAATCATAAAGCCTTTGATAGACTGAATCAGGCGGGTGAGAGTATTAACCAATCATATTGTCTACATAGAAGCACAAAGAAACTGGTAAGAAACATACCTAATGCATGAAGAAAATATGCTAAATGTAAGTGTAACTGATAATGCAATATGCAGTATATCATTTCATTAGTAACATACCTTTTTGTCTTCTTTAAACGTAAATGATCTACAAAGTAACCAGACAGCATTATTGAATTAGAGAACAGGTCTTCTGGACAGGTAACTAGTAATGATAACAGATTACAGGTAAACTACCATACACTGTGTGTGTGTGTGTGTATGTGCGTGTGCGTGTGTGTGTGTGTGTCTATGGAGGCCTGTGGCAGTGAAACCCCTGAGCTCTCCTGGCTTAGACCAAAGACATCCATTACGTGGGGCTGTTGACGGCTGTGCTCTGCTTCGACACACTCCACTGCCATGTGATACAGCTCTAAGTGAACCAGCTGTTCTGCCTTATGCATGGGGCTCCTACAGCCCGATGCATATTAAAGTGAGCCGAGGCCTGTGTGCCTGTGTGTGTGTGTGTGTGTGCATGTGTGTGCATGTGTTTTATTTCATAGTCTGCTAGCTTCTGTATCTACATTGTACTGTATCACAATCGGCAGCTAAAGGTTATAAACTATAACTATAACACAGTGAACTGTTCGATATAGGCATTTATTACTATATATTAACAACTGTACATTAACCGTACTAAAGTGTCTTGTTTGGAAGGAATGTACAGCATAGCTAGTTGGAATAAAAGATTGTGATGGCCATCAAAGGGTCCCTAGGATAAAAACAATAATCAATTTGATCTGTCTTTTTGTCATTTAAAAAACTCTTATTTCATAGAACAAGAATAGTCTGATGATCCAATCCAACTTGTCGAAGGTACTTCAGGATACATTGGTCAAATTATCTTCAGATTACATCAACAAACTAATAGCTTGATTGCCAAAGGTTGTAATTACTACAAAGAAATGCAATGCAATGAAATTCATAATAAAATGTACGTAACTTGATGTCAGAAAATACTGATAAGTGAAGCACAAATCCGATCCGAATCTAAAATTCATTGAAAAAAGCATACTGGAATGTCCTGGGATGATAAATGCCAGACAATGAATTGATTGATTGATGTGAAGAGAAGAAAAGGCTAAATAAGATGTTTGAGTCTAGCAAAAGTCAGACCAAAAAGGCCCAACGCAGACACACCTGTAGACATAACACTACCCTCTGGTCACATGACTATACTCTCAAAATTTCTTTCCACCCGACTACGCACAGCCAACCAGTCATTCATTTCAAATACAAAGTAATACAAATACAACAGTTATATCTTCCCAAACAGAACAGTGTATCGTCACTCAAAAACAACATGCTGTACATCTGAACCTTAATTGAAAAAATCTATTGAGAGGTGAGGTACAGTTTAGACATGGTAAGCTCGCCTTTTCAGTGTGGTGGTATCCCCTAAGCCCTCGCCCTAGTCACTTTCCCTCAAGGGAAAACCCATCAAAACCAGACGCCATATTTTTGCCATCTTAAGTCCCGGTTCAATTCACAAAAGCTGCTCCCTCCGGCCTTTATATATCTTGAGGGGATTAGTGAATTACTGTTTACTCGCAGGGTTGATATCCCCCATAATTCAATGCTAACTGTGATCATATAAAACACTAATGAAAAACACTAATAAAACATAAATGAAACCATCACTACTACAGTTATAATAGTTGGTATATTTTTAAAACAACAATCACACAAATGTTATAACTAGGTCTAAGCCTAAAATTGTAAATATATGCGGTATCATATGCCCCAAGTGACTTCGCATGCCAACACTATGTATTTCCAGTAAATTTTGTACATTCATCAACGTGGCCTTAACATGGCTCTCAGCTTCTGCTTTTCTCCCCTCGCAAAACTCCCAACTCCTCTCACTTCAGATTCAGAAACCAACGATTGGAGAACCATTCCACCTGCCTGCAAACTCAATCACCGCTTCTCCTCCCTCACACCACTCCCAAAGTCCAAGCACGTTGCCAGTATAAGTGGCTGAGGCACCACCCAGGGGTTTACCAGCATCCACTCAATATTTCCTCATCAGAAGACAAGTGACAGATCAACAGGAAGAGGCATTAGCAATAACAGGCCTTGCAAACACATTAACCACTGATGTGTAATGCACTAGATGGCTTGGACTAGAACAAGTGTGTGTATGTGGTGTTCATCTGATAATGCACTCAGCACTTCCTAGAAACTTGATTAATCAATGGCATTGATTGACCAGCTATTCCTCCTCTCACCTTTCCAAGGTTGGACTGGGAGACGGATAGATAAGAACTGGCATACGAGGCAGTCCTGAAGCAGGTGACAGTGTGTAATTGTATCTGAGTCACGGAGTTAGCTGGTCTCGTCAAGTAAGACAGCGCTCAACATAAAACTGTCGAACAATGAGAATGTTAACGGAGCTTTCCCAGAATGGACAAGTAAAATGTGTTATTTACCACCAAAATTCAGAGATTCAGCTATGAATTCAGCTAGAGTGGCTCATGCAGAATATTCTTCTTCACAAGTCGGTTTGTGTGTACGACTGGATTTGATCTCGATTCTCATTCGCATATTGAATTGGCAATTGTACTTTAAAATGAAAAAACTTCATTTTACCAGGTAGGCCGATTAAGAACCAATTCTCATTTGCAACGGTGACCTGGGGAGAAGCTGGAGATTGAACCCAGGACATCATACATACAAAGCATGCACTCTACCATTGAGCTACCAACTTAGGCTACGTTCACACTGCAGGCTGAAACGACCCAATTCCGCAAACAACAAGTGACGTCGTTGACCGTTGAGTACTCTTCTGCGCATGCGGGTCACTTCTGGGTCATTTCACGTTTACACAGGAGATCACAAAAGGTCGCATTTAATTGGAAATGTGAACGGCCTTGCAAAAAAAAATCGGAATTGAGCGTTAAGCCCTGCAGTGTGAACGTAGCCACTGATACTCGACAAACGTCACAATTCTGTGTTGAAGTAGGCGGGAATGAGAAGATAAACAACTAGTTTAGTTTTCTTCTAAAAACGAGAAGATTGTAATTGAGCTGGGTCCGTTGGGAAAATAACTTTAATATCCCTAAACGAGCTCCACTGTTGACATCCATTTTTAGCTAGCGTTACTTCCGCAAAAAACAAGTGACGTCGTTGACCGTTGAGTACTCTTCTGCGCATGCGGGTCACTTCTGGGTCATTTCACGTTGGCTGGAGTTTGACGACACACAGAAGGAGACATGTACTGCTCAACAGGTCAGGATTTATATTGCAAGCATGTAACTTAATCAAAATGTGAAACAATCAAAACTTGACTCACAGGGGAATATACATTTGGTGACACACATGCCCTACCCCATTATTCAGACCTGCAATGAGACTGATGGGTCAAGAGTTAAAAACTCATTCTCCATGAACTCCGTGTTAACTTATACACTCAATAACTTCATATCAGCACTTTGCTAAACATCATTGCAACTTTGATTGGAACCGGATTCACAGTGTGACGTATGGGGGTGCAGGTGGGATGGCGTGGAACGGTTGTGCTAACAAGGGCCCTGTGAAACCATTGTTAGGGGTTACATCATCTTGTTCCGTCCAGGAGATTTTAGACAGCCTCTGCTAAGAGGACATAACTGGGTCAAAGCTGGACCCAGGAACAGGAAACTGTGTTACGAGTGAGGACTCTTCCTCACTCAGGGGGGTTTAGTTGGGTTTGTATTTTAGCAAATTGCACACCGCAGGTTTGGGTTTGTAATTAGTTGGGTGTGTAGTTTAGCAAATTGCACACACCAAGTTTGTGTTTCTAATTAGTTGGGTTTGTATTTTAGCAAATTGCACAAACCAGGTTTGTGTTTCTAATTAGTTGGGTTTGTAGTTTAGCAAATTGCACACCGCAGGTTTGGGTTTGTAATTAGTTGGGTTTGTAGTTTAGCAAATTGCACACACCAAGTTTGTGTTTGGGTTTGTATTTTAGCAAATTGCACAAACCAGGTTTGTGTTTCTAATTAGGTGGGTTTGTAGTTTAGCAAATTGCACAGACCAGGTTTGGGTTTGAAATTAGTTGGGTATTTAAGTTCAGCGTCTGCCTGTTTCACGATGTTTAGCATTGTTTCTATGGGAAGTCCCGTCTATTTGGTGAATGCGTGTATCTTACTACTTATCACTGTTTCTGTCTGTTAGTTGTCGCTCTACGTCCATGTTGTGTTTGGTTTAATAATAAAACCCATCGCACAAGTTCCTGTCTCTGCTTGTGGCTTTCTCTGGATTTCACCGTAGTTCGTGACACTCTGATCTCATACAGTCCTCCATATCTACACATAAATAGCTTGACCAAAGAATCAAGTTTTTGCAATGGCGATCTGAGTCACCTCACCTAACCCCATCTATAAACATGTGGAATGAGCTGAAGATAAGTACACCATCAATACCAATGACTCTGAAAGACAGAATCTGGAAATATTCTTCATGGACAAAAGGTCTCCAATGATTATCTATGGGATCTTTCAACTTATCATACTTTCCAGGTAACTTAGTGGTGTCCAGGAAGAGAGTAGAAGTAAAAAAAAATGCAATAATGCCTATATGCTGCCTGTGAAGCATATCATTATTTCTTAATCAATTATGTTTTATTAAACATTTCGCCTCAATTTAAGGTAATATTTCTCATAGTTTGATAAACAAAAAATAAATGTCATTAATACAGCCTTTTTTTGCTAATCTTTACCAATAGATCAACATTATTATTGAGGGCATTGTAACTGTGAAAGCACCATCAGAAAATCCTGTACCATTGATTTTATTAGGGGTTGGTAGTACTGTCATAGACTTCAGTTTGATGTGGATGCTATGTTTTTATATTGTACTTTTAGTGAGTGGGACCCAAACCTTCACAAGGATAACTTCCCTGTGAATGTTGAAATCAGACCCGGCAGAGAATTTACAGACTAACGAAACAACCTAATAGAGTCATGGTTCTTAGTGGACTAGGAGGTTTTTGGTTAGTAGTCAGTCACAGCTGGTTTACATTGGGGTTTAATTAGAGTATCACGGTTCCTAGTGGACTAGGAGGGTGTTGGTTAGTAGTCAGTCACATCTGGTTTACATTGGGGTTTAATTAGAGTATCACGGTTCCTAGTGGACTAGGAGGGTGTTGGTTAGTAGTCAGTCACATCTGGTTTATATTGGGGTTTAACTAGAGTATCACGGTTCCTGGTGGACTAGGAGGGTGTTGGTTAGTAGTCAGTCACATCTGGTTTATATTGGGGTTTAATTAGAGTAACATGGTTCCTAGTGGACTAGGAGGGTGTTGGTTAGTAGTCAGTCACAGCTGGTTTATATTGGGGTTTAATTAGAGTATCACGGTTCCTAGTGGACTAGGAGGGTGTTGGTTAGTAGTCAGTCACAGCTGGTTTATATTGGGGTTTAATTAGAGTATCACGGTTCCTAGTGGACTAGGAGGGTGTTGGTTAGTAGTCAGTCACACCTGGTTTTATAATTAGGGGTTCCTAGTGGGCTAATTAGTAGTCAGTCACATCTGGTTGATATTGGGGTTTAATTAGAGTAACATGGTTCCTAGTGGACTAGGAGGGTGTTGGTTAGTAGTCAGTCACAGCTGGTTTATATTGGGGTTTAATTAGAGTATCACGGTTCCTAGTGGACTAGGAGGGTGTTGGTTAGTAGTCAGTCACAGCTGGTTTATATTGGGGTTTAATTAGAGTATCACGGTTCCTAGTGGACTAGGAGGGTGTTGGTTAGTAGTCAGTCACAGCTGGTTTATATTGGGGTTTAATTAGAGTATCACGGTTCCTAGTGGGCTAGGAGGGTGTTGGTTAGTAGTCAGTCACATCTGGTTGATATTGGGGTTTAATTAGAGTATCACGGTTCCTAGTGGACTAGGAGGGTGTTGGTTAGTAGTCAGTCACAGCTGGTTTATATTGGGGTTTAATTAGAGTATCACGGTTCCTAGTGGACTAGGAGGGTGTTGGTTAGTAGTCAGTCACACCTGGTTTATATTGGGGTTTAATTAGAGTATCACGGTTCCTAGTGGACTAGGAGGGTGTTGGTTAGTAGTCAGTCACAGCTGGTTTACATTGGGGTTTAATTAGAGTATCACGGTTCCTAGTGGGCTAGGAGGGTGTTTGTTTTTCACGAGATTACAGCTTCATGGAGGAGTGGGTGCGGCGCTATACATGGCAGGGCGATTCGGGGTCCAAATCCCTGTTATCGGATGATGACGAGGTGGTTTACGAGAGAGTGGAGGAGGACATTAAAGGCGCCCTGCTATGGGATCCCGTGGTGGAGAGTTGCTGAGGAGACCCCCTGCAGAACCACCTCGTCAGGGGTTTCGACCGCCCTCCCTCCCACATTCATTTTTTTTGTTTTTATGGCGTAGCCTGTCTGGCAGCTGTGCCTTAAGAACGGGGTACTGTCACGGTTTCTAGTGGTCTAGGATTGTTAGCAGTCGGCCACAGCTGCTTTACATTGGGGTTTAATTGAAGTGTCACGGCTGTTGGGGATTTGGTGATTATGTGTCTTTAAAAGGCACTTTATTTGGGATTCAAATTTGTTGGTTATTGTTTCCAGTTCACAATTTAAGTAGAGGTTTGTGGTTGTATTAGAATATGTGTTGCTGTTGTTTCAATGTCGCTGTGTATGCGCAATATTATTTCAAACAAGTAGGTCGTTTTCACCGTACACATATTCAAACTTAAGCTCAGGGATCGTAAATACAGGAGATATCTGCAATCATCCAAGATAAGTAATAAATAACTCACCTTATAGTAAATTTAACACATGAATAAATCCTAAAACTACACCACACACTGCCAGTTAAATTAAAACAAGATAAAAAAAACATTTTCAGAATTACCCATTTCAAGAGTGGGAGTGGTTGTAAAATAAGTATAACTTCATATTCCTGAAACACACAAATAAACTAGGTAAAGTTGTTTTATGTCTATAAAGCTGGCAGTCAATACATGGAGTTTTAGGACAAGCTAGACTTCCATTTGCCATTCACGGTTTGATTTACGTTTTGTTTATAAATATGTCTTTCGAACGGATACGTGGCATATGGCTTTCCTACACCACACCTCCCGCAGGCGTGACAAATAGGGTCGTGGGCTATTGGGGGCGTTTCCCGTAAAGTCATATGTATTCAATCCAGAATAGCAAAAAAACAATCAATGTCTATAGTCACGTAAAAATCCTCGTCCACATGAGCAAGGGGTATATGAAGATATCCCGTTATTACATGAGTGTGGTAAGAATGTAGCCTACAATTGATACGCTGTCTTAATTGCATTATACTTAATAATTTATTCATGTGAACATTATAGTAAATTATTGCCACATTCCCTTTTAAATATTGATATGTACATTTAAATGTTAATTGATATGTGCAAATGTAAGCACTTTTTTTTACGTCTCAGGTTAATTATTGACATGAGCCTCCTACGCAGAATCTGATGCTCGAGTGCTTAAAAGAACCACCAACAAATACAAATAGCAAGACTTTTCTGTGTGTTGTCTTCAATTGCTTGTAATAGCAGGCCGCCACATACAAATGCGTGAAATTGCAGAGATCCACTTGTCTGACACAGTTTTTGTGGTTCCAGTCAGTGTGCCATATTGAGGTCAAACCCTCGACAGAGATATATAGAGAATACACAAAATGTCATATCTATGAACAATTCCTGCCACCCAAAACTTTTCACCTCAATGTTTTTATTATTATGTTTATTTATTATTTTCTATAAGAAAAGGGTTAGGGTTAGAGTTGACTTACTAATTTCTACACGTTCGTGATTCATGGAAATACTGGTACCCTCAATTTAAAGCCAAGTCCACACTTTTACCTTGTGTTCAATGAATGAAATGTGCTGAAATACAGAGTCCAAAAAACAGCAATGAAACAGGGAAAGAGAAAATAAAGAAGTGCTAAAAAACAATTGCCAAGGCTCTCACACAAAGAGGAGACGTAAGACTAATTTGTTTCACAGTAGAACGCCTCCTTGTCCGATTAATCGTATTCCTCCCTGACCACCTATGGCATAGCACTTCACTGAAGGACACACTACCTTCAGTCTACAGAGAAGTGGACTTTGAATCTCTGTTCAAGATAATAACCAAGAAATGATAATTGCGCTCGTTACCTTCAAATACATATTGATCCTATATTGATACTGAACTATTCAATGACCAAAAGCCTTGTAAAGAAAAACTTGAGTCTGTGTATACACAACGCAGAGTGTGGGGTGAGACAGGAGCTGTACAGGAGCTCATATACTGGTCTGAGGAGTGTGACAAGCTTTACTCGGACAGTTTGGACCTAATGGAACCAAAATAGCATTTGTGAAGTCAGGCACTGATGTTGGATGAGAAGGCCTGGCTCGCAATCGCCAGTCCAAAACCTCCCAAAGGTGGAGAATCGGGTTGAGGTCAGGGCTCTGTACAGACCATGTCTTCATGGACACTTGTTGTGGAATATTTAAATAATTAAATTGTAATGGTGTTGAGGGTTCAGTGTAATTTGATTCTCCTTGCAAGTAAATAATAAAATACTGTTAATTGAGTTTCTCTCTTCTTTTCTCCGGATTTACTTTAAAAAGTAAAAAAAAATTCTGTCCTTTATTTGCAGTTTTACAGTTTGCACCCCTCATTATCCAATCACCTGACAGCAAAAATATTGAAGAAATTACTGGTCTCTTGGATATCCTTGGAGTGGACTGTTATCTGCCAAGCTAGTCGTCTTTCATGAACACGTGAGGGCAGAATGGATGATATCAGGTTAGTATCAAGGCGAGATACTCAAGGTTGCAGTATCGTTATCGGACATAAATAAATGGTAAATGCTGCGCTTTTATATAGCGCTTTTATCCAAAGCGCTTTACAGATCCTGCGTCTCATTCACCCATTCATACACTGATGACCGCGTCTACCATGCAAGGCGACTGCAGGCTCGCCAGGAGCAGCTGGGGTTAGGTGTCTTGCTCATGGACACCTCGACAATTTCCCAGGAGGAACCGGGGATCGAACCACCAACCTTCCGATTGATAGACAACCGACTCAACCCACTGAGCCACTGCCGCATAGGTATTGAGCCATTCCTACGTATAGTCGCCCGGGATCTACTACTGAAATTTACTTTAAAAAAAAAAAAATTCTGTCCTTTATTTGCAGTTTTACAGTTTGCACCCCTCATTATCCAATCACCTGACAGCAAAAATATTGAAGAAATTACTGGTCTCTTGGATATCCTTGGAGTGGACTGTTATCTGCCAAGCTAGTCGTCTTTCATGAACACGTGAGGGCAGAATGGATGATATCAGGTTAGTATCAAGGCGAGATACTCAAGGTTGCAGTATCGTTATCGGACATAAATAAATGGTAAATGCTGCGCTTTTATATAGCGCTTTTATCCAAAGCGCTTTACAGATCCTGCGTCTCATTCACCCATTCATACACTGATGACCGCGTCTACCATGCAAGGCGACTGCAGGCTCGCCAGGAGCAGCTGGGGTTAGGTGTCTTGCTCATGGACACCTCGACAATTTCCCAGGAGGAACCGGGGATCGAACCACCAACCTTCCGATTGATAGACAACCGACTCAACCCACTGAGCCACTGCCGCATAGGTATTGAGCCATTCCTACGTATAGTCGCCCGGGATCTACTACTGAAATCACACAAACTGACTTGTGGTAATGTTGGTATCCTATGGAAGTGCCACGTTTAAAGTCACTCAGCTCTTCACCATGAGCCCTTGTACTACCATTGTTTGACTATGGAGATCTCATGGCTATGTGGTGGATTTGATGCTGTGGGCTGAAACACCTGAACACAGTAATTAGTAGGGTTGTTATTTTCTTATATCAATGGTCAAATATAGGACAAAATTATAAAATGTGAGAGCAGATATAACTGGATAAACACTCCTTGGCCGCACTAGTATCATTATAGACGGACTTTGACAGGTCAAGTATCAGTCATTTACTGCAACGTCATTGTTTTAACAACTATTGTTATGTTAATTATAATTCAAACTTATTTGTTGCCATGATCCACTTTCAAATGTTTCACCGATGTTAAAATGTGCAATCTTTGCACCAAGGTAGACATCGAAGTGACCCATACTGGGCAGTGAGGTCCTGTGGTCGCATGCGTTCATCTTGCAGACATCTCATCTCCAACCGCTTATCCGGGGTGGGGTCGCGGGGGTAGCAGACATAATGCGCTCAAACACTTCAGATGTCATATTAGTTTCATTTGCAGCACAATCCTGTCTTAGAAGTCAATGACATTAGAGCATTAGAAGGAATTCTGGGCCTTCCTTATGACCTTTTGCTAATTATTAGGTAATGGCTAACTGACTTGGCAAATCAAACAGGCAGAATTAGCCATCTGAAAAGATAATGATGTCTGCTAAACCCTCAACAGCCAATTACAATTATCACTCTAGCAACCAAAGCAACCAAACCCCAGGTTCACCAGGCTGCTCTAACAGTCAAATGAACTACTTCACCAACAGGCATGTCACTAAATTAGATGATGGGACCGCCGGAACAGAATAAGTACTAGCTGGGACATTGACATCGTGTCATTTAACCGTAACCATCAAGTGCTTCTTCCCCACAATTCAGCTAATGCTCCAATGATCCCCATGGCACTCAGCCCTTCATCTGAGCGTTCACGCACGCATCTGACATTTGCACATATGCCCCACAGCTGAGGAACTTAAAATGATCAATGATATAGGGCATAATTAGACCCTTTAGTGGCCCTCCAGGGAGTCTGGAACAATGCAGCCATCGTTAGCAAAGTTGCCTGCATCTATACTTGGATAAATTCTGCTCTACTAAGCTTCGGTACGTTATTGTCTTTATCTGTTGTATTTTCTTGTATTGTATATTGTTAGTCTGGACATCTACTTTAGCACCACCGTATCTTCCCACTAACATAGTTCTACGGTGAACTGTTTACTTACCATAACAGCATAACTGCTGGCTGACTGTTAATATAACTAGGTTAAAGGGGCAATTTGCCATCGTATTCTTGAACCAGGGTATGAAGGGTGGTTGTACCTTTGCTAAACAATCATCAATTAGTTTGAGTACTGATATCGCCGCAGTTCTTTTAGCAGTAGTTAAAAAGCGGTAAAAAGTGTATCCCTAAACATATACTGTCGTAAAGACATAATTGTTCTGCAAAGTTATGATGGCTGCTGAAAAACACAACCAAATTATTTGTTCAAGGAGTAGAAGGCACTCTCCAAGCCACTCTCACAGGTAACTCAGAATATAAAAAAATATTAGATGTAATGTCACGAGCATCGTGACAGAATGCTGAGCCAAACAGAAAGCCAACAGAGCCTGATAGTGGGAGGATTCCCCAACGATTATAACAACAGCTCCAGGGAGAAATTCTTCCACCGTCGCCTCCCGGAGCAGTGAGACGCCTGAAGAGGAGAACGGGCGTCTCTGTGCTTATTTCTGCTACAAGGCACCAATGCGGCTGCCAGGGCCAACCCTGACACTTTTTAGGGAGGAGCTAAAGATGTACTCTTGGAAGACTGCAAGGAAGTCCCTACATGCACGTCTAGAGCCACCTATGGGTCCAGCGTCACCCACGATCCTGATGCCGCAAAGAGCACTCACTGCTCTGTGGCTGCAGCCAGGGCTATTGGGACCCCTGGAGCTGCTGCCAGGGCTATTGGGACCCCTGGATCAGTAGCCAGGGCTATTGAGACCCCTGGAGCTGCTGCCAGGGCTATTGGGACCCCTGGATCTGTAGCCAGGGCTATTGGGACCCCTGGATCTGTAGCCAGGGCTATTGGGACCCCTGGATCTGTAGCCAGGGCTATTGGGACCCCTGGATCTGTAGCCAGGGCTATTGGGACCCCTGGAGCTGTAGCCAGGGCTATTGGGACCCCTGGAGCTGTAGCCAGAGCTGCGGCTGTGAAGCGACCCTTTCCGGCCACCAACATCACGAGCCCAGAGGCTGCCAGAGGGTTTGAATGACCAGCCCTCTAGTGTGGTCGGAAGGGGGTGGAGAGCATGGCTGGAGCTGCCGGCACCAGAGCCGGTCCCCGCCGTCAGCGAGCCAGATCCGGTCCCCGCCAGTACCGCTCCCGGGCGATGTGCCAGAGCCGTTCCCAGCCTGCAATCCTAAATCGGTCCCCAAGCCTGAGGCTGTTAGAGCTAGAAGCGTTGTAAGCCGCCTCTATGGGGGAGACTGCTGCTGGGGAGACCCCACCCTCCCTCTTTTTTCTTAGTTCTGAACATTCCCGGGGGGGGGGGGATAAACATCACAAGGGATAAACATTAGGTTCCCACTCCAGGAATTTTGGTGTGGTGCACTCTTGATTTCCGGTGGTTTTGTTTTCATTGTGAACAGCTGGCTTCAGTTTCTGTGATGAGCTTTGCGATTTAGTTCTCTGGGGTTTATTACACGGGGCTTAGCATTATTTCCAAGTCACAGTGCTTATAGGTGAGTGGTATCAATTGAAGAAGTCTGTGTTTTGTGAAAATGTGTAAGGTCGCTAAGTAGCGCATGTTTATTTTCATAGTTTAGTTTATTTGTTCGTTGTTATATCGTTTTATGTCTGCAATAAACAACCATTGAGCATTAATTACAGCACCTACAAGTGGCTTTTATCCTGCACTACACCCAGTATTGCGACATGTAATGTGTTTTAAAAACCCACGTAGAAACCCCACATAGAATGCAAACCTGAAGCAATTTTCTTAGATAGACTATCATGTAATCATTTTTCACATAGTTCTTTAAGAAATTCTTCAACGCTTCTGGTTGGATCTGCCACAATTCTTCTTTTGTCTATGTATGTGTTCGTTCTCTTTTCTGTCCAAGTGATTCCACACATCATCTATTACGGTGAGGTCAGGGTTCTAAAGGAAAATGTATTTGTCTATCAGTTGTTTTCCTCAAGGTTCAGCATGATGAATCGTAATCTGTTTCTAGTTCTCAGTATTAATTCCAAAAATGCCCAAAATTCTGAAAATATTCTGTACAGCGGTGGATTTCAAATCTGGACCTCGAAGCCAGCTCTACTTCCCATTGTTTCCACTGCAACCCTCTAATCAGGTTATTTTTAAGACCTGGGGCATCTGGTGAGTGCAATTAATAATGAGGTAGAACATAAAACCAGCAGGCACCAGACCTCGAAGGGAATGACTTCTATTCTCGTGCCCAGACCCAGACAGAGCAGCCACCATTCTTCACAGAAGGCTACAGACAGGCATCAATATCGTTCTTGTCAAGTGTCTTAGGCACCTTAGGCACCTAGGTCAAATTAATGCTCTATGACCTTCTGCCACTGACGGTTGCTCCTTGCTTCATGGGGTTTTGTATTTTGCTATCTCTTTTGCATTTTGTTAGGTTATACATGCTCTAAAATTGTATTTTTGTACTTTGGTGCCTGATGACACTGCCAGATGCTGAGCAAGCAGTACAATGCATATTCCTCTGTCAAATTATGGGGGTTTCTACTATTTTCAGCAGTCTCAAAAGATATTACAAGAACATGAAATTGTTACTTTTCATTGTATTCCTGTGAATTTGTCTTTATTCTGTTTCATTGTGATTTACAAGTAAAAATGCATTGCCCAACTCACTGACGGCTAGCGTTCCTTGCCTCATCTAACAACCCCTGGAACTGAGAGTCTGGTGGGGCACCATAAGCTCTGTATAGGCAGCATTTGACTTGTCAGTTAAACTACACACATGTAGTACACACATGTAGTACACACATGTAGTACACACCACACATACACTCTCCAGTGACATTCATTGCATGAAAGGAAAGATGCAAAACAATCTTTCGTCCAGGCAAACTTGTCACTAACGTTTGTGTCGAAGTCTTCCAATTCATGAATTAATTTGTTTTCAATTGACATCATTGTTAGTGCATTCACTTCTGTTGCCTCATTGTGATGCGTGTCGGCCTAAATCCTTTTTAATATTTATGAGTTTGGTTTTTATACTTGCACAGTTGTCCTAAAATTAGATTTTATAAAAATACTGCCTTGCTTACACTATTGCAATACAAGTCTTATCACAATATATTGAATTATAACCCCTGATTACAATTATTGCCAATACACAAATTCAGATTTGTGCCAATACACAGATTCAGATTTGTGCCAATACACAGATTCAGATTTGTGCCATTACACAAATTCAGATTTGTGCCAATACACAGATTCAGATTTGTGCCAATACAAAGATTCAGATTTGTGCCAATATAAAGATTCAGACTCACACCAATACAGATTCAGACTCGTACCAATACACAGATTCAGATTCGTGCCAATACACAGATTCAGATTCGTGCCAATACAGAGATTCAGATTCGTGCCAATACACAGATTCAGATTCGTGCCAATACACAGATTCAGACTCGTGCCAATACACAGATTCAGATTCGTGCCAATACACAGATTCAGACTCGTGCCAATACACAGATTCAGACTCGTGCCAATACACAGATTCAGACTCGTGCCAATACACAGATTCAGACTCGTGCCAATACACAGATTCAGACTCGTGCCAATACATAGATTCAGACTCGTGCCAATACACGAATTCAGATTTGTGCCAATACACAGCCCAAGTTGTTATAAGTGTCTAATGCTGCATGTGTGTAATGATGTCTAATAGTACATGAAAAAAGGTGGTGACGAAATGTAAATTCTAAAATGAATATATTGGAAAATATTGTTTCAAATGCCCTTTACCATGTGAAAATATAATTAGATTTATATGCATAACTACTGATTTTTTGTAGGGCATAAATGCAGGTAAACACATGCTTAGTCTTTTCTTGGCACAAGATTTGGTGGAACTCATCGCTATAGATGTTAGAGCCTTGAGCTCTAATGACCGACTACTCTGTGATAGTGAAATGCAATTACCGTTACGAGCCGCTTCTACCTTTCTCTCTAGATGAGGAAGTCAGACTCTAAAGTGCATTTTATGTGTATTACTTCAGTGCTGACTCCAATTATGGAAGGCCTTTTAAGGCAAACCCTCAAAAACTGGAGGACTAAATTCCTTCGTTACCTGAAATTTCTAGGCTTTCTATCCAAAAGTTTCTCTGCTCATAATATTCTCTAAAAGTTAGAAGCAATTTAAGACTGTTACTTTTTCACACACAGAAAATATCATAACAGAAATATCAAGCACCATCTCTCCACCATCTAAGACAAACTAGTATTTACATTTTTCTGAGATTGAGTTGCATAGCCGTCTTTCTGTACAGGGAAATCTAAACAAGAATAATTTACAGCTACGTGAGAGTTTGGAAAAAATGTCAGTGTTTCTTAATTTCACATTACAGGTCTGTTGTATTCATTGAGAAACTGGTAAGCTCACACTGATGTTTTGCATTCACCCAGCACCTAAGAGTTTGCATAAATCAACACCTACAGAAATTTATGTACTTCATGAAAAAAGGAAGCACAGTTAACTTTAGACAACTTAGTCGCTTCCAAACATTGAGCAAGAAGAAGATCATGAAAGGAAAAGGTACCTCATGGTTCAGTTCCGTGACCATGGTGGGCGGGCATGTTGTGTTGATAAAACTTTTCTTAGAGTTAAGTTTAATGTTGCTATGAACAAGTGGAAAAGTGCGCTGGTAGCCATGGAGAGAGTGGGCGATCATGACAATGAGAGGTCGTGACCTGCCCACAGGAACACTGGGTAATCAGACACCATTAAAAAGTTAAAAAAAAACACACAGTAAGAACACAACATCTCCATGACGATCGAGGTGGCCCCCAATGTGCAAAGACATCTGGTTTGGGGCACTGTAGTACATTATAGGGTTAGTACACTACCAAAGGTATAGATGAAATTATTTTTGTAATGTAAACTGGAGATTAAGAAAAAATACAAATATTTGACGAATATGAGACCTTGGAACACACCTTGGGACTAATGGCAGGCACTCATGGATGTCCCTATCAAACATTCTCCTGGTTGTGTTGCAGATCAACTAGCTGACTGACGATTCTGTCTGCCATACCCCTGACCCCACCCGATTGACCCTGTCCTGGTTCACATTACTGACTTGGATTGTGTTTAAACTCAATTTGTTTGAGCAGGTGCAAAATATATTTGCTATGTAAAAATCATGTCGCCACCGGATTGGTTGCTTTTATTTGACAATTTTACAATATTTTCTTCTAAGTTCACTGACAAAACTTTCCATTTACAGTAACGACCTAGCAAGCAATTTGGTGTGACTGCTTTAAAAAAATCAGGATCAGATTTTGCAACCTTTCAGTTACTGTCCCAATGCCCTAAACGCTGGAATGCCTGCCTGCTCCCACTCCCAGACAAAAAAAGGTAAATATATCCGGCTTTAAAACAAAAAAACATGTTTGAGATGCTGGGAGACAGAGAGGAGGTAAATCTCTGGCAAAAGGTAGAAGATCAGTGGATTTAGAAGTTGCTCTGTTACAGCTGGCACTTCCTTATGGATTTGTGCAGCTAGCAAAGCTTTCCTATCAGCAAACTCCATGGTGTGGGGCTTTATTGGAAACACCAGGGCTAATACAGACAAGATCACAGGAAATATGAAAGTACTGCACTATTTCCTAATTGTAATGCACTGTGTCTGCTACCATCAGCACTTTGCCAGACAGACTTGAGGTTACCTTGGTTTATGTCTAGACTCAGATAGACGACACAGATCTGTCTTGTTATGGCCGCCATAAAACAATGCCATTAAGGCCATATTCAATTTAAAGTAAAAAAATATTATTCATTTTTCACAAATAAAAAATATTTGACTGATCACTCCCAATCATCACAAAAGCCAAATTACATGTTTTATCCAATTTGGGTCCCTTATCGCAATCTCCTCAGCTGAAGACTAAAGCATACACATCAAAAACTGGCTGTATAAAAACTAGGAAAAAAATAATTAAGAGACTGCTCTTGGGACTGATTTTTGAAACTCTATATCAGATAGTGTTTCTGAAAATAATCTGAAAATATTATTTTTATTCAGAACAAACATATCAAACTGTTTATTTTGCATTGGATAGGATTATATACACGCTGCCATCCATAAAATAAGTGTTAACAGAAAAAAAGAACAAAATCGATAGAAAAATATAGTCAATAACAAGGTAAGAAGTAATGCTTTAAAATTGAATTAATTGTTGATTCTTTATTTTATCTGACTGATAAGAGTCTTCTGTGTGCCTCTGTAGATATTCCAGTAAAAATCTGCCGTTTCCAGCTACAATAGCAATTGGTAAAAAAAGGTCAACACTGTATTTTTAATGGACAAAGAATATTCACCCCAGATGTTTAAAAAGTATTGTATTTATGTTCTTGGTGGATGACAAGAAAATGACATTATGTTCAGAATATTGAGCCAGTGTCCTCAGATTGTCAATAGTTGACAAATCCACACAATCACCAACCTGCCTAGTTTTACAATAGTAGGATATGAAATACAAACCTTTTGGTCTAAGTATAAAGCAAATTTTAAGTATACAGTTAACTAAGTAATAAGATTAGGGATATGTTTAAAAAAAGATAACTATAGAGAAGGTTGTGTTTAAGAATGTATACCTGTGATAACTAGTGACAACCCCCTGGGATGCAAGCCCTCACATGCGCTGTTCAAGCCAAAACAGCCTGTTTGACACTAGGGGCCTCTAGCAGTCTCTAGAGGTCTGAAACAATATATGTAGACTAAAGGGCCAAGGAAGGTATACTCCAGAAAAATTGCTAAAGAATAATGAGAAAACAGAGGTTTGAGCCGAAAGGTTTCTGTTGAGTGGCCAATAAAATAATTACACGTCAGTGTTTCTGAGGGTCAATAGCTTCGTGTTGTCGTAATTAATCACATAAATCAACTAGGCACCGTTTTTTTTGTAGCAGAACTAATAGTTGCACACTGTGGTTATTGAATTGAATTCCTAGTTTATAATATGGCTACACTAATCCAACTGCAGGTTGTGAACATCACTCGTTTGACTAACTGCTGAAGTAGCTCTCATTGTAGAGGGGCTATGATTCTACGTAATTGCAACATTTGAAATACGCTGTTTTTCTGAAACATTATTTTGTCCAGCAAAGACAGAGGCGAATGTTTGCTGAAGGATCTGTGGATGCAAATCCATAAAGTAATAATATTAGGTGGATACTCTTCTTGTTTTGACACTTCTGTTGTGATCTTTACTGTGTCAGCAGTGCATTGTTCTCCGTATACCGTTCAGTGGGCTAGATAGAGAAAACATGAGAACGCATAAAGACAAGTTTTGATGTGAGAGTTTTGGGATTTTCTCTGCGTTCAGACCACACAGTGATTGCTAAATGGATTGGGAACGAGCTGCTTTGCGTGCCATTCGGTCCGGAACATTCAGTAACAGAATTAAAATACTAAATAGTGGTTCATCTTTTTTTTGTCTTTTTCTAAACTTTCTCTGTGATTCTCTCTCCTCAGCTCCCTCACACAGGTGCATGTCGCATACAGTCAAACACACGCACACACACACACACACACACACACGCACGCACACACACCAAACAAAGCACACGAATGTAAAGGTAACATATAAATATTTCTGTTTGACTACGAAGTTCACACAATCTCTTGCAACAAGTTTTCACATTATAGGGGGTGGGAATAGCAGCAAAACACAAAAACAAGAAAAATTGTCTGAGAAGGAAAAAAGTAAGACAAAAACATTGCAATAGGTATTATCACTGTCACATTATTTATTTCATTATGTGAGTTAAGACTGACGTTTCTTTCCTCCTTTTACCCGTGGAGAGAGAGCAGACGACAGGCAACTATAATCAGTTGGTGAATAAATCATGAGGCCCCATTTCAAAAAGTTGGGCGGCTCCCTGGTTGGTCACATGGAAATCAGTGACATCTCCACAAGCGATTCCCTAAATAACAAACACTGAAGTGTTTGCTTCCTTCATCTCATTCAATGATTCCTACCTGTCACAATACACTGCTCAGCTACTGTCCTCTCCAATAGCTGACAAAAACATATCGAGAGAAACGAGAGCATATCAGTGGAAATGATCAGACAAACCCCAACAGGCTGTGTTCCAGCCTACCGTACGCTGATACTGTTAGTTGAGGTTGTACTTCAACTCTAATTGGGTGTAATAAATTTACAAAACAAGTATTGCAGGATATCCACAGGCCTTGTAGCCCTTTGCACGAACAGGAACATTGCCAGAACCGGCGCAGACCAGCAGGATTAAAAGTGACATTCTCTTCTGTGACAGAGAACAGCCAAGAGCTAGGTGGTAAAAGAATGGATGGAACCCATGATACACCGTGAGTTAATAGTGGAACTGGCTAGCATGTGGAGCTTCAGGGGAAGACGAGAAAAGACAAATGGATCACAACAGGTCATCATGGAACATTGAGATACAGAACAAATTGAGATAGGACGACAGAAGACCAAAACTGAGATAAAAAGTAGTTGTTCGGCTTTGAGAGCCTGTGTCAATCAATCAAATGTATTTTATATCACTTTAAACATCAACAGCTTTTCTAAAACACCCAGACTGAAATTTCAAAGAGAGGCAACAGCATAATTGATATACAGTTGCCCTTAATGGGCTGAAATGTAGAAACCGAGAGAAGAATTAGGCTTTGAGGGGTGGTCCTCATCTGGCAGTGCAGGGTGTACATTAACAGTACAAATTGTAAGAATTAATAATAATAAATACATGTGGGCTGTGCCAGATGCTTTCCACTAGAAATACAAGGTTGATATATTCAACAATGTTCTCTGTTTGTCCATTACTGTGTAAATAAACAATATTACCAACGCATTGTAGTTGACAGGTAGTAGTTATCTTCCAAATCCAAGTAAGATGCCATTTAGAAACGGACTCTATTCTCCATAAATAAACATGTCTCAATGCAGCATGTTTAACTGCAAGTGAGAGTCGCCTTTAGAGTCGCCTTTAGAGTCGCCTTTAGAGTCGCCTTTAGAGTCGCCTTTAGAGTCGCCTTTAGAGTCGCCTTTAGAGTCGCCTTTAGAGTCGCCTTTAGAGTCGCCTTTAGAGTCGCCTTTAGAGAGTCGCCTTTAGAGTCGCCTTTAGAGCCTTTAGAGTCGCCTTTAGAGTCGCCTTTAGAGTCGCCTTTAGAGTCGCCTTAGAGTCGCCTTTAGAGTCGCCTTTAGAGTCGCCTTTAGAGTCGCCTTTAGAGTCGCCTTTAGAGTCGCCTTTAGAGTCGCCTTTAGAGTCGCCTTTAGAGTCGCCTTTAGAGTCGCCTTTAGAGTCGCCTTTAGAGTCGCCTTTAGAGTCGCCTTTAGAGTCGCCTTTAGAGTCGCCTTTAGAGTCGCCTTTAGAGTCGCCTTTAGAGTCGCCTTTAGAGTCGCCTTTAGAGTCGCCTTTAGAGTCGCCTTTAGAGTCGCCTTTAGAGTCGCCTTTAGAGTCGCCTTTAGAGTCGCCTTTAGAGTCGCCTTTAGAGTCGCCTTTAGAGTCGCCTTTAGGGTAGCCTTTAGGGTAGCCTTTAGGGTAGCCTTTAGGGTAGCCTTTAGGGTAGCCTTTAGGGTAGCCTTTAGGGTAGCCTTTAGGGTAGCCTTTAGGGTAGCCTTTAGGGTAGCCTTTAGGGTAGCCTTTAGGGTAGCCTTTAGGGTAGCCTTTAGGGTAGCCTTTAGGGTAGCCTTTAGGTAGCCTTTAGGGTAGCCTTTAGGGTAGCCTTTAGGGTAGCCTTTAGGTAGCCTTTAGGGTAGCCTTTAGGGTAGCCTTTAGGGTAGCCTTTAGGGTAGCCTTTAGGGTAGCCTTTAGGGTAGCCTTTAGGGTAGCCTTTAGGGTAGCCTTTAGGGTAGCCTTTAGGGTAGCCTTTAGGGTAGCCTTTAGGGTAGCCTTTAGGGTAGCCTTTAGGGTAGCCTTTAGGGTAGCCTTTAGGGTAGCCTTAAAATTAGCCTTTAGACGTATATTTTAAGAGCCATTAATAACCTCAGAATGGAGAGCAATTTAAAGAATAGTATTTACTATAGATTCACCAGACACAGTGTTAATGTAGATTAGACTAAATACAGACCGACTGTATACTACAGATAATACTATAGAGAGGGTTTAGTGTAAATTACACTAGAAACAGAGCATATTATAAATCCTGAATGCTGATTGACTGGAAACAATGACAATGAATACCACAGATATGACAGCAAATGTGCTTTTAATGTTCAACTCAGATATACTCAGCGAGTTTATCTGTAAACTGATATTTGGTTCATGCCAAATAACAGCTCTTATATTTCTTTTTAGAGACACTCTAGAGCTGATAATAACAAAAACCAGCTAAGATTAACATCCAGACTTATCTTACAACAAATTGTCCTCAGCATGTTATCGACAATCGATTTTAGATATACCTGCTATCATGAGTCTGCTATAATGCCAAAGGACCTTCCCACTTCAGGTTAGCTCCTTTGTACAAAAACATATAGTCAACTATTAATGTGCCAGAAATAATTAATACGGACGGATGAGAGCGAGAGAGAACAGCAGAACCGATGGATCGACAGATAAGACCTGACGCCCCGTGCTGAAGAACAGTTAATAACGGTTTATGTCTCTCTAAAAATAGATTAAATCAAACTAGACAATGTTTTTCTCTCCTTGTTTTCTCTCCCTACTTTTCTAACCCGGTTTCTCGCTCTCTTACACTTTCTCTACACCCCCTTTCTCTTTCACCTACAGCAGTGTCAGAGCAGATGATTAATTAAATAGATGCCAAGCTCTGCTAGGTGCTCCGCTCGCTCACCTTGCCCGGATCCATTACGATGTCTGATTGTTGACCCATTCATTCAGGCGGACATTATCGTCACCATCACCATCATTAATACATTGGTTTTAGACATTTTTGACATGTTAGAAAGTCTCAATGACCAGCCCCAGTCCACAATGTGAAAAATACGTCTGAAAAAGAACACACATTTTCTCTCTGATGTACGTGTGGCGTTTCCAGACACACTATGTATTTCTCTTTTCCTACAACGTTGGATTTCACATACTGTTCTATTCTATTTTGTTGTCGCAAAAATAATATAGGTTACTGAATATAAACACAAAATGCACTGGTATTTTCGAAGAAGGAACTGAAAAGTCAGAATCCACAATTATCAGAGTGGCCTTTCAGTTAACTATTTCAGTTAATTCCTGAAGCTACTCATATCTGTGCAACAACATAGCATGGCTCTATTAATCATGCCTGAATTATTAATGCCCTGGACTGTAAACACGGTGACCCTACTGCATTTTAACTGGCTAATGATCTCTGAACCACGGGTACACACTTACAGAAGGAGACCAGGGAAAGATGAAGGGGAGAGTGGGACAGTGGCGAGGAAAACGAGAGCTTGAGAGGTAAACACAAAACAGAAAGTGAGAGACAGAGAACGAGAATATAACTGGGCCGTCTTACACTGCATAGAAAAGAGGACATTGATAGGCACAGGGAGGTATACAAATATGTATTGTACTGACTTATATTTTAATTGAAAATTTCAATTATACATTGAGATATAAGTGGATGAGATACCAATGTCTGTGAAGAACACCTCACTCGCCAAGAACCTGCATTACTCTGGACCCTGATCACTCATTTAAACAAGTTAAAAAACTTTCACATTTCAAAAGGGGCTTTTATCCACCTCCATTTTGTCATTTTATTTTTTACCTGAAAATTAGAATAATGCACTTCTCTCTGGATATCCTCAAAACAAACAGAATACACTTGTTTCTGTGCAAATAAGTGATGAAATCGTATTTATTAAAATACTACAGTTCTAGCCTCTATCAATATATTATTAAAGCTAGGGCTGACAGGTTTGTCTTGGTAACCTACAAATGCTTACATAGACTTTCTCATATTTATCTATCTGAATTGGTATTGCTATACCAAACCTACCTCTTAAAAAACCACTTAATGTACACCTGTCGTTTCTAAACTAACAGGTGCAGAAAGAGCTTCTCTATTGTGGAATGAAACATCAAAAAAGTGACAGACTCACCCTTAAGGTGTCTCCTGGCTGTGTACAGGAAGCATAGTGCAGGAAGAAAGTATTTGAACCCCTGCTGATTAGATAGACATGATCAGTCTATAATGTTAATGTTTATTTGAACAGTGAGAGACAGAGAGTTATACATTGATTTGCATTTTAAATAATTCTTTGATCCCCTGTGATTCAGTAAGATATATGGCTCCCAGGTGTGTCTCCACATGTTACCTGTATAACAGACAATTAATCAATCAGATTCCAAACTTCTGACCTCTGTGATTGCCAATAAGGGTTTTGCCACCAAGTACTAAAGCATGTTTTGCAGAGGGGGTCAAATACATATTTTAATTGGTAAAATGCAAATAAACGTATAACTTATTTGAAATGCGTTATACTGTCTCTCACTGTTCATTGAGAGAAACACTGACCCCTATATAATAAATCATTTAAATAGTGGTTATCATGCACGCGGGTTTAGACTCAGCTCGTAATCTGCTTTCTAGAAAACAAAGAGAGTATTGAAGTATTGACAGAATAAAAGACAACCAGCAATGTGACATTTGCAACCACCACATGCACTTTTGCACACAAACAAACACACAGCCCGACTGAAACTGCTACAGGAATGTTTCGTCTGGCATGCAATTTGCCGCGTGCGAACAGAAAATGATTTATTAACTAATAAACCCAGCTTGATCACGGAAGTCTTTTCTAGTCAAATCAAACGAAGGGCGCCTCAAGATCAGACCCTTTAGATTCACTCATGTCATATTTTTATCGGGAGACGATGGATCACTTTCCATGATGCATAGAAGAACAGCAAAAGTGTTTCGTTGAGACATTTCAGAAGAACCCAACCGATTGAGACTAATATCTCAAACCTCACAAAATTACAACTGCAGCTTGTGTGTGCACAAGCCAATACATTGTCTAATATGCATTGAAAAAGTTTCCTATGGTTAACGGAAATTATTTTCAAATCAATAAATAAATTACTTCATCAATCCAAATTGTACAAGATCAATATATAAAACCCAAAACATTGAAGGAAAAAAATTAAACATAATTCTCATATGGCACATTTCAAAATGCAGAAGAAAAAAACAACAATATTCCAGTGGTCTCATCAGAAAAAAAGGTTATCTTCTAATAAATAAATATTCTTATGTATGTATATCCAAATCATCTGGATACATGTTTAACATATATTGAACATCACAAACACACACAAAATAGATATACAGTCAATTTATTTAATGAATAAATGGAAGCAAAATCACATACCAATTTTCCACATAGCCATTGTATAGTGTCTAACATAGACACTTGTTGGTATACACTAAATAGCTAGTCATTAACAATTTATTTGCCAGTCATGATAAAAAAGATCTACCCATACTAAAGCTTGTTGTTTCCGTATCTGAGCCTCTAGTCCAATCCTTAGTTATTTTAATTTATTGTTCTACTGTGACATAACTAATTATTTTTCAAAAGGTACACTCTAGAAAAATAATTATTTCAAATAAAGTTTATTTGCCTGTCCCCATAAGAGAACCTTTAAAGAACCTTTTATTAAGAACCATATTTGGTCCAATATAGAACCCTTTCCACAGAGCGTTCTACAAAAAAATGGCTATTCTGGGAACCATAAAGAGTTCTCCCATGGGAAAAAACAAAGGATAATTATACTGATATTACAAAACATTAGTATTTTTTACTGACTAAAACACAATTATTAATTTTTAAATATGACACATTGATAAAGACAGCCTAGCTACAGAATGTCATTTGACATTTCCCCCCCTCTTTCCATTAATCAATTTGTAGTGGTGCACTGTCTGGATGCTAGAATTATTTAAGTGGTGAAACGTACGTGGGAAGCTATGAAGACACCTTACGAAGTGATTGGCATTCAAATGGAAACCTCTTGAATAGTTGTGTTCTAATATCAGAGAAATTATATGAGAAATATTTAGTCCACTAAGCTGACGAAGATAATAAGCTAGTCTACAAAATAAACAGGGATCATGTAAATCCCTAATGCCTTTCTACTGGAAACTGAGACCAATCAAATATGCGCTTGGCGACAATATGTTTGGAATAGCTTCCCACATTTGTTAGTTTAGCTTATATCATGCAAATATGTTTTAAATCTGTTTCTTGGGGGGGAGCTTTTGGCACAAGATAAAAGATCTATCATAACCACTATGATAAACTTTACTCTAGCATATTCGTCTTTGACCTAGGCTCTACCTCAGAAGTCAGTAGGTGATTTGTTTTGCCCTACATAATTTTTTTGTGTTTTTATAAATTCAAAATGGGGGTGATCTAATTGGTTTATTTCTAATTGGCTATTAAGCCTAGTATTGACTGGCTATCAAGTGTTAAAAAGTGAGGTGATTCAGGTTGGCCTCGCGTAATGAGATCTGATTAACCATGTCCAGAGGCTATTTCGAACAGAGCTTATGAGCCTGAAACACCTAGCACTGACTAGTATTCAAAATTCGGCTTTAGGAAGTCACCATATAATTAAATAGTGTGTAAAGTATGTCATCTTTTGAATTTAGTGAATCACAGCCTGACCCAGCCAGTTAAAGCTACCAGCTAATAGCCACCAACGAGTGAGTTCTACAGAAGAATTCAAATGCACTACTAATACTAATGCGGTCTCATTTCGTAAGGGCTGAGGAAGTGGAGACAAGTCACTTGTAAACGTTAGAGGCAGATTCTTCTAGTGGCCCTTTAAAGCAGCGCAGGTTAGCAATTTGTAGGATTTTTTAAATAGAATTGAAATGTAAGAAACAGCGCCCCCCCAAAATGTATTGCTTAGCAGAACTGGAAGCTACCTATAGTCGCTGTTCAAATTAGAAGCTAAACAATTTGTAAAATAAAAGTTAAAAAGTACTAAATCACCTTGGAAATGCTGCTGAACTCACACTTCCTTTATCCAGCACCTTGTACGAATAGCGCAATTCTCAAAAATCTTTCTTCGCTTAGCAGTTTTTGATGTGCATATTGTTGTAGCCAGAAATGCGAGTAGTTTGTCCTATGTCGGCATAACAAAGAAAGTCAATAAAATGTCTCAAACACATAAAAGCATGCAGCATGTTTCAGAGTCGTCAAGGTAACTTGATAAGTGCAGTCCCATTCATATTTCCATACTTTTGTGCCCTTGCTGCCTATCGCACTCAATCATTAACCATGTGACATCAGTGTAGTCTATAAGGGTTCAGGGTGAACATTGGGATTAGGCCCATCTCTCACTTGACCTCTTAACTTAGACACAATGTTGCATATAGAGAAAACAGAATTGGCCTGCAGCCAAACCTATTTTGCCTATGATCACAATTAGTTTGCCTAGAAATAGAAATTATTCAGCTAATGTCTCATCAAATTGTCATTTGTGTTCCATGCAACAGTGACAGATGAATAATTAAACAACCTTTTGCGACTAGGCAGTATAAAATAACATACAAATTGTTTAGAATAATATACGAATCACAAAAAAATTAGACATCCTGGTTGTCTATTGGCTGAGACATGATAAAACTTGCGTATGTACATAGTATTTAAGACACGGCAGGGAAAAATTAGCTTCTAGGTTCCTCCTCTGTTCACCAGAAATTCATTAGATTATGTTCTCAATAAATACAAATCAATACATTAATGGTTTAGTTGGTAGGCTGTTCGCCAGGGATTTGAAAAAGTTAAGTTGCTGAGAGCAGATTAATTTCTTTCCACGAGACACCAGGACTTCATCTTCATGCCTCTGAAATTCCATAACCAGTTAGTACAAATCAAGTGGTCAAGAGTACAAACGACTCTCAGTCTACTAATATTTGAGTCACATAGTGGATAGTAGATGACACAGAGGACCCAGGGTACTTCAGCCTGCCCTAGCTGTTCGGGTTGCTGACTCATGTTGGTCATTTGAATCAGAGAGTCATCGTTGCCCCGACACATGTAGATGTTCTATGCTACAAGTCGCCCATGACTATCAGCGGGTTATTTTGTCATAGCACCACTGCTATTAGTAAACAGGATGATCAAGCTGTGTCTGACGGCGTCTGTCACTTTCAATTGTGTCCCAATGTCCTTCACTGGTTTGACCCTGCAGTAATTGCCTTAGAATTGTTCATGTTAATTATTGTTTTATGTTTTGATTAGTAATATGTAACTAACAGAGTTGATGACGCGACCACTTTCTATAAGGTTGCCACTGTAAAGCGGTCTTCACGTAGAGGAGAAAAATAAAACTTGAGGAGTAACTTTATCAACACCTCTTACATCGCATTCAATTCCAGCTCACAAAACACTCTTTGTCTTTGAGAAATCACACCTATGTCCCCCAGGGGAAGGCATATTGATCGTCAGCGAGATTGTAGTCAATAGTTTCTCTGATCTTTTTTTACTGTAAACCTATGATGTGGGTAATACAGACAATGCTCTTTGACCCTTTATCTCTTCAACTTTCTGATACACATAATTGAGACTTATTTTGTTAGCATATTTGAAACACCACGAGACGGCTAAAATGATCTGGCATATTCATGCATATGAATATGAACGAGATGAATTTGTCGTTCTGGCATTACGGCCGACATTGTACCGTGTTTCTATTCAGCAGCTGCTGTTCGGCTCAAATCCCACCGGTTTGTCATTTTCCTTTGGGTTGCCGACAAAGAGCTTTGAAAAAGTTACCCTGTCACACTTCCACCACTCGCTCCCGTTTTATCTCCTCTCTTCCTCATCCAAACTCACGTAGCCCAACTCTTGAGCAGAAGCGAGCACTTCAAAAGGAAAGAATTAGTTGCTCTGTGGAGTAGGTGTGAGGGAGGGAAAATCAACAAAGATGCTCTTTGCTCTCTCACGCTACCTCAGGAAGCCGGATGAAAAAGTAAGGCGAGGTAGAAACCTCCATAGAGCAGATCTCTCACAACTCTTGACACCGGAAAAATAAATAAAAAACTAACAGCGGCTAGAGACAAAAGCTAAACAGAGAAGATTGTGAACGTAGTGAGAGAGGGAAGAAGGAGGTTCGAAAAAGTGAATAAAGATGCCTCCAGGACACAGGCCCTCTCACTCATCCCACCAATCAAATGCAACAACAAAGGTGTAGGGAAAACAGAAGGAAGGAAAGGCCACCTCACGGGTCACGGGCCGCCCACTCTATGCTTGCTAGCATTCGTAAAAGCGCCGCTGATATGTGCGTGCAGTCGTTCTGAGCGGAGTTCAGAGGCGTGAGATTGGATCGATAAATGCCCCAGAAAGCGGATCAGGGCACGACATCTCCCTAAGGTCTTGGTATATCCCTGTGAACTCCCATTTCCTACGCCCCTACAAGCAAATAACATCACAGATGCCCAAACTAGAAACCAATAGATTGCAAAGTAGGATTTGAGGTGGATCTAAAGAGATGCCTAATTAACAACCTTTGACAAGTTTACACGGCTCAATATACAGAAACAACAGATCAGTAAATCCAATATAGTTCTTGACTAGTCTATATGGTAGTATGTCTATCATACCAGGGGTAAACATTTCAAAGGTGTGCCCATTCTGGGGATAAAGCAGAAAGAAACGTCTCACTCCCTCCTAGCAACTTTCTATTGCTTGAAATGACATGACCCATCGTCTCTATCCCAAGGGTAGTCTTGTTCCGCATTTCTGCACTCCAATCCTCAAACTCCTTGCGCGTCATCCTCCCTCTGAAAACGAATTTGATGACATCCCCAACTCATCAAACCCTGGTGGGTCTACTGGTGGATTACACACAGTGAAGTTGTCAATGCATTAATTGCTTTTTCCACACTCTCTCCAGAAGACCTCCTGCACCTTGAGATCACCGCTAGCCCTAATAACATAACCCCCACCACCCTCCTCCAGACCATCACCGGACTCCTCCTCCCATTCCTTACCTCCCGGTGCAACTCGTCCCTGACCACTGCACCTCACCCCGACCACTGCACCTCACCCCGACCACTGCACCTCACCCCGACCACTGCACCTCACCCCGCTTCAAAATGGCCAGTCGCTTTCCTTTTTATCTGAAACAACAGAGTGATATCCCTTCTGTTGTATGTGACCTCCGACCGTCCTGTCATCTCTCTCAGTACAGTCATTTCCAACCTAACCTCTGTTCTCTTACATCACTGTTTCCACTGTGAATCATCAGATCCTACTCTCCAACCTCTCAGATGACACAAACATTTTACTCACCCCCCCACTGACAAGCAGGTTGTGACAAACATCTTTGAAATTCCTGGCTGACACTTTACCAGTCAACTGTTCAACCTTGTTCTACCAATGTCACCCCATTCTGTCAATCACTCTGATGACTTCCAGTTAAAGCTTCATCCACTACAAGGCCAGGATGCTTGCATACAGTGCCACATTGGGAGCGTCAGCTACCCACCTTCAGACAATACTCAAACCCTATATCCCAATATCAAAACCTTAAATCCCAGCACTCAAATCCTATATCCCAATGCTCAAACCATATATCTCAGCACTCAAACCCTATATCCCAGCACTCAAAACCTATATCCTAATGCTCAAACCCTATATCCCAATACTCAAACCCTATATCCCAGCGCTCAAACTCTATATCCCAATGCTCAAACCCTATATCCCAGCACTCAAACCCTATATCCCAGCACTCAAACCCTATATCCCAGCACTCAAACCCTATATCCCAATGCTCAAACCCTATATCCCAGCACTCAAACCCTATATCCCAATGCTCAAACCCTATATCCCAGCACTCAAACCCTATATCCCAGCACTCAAACCCTATATCCCAGCACTCAAAACCTATATCCCAGCACTCAAAACCTATATCCCAGCGCTCAAACCTATATCCCAATGCTCAAACCCTATATCCCAATGCTCAAACCCTATATCCCAGCACTCAAACCCTATATCCCAGCACTCAAACCCTATATCCCAGCACTCAAACCCTATATTCCCAGCACTCAAACCCTATATCCCAATACTCAAACCCTATATCCCAATGCTCAAACCCTATATCCCAGCGCTCAAACCCTATATCCCAGCACTCAAACCCTATATCCCAGCACTCAAACCCTATATCCCAGCACTCAAACCCTATATCCCAGCACTCAAACCCTATATCCCAGCACTCAAACCCTATATCCCAACGCTCAAACCCTATATCCCAATGCTCAAACCCTATATCCCAATACTCAAACCCTATATCCCAGCGCTCAAACCCTATATCCCAGCACTCAAACCCTATATCCCAGCACTCAAACCCTATATCCCAGCACTCAAACCCTATATCCCAGCACTCAAACCCTATATCCCAGCACTCAAACCCTATATCCCAGCACTCAAACCCTATATCCCAGCACTCAAACCCTATATCCCAGCACTCAAACCCTATATCCCAGCGCTCAAACCCTATATCCCAGCGCTCAAACCCTATATCCCAACACTCAAACCCTATATCCCAGCACTCAAACCCTATATCCCAGCACTCAAACCCTATATCCCAGCACTCAAACCCCATATCCCAGCACTCAAATCCCATATCCCAGCACTCAAATCCCATATCCCAGCACTCAAATCCCATATCCCAGCACTCAAACCCTTTATCCCAATGCTCAAACCCTATATCCCAATGCTCAAACCCTATATCATAAAAAAGAGATTTAAAAAATAATGCAATGCATGTTTTGCTGTTGCTTGATAGAAAACACGATTTAGCATATTACCTAGCAAGCTACCGAGAGCAGTGAGTCAAATATAGTAGAGTAAGCCATCAACGAAATGGATGGCTCATGAAGGACCAACAGACAGGCTACTCGATATGTAACAGGGTCTCCGGTGAAGTCATTCTTCTTGGTTTACTACCTCAATAGGCTCAGTGTATTTTGTGTGGTGCTGCGCCTCCCCTCTATGTGAGCAACACAATTACACCAACACACCCTCTGCTTATCTGTCCCATAACGTCTCATCAAAACAATGCAATCTTCAATTGAGGTCTGACCCGGTACGAACCGTATATAATAACATAATCAAAAGCTAGCGCTTGAAAGGAAAACCAGACAACACCGACTAATCCCGCTCCGTAAGAAGATGTTAAAAAGCATATCTAATGTTTCTCATCAAACGTGCGGACGTGACTCTTTAAAACACACAATTTCAATCGCCGTGATATTGTGACTAGGCAAAGCACTGTGATTGCTGGCATCATTCATTTCCATTGTTTGTCGTAATAACGCAGGTAGAGGTTGTCACGAAGGGGACAGAACAGGAGGTACACAGTCCTCCTCTACCGTCCCTCCTAAGACAAGGCCACACCTGCTCTGGGCAATAGAGACAAATATGACTCACAAATTGATGGCCTTAATCTCGCCACCAGCGTTGTCGTGACAAAACAGAAACATCCGTGCCTCCCTGCCACCGTCAAAACACAACAGATTTCCACTGATGTTCTGACATTGAGGTAGCTCCCCGGGAAAATCAATAGGATTTTTCTTCTGTTTTTTTTTGTTGCATCGACCACAGGCAGTGGACAAACGGAAAAACATAAACAAAGCGATGGGAATAGATGTGTGACGACATTCATTTCAATTCTGCATGCTTAAGCGGATTATACACGCTATCTATATTTGTTCTCCACTTTTAGAAATATATGACCCACGACAATAAATATTTGTACGCTGTTTGGTTGCACAAAACAAGAAATCAATAGGCCACGACTGCATAATACGACAAGCGGTCATATTATGTACTGTTTGGAAACCCTAATATCCAGAACAAGTCAGCGGTTTCTTTCGCCGGATGCGAGCGAACACATAACCTCGCGAGCAGACAGGAAGACGGGAAAACGGGAAAAATAATTCGAAAGGCGAACTGTCTGTGGGTGAATCGAAAGGCTATTTTGTCTCCAAATAAAAGTCTGGGGAACAGTGTAAACCGTCACGTGTTGTGGGCGACAACCTTTCGGCGCCTTGGGGCTGTCTAGACAACCAGGTAGTCAGATCTAGACAGGTGGTCAACCATCAGAAAGAGTTTATTTGCCCTGTTTATTCTTAGCCTTTCCTTTAAAGGTTATAACACTGAGACTTTCACACTCGATACTGATCAGCCCGCTAAAACGAATGTCAGAGAGGAGCCAGAGAGAAGCCAGAGATCCACCGTGAAATGGGGAGATAAAGACATAGAGAGAAAGAGATTGTGCAAACATAGCTGTTGTTTTTTACCCCGGCTACGACATTAGCATGGCCGTTCTCTACACACAGCCTTTCAGAACACATCTCCGCCACAGAAATAAAAAACAGCTCAATTTCGGAAACCATTTCCAATTCAGAGCTTTTATTCAGGCATTTACAGGCCTCATCTCGGGTTCAGCAGCAATTTCCTGAGCCCGGTTTTGCCTCCTTTGAAATACAAACCGTGCTATTTTTCATTAAATCGCGTATGATCCCCAGTAACCATTTAAATAGTACGCTATAATGCTAGCTGCTATGATATCCCAGACTGCAGTGATATTGCACCAAGCGTCGAGCCTTTCAGAGAGTAAGAGATAATTTAGCAGGGAGATATCCTCGCTGAGCTCCCGTATCTCTCACTGAGGATATAGCAAGGTGTGCCAAATATAGGTCACATGACAGAGGATAGCTGTGTAACGTGAACAGAACCGACTGACTTTAGCTGGAGTTACACTGCAGGAGAGATAAAGAAACATGTATCAGTTGAGATTCCCAATGGCTTTTGTAACTGAAATAAAGTCCATTGTAGGCAATTGAAAAAAGATTATCTTAGCGCTATAACGCTGTTCAGAAACTCACCCCTAAACTGTAGCAGGACTGGAGAACATGAGATGTGGGGACCTGGCTGCAGCCTATACTGCAGTTGTATTATAAAACAAACGGAGAAACTAAATGCTATAACAGCAGATGAACTCCGACAGCATCACATTACTTTCTTATGTTAATCATAAAGGACCCTCAGCATAGTGTTCAGTAATAGAGGTCGCTTTAATACATACAGTGTTAATTACTGGACGACTGTCTGGTATTCAGTAGGATTAAGCAGTACTGTGAAGGAGATTAAGGAATTTTTACCAACCTTAGTCAGATACGGTTTCCTTCTGTTTCATTGGTTGAACTTTAATTTCCAGATGCATTATAACACATTAAGCTACCAGGGTAAACCAGGGTTTGTTGGGGATGGATTAGACAAACATACTTTCTCCATTTCCGTTGCATTCTTGAATAATCCCGCAGACCGTTTGTCGATCTGCACATTAATAATTGTTGGAGGATCGTAAAACCCCTCAATAGGAAGTTTAGCATACTAATGAGTATGTTCCATCTAACCCATACTAGTACACCTAGTACAGTCCAGACTATGATAATGGTTCTAGGAATCATAACCCAGTGTGGTTTGGGAGAGGCCCATGCAGATCACAGGTTAACCCCTGTTCCACTGTCTCCACCCTGGGTTCCTGAGCATTGATCACAGGTTAACCCCTGTTCCACTGCCTCCACCCTGGGTTCCTGAGCATTGATCACAGGTTAACCCCTGTTCCACTGCCTCCACCCTGGGTTCCTGAGCATTGATCACAGGTTAACCCCTGTTCCACTGCCTCCACCCTGGGTTCCTGGGTTCACTGCCTCCACCCTGGGTTCCTGAGCATTGATCACAGGTTAACCCCTGTTCCACTGCCTCCACCCTGGGTTCCTGTTCCACTGCCTCCACCCTGGGTTCCTGAGCATTGATCACAGGTTAACCCCTGTTCCACTGCCTCCACCCTGGGTTCCTGAGCATTGATCACAGGTTAACCCCTGTTCCACTGCCTCCACCCTGGGTTCCTGAGCATTGATCACAGGTTAACCCCTGTTCCACTGCCTCCACCCTGGGTTCCTGAGCATTGATCACAGGTTAACCCCTGTTCCACTGCCTCCACCCTGGGTTCCTGAGCATTGATCACAGGTTAACCCCTGTTCCACTGCCTCCACCCCCTGTTCACAGGTTAACCCCCACTGCCTCCACCCTGGGTTCCTGAGCATTGATCACAGGTTAACCCCTGTTCCACTGCCTCCACCCTGGGTTCCTGAGCCTCCACCCTGGGTTCCTGAGCATTGATCACAGGTTAACCCCTGTTCCACTGCCTCCACCCTGGGTTCCTGAGCATTGATCACAGGTTAACCCCTGTTCCACTGCCTCCACCCTGGGTTCCTGAGCATTGATCACAGGGCCAGGGAACTGCGGAACACAGATGCTGGACAGGCCCCAGACTCCCCGATCCACAGTCCCCCAAGCCCAGGCCCTTATTACAGAGTCACTGGCTAAAGGTTAATGCTTTAATGCCCACAGAGGAGAGGAGAGGAGAGAAGAGGTGAGGAGAGGTGAGGAGAGGTGAGGGCGGGGAAACAGTTGAAAGAGGAGGACAGGGGTATGAAAATTAGTCTGAATGCTTAGGGACTGTCGAGAGATAGTTGCGTGCCAACAAGCACATCTATTATTGACTCTCGCCTGCAAACAAACAAACAAACATGTTTGCAAACAAATGAAAACAGCATTATCTACGCTCGCAAATCAAATGCATAGAGATGTCGACATCTCTTTCAAACAACTACACAGAGAAACGGATGAGCTTTCACAAAGACCATAAGTAGAGTTGAGTGATTGATTTGACTAGAAAATTAAAAGCAGATGTTGGAGAATATCGAGATGTAAGGCTATTGGGACTCAGGTAATCTAGTAAATGCAGCAAGTTCTCTATCAAAATACATGACAGGTGCAGTTGGTGAACTTCCAAAATGAACTAGCAAATTGTAATTTGAAGTATCAAGCCATAAAAGAGGTAATTTTGCAGGGCTAAGTTACTACTGGGTCATAGCATTGAGCCGGTAGTATAAATGCTGTACCTGATTAAATCTGTTCTAACCTCATTAGAATATCACTACGCCAAAGGTTTCTAGTCAGTAAATGCATGTTTTTTTCTACTGTTTGTCCTTGTTTCATGGTTAGCAATATCATCGATGTGACCGTGTTCAGATTACATCAATCAGCTGACCTGTACTGGCCTCATGGGACTATACACATTGAAATACATTCTAAATGTTTGACAATTTTCCACACACATTTCATTGCTAGGCTCATGAAATCGAAGAGCCTGGTTCTTCGAGTAGCATATAAAAAGTAAAAGACCAACGCCATCATTTGATACAAAATAAATATGTTATGGACTGTATGGTTTATGTGAAGTCAGTCTGAATCTCCTCTCATATAAAACATATGAGAAGTGTACCAAGTCAAGCCAGGGAACCATTAAACATAGGTTTGTAAAAACCAAGCATCCTCTCACCAGTTTTCAACAGGACACGAGCTCTTCCCATCATTACTTTAATTTTGTAATCAGTAAACACCATGGAGCCAGGTTGGCACAGATACAGCTGTTTGGTGATGCAGACCACATAGGGATGGCTTCAGAGGGGTCGGGACGACATAGGAACAGCTCTTCATGAGCAAGAGAGAGCACAGTACATAGGACCATTGAGTGGAGTGAGTGAGATATCAGAAAGAAAGTGTAAGATGGAGTGGTTATTGAGAGAGAAATAGAGGAATTAGAGAAATACCATGACAGATAGAGACAGAGTTAAAGAGATGAAGAAAGGTGGAAACAATTATGTATTTATAAAATTAGATAGGTAGATAGATATAATGTGTATATTAATATTTAAACAGAGATAATTAAATATACAGTAAATTGAATAGATCCATGAGGAAATTCTGATCCGAAACATCAACATGTGGTGTGCTGAACACCAATATTTACCCATCTTATTTTATTTGTTAGGTATTGGTAAACACAGCAAACACAGATCTGTGTACCGCTCAGTGGGACTACAGCTAGCAAATACAAAGATACAGTGATCCACAACAGATAGGGATGAAGCTATACACAAAAGTATTCTGTTCTCTAAAAAAATACTTACATCTAAACGGAAACAGAATGCTGATGATAGGACGGAATGATAAAATGATCAATGAAAACGAAAGAAAAGTGACAGAAGAGAAACAAGGATAGAAGATTGAGATAAATAAAAGGGGAGGAAGATTGAATAGCTCCTATATGCAGAATGAGTTGTGTTGGATATGTTGGCTTCTGTGCCATGAAGAAGACCATATAATATGCACGCACAGGCATGCACAAACCTGAATGCACGCAAGAATACACGCATGCGCAAACCTAAATGCACACAAGAGTACACGCATGCACAAACCTGAATGCACGCAAGAATACACACATGCGCAAACCTGAATGCACGCAAGAATACACACATGCGCAAACCTGAATGCACGCAAGAATACACGCATGCGCAAACCAGAATGCACACAAGAGTACACGCATGCACAAACCTGAATGCACGCAAGAATACACGCATGCGCAAACCTAAATGCACACAAGAGTACACGCATGCACAAACCTGAATGCACGCAAGAGTACACACAAGAATGCACACAAGAGTACACGCATGCGCAAACCTGAATGCACACAATAGTACACGCATGCGCAAACCTGAATGCACGCATGCACAAACCTGAATGCACACAAGAGTACACGCATGCACAAACCTGAAGGCAGGCAGGAATTCCCACACATGAACATAGAGTATTTTGAAAACAAATGGTGGTAAGCGTGTAAATCCCTTTTTAATAGAGAGCACCTCTCATCCCGTTTTCCCACAACTAAAACCCCACTCCACATCCCGCCACCATGAAACACCAAAGCATCAGAAAAGCAGGAATTGACAATAGGTGCCTATTAGCCTAATGTACAATTAAGAGGATCAGGAGGCAGTGTGTCACATGACTCGTTAGCCCTTCTCATGGACACCAAATTCCTGTTAGAGATCACGGAAGTCAAGGTCAGATCAGCTGGCTCATTAAATTTTTCCCAGGGCTGGCTTGACTGTATAATCGTGGGAATCAGGGAAAGTGATTCTGGGTTGGGTTGCATTAGGGCACGGAGGAATGGAAAAATCCCAAAGGCCCAGGGCACGCTGGGTGGAATGGAGTGTCTCATTGGGGCAATAACGTATTAATTCACTGACTGAATGTTAGATAAGATTCAGCTTTATTGTCATTGAACAGTTCAAGTACAGTATGAAACGAGAACATCTGGTGGGCGTTGCAGTTCTTTTAGAATTATATAAGTTTGATGTCAACAGTTTATCATTTGGGTGTGATTAAAATGGGCACAGCTGGATTAGATTTGGTGATTATGTTTGTTATAAAAGTCACTGGGTCTTGGTGCACGGTTTGGGATATTGTCTATTGTTTCATGTTACTCTGTTTAATGTTTACGTCCTTCATGCAAATAGCTGTCTTTGTAGGTTTTTTTAAGTCGCAGTTATGCAAATTTTAGTTTAATTCTTACAGTTTGTGATTTTGACGTTCTCGGTTTGTTTTATGTTAAATAAAGAAACCTGTTTTTGAACGGATTATCACGATGTGCTGGATTAATCCTGCACAACACCTGAGTCGTGACACAGTACAACAAATTGCAGTTGACATCCAACCAGAAAGTGCAAAAAAAACAGGAAAAAAATACTATGCAGGGCAGTAAAATACTATGCAGGGCAGTAAAATACTATGCAGGGCAGTGAAATACCATGCAGAGCAGTGAAATACTATGCAGGGCAGTAAAATACTATGCAGGGCAGTGAAATACCATGCAGAGCAGTGAAATACCATGCAGAGCAGTGAAATACTATGCAGGGCAGTAAAATACTATGCAGGGCAGTGAAATACCATGCAGAGCAGTGAAATACTATGCAGGGCAGTAAAATACTATGCAGGGCAGCTGCTTACAGTAAGTAGTTAATGCATGCATTTTTTAACTGGCCCTAACTAAGATTTAAACCCAAAACACAGAAGTTCCAAGCACCACTCTACATCAGCTGAACTACAAAAACTCTTAAAGTCAGTGAATTAAAGTACATCTGTTGAGATGAGTAAATTGTGAACTCCTCACCAGCTTGCCACTCATCACCTCCTTGCCAAAAAGTAAGTAGACATTTAAATTAACTTGAAGATCAGATGTTTTAGTGGAGAGATAGAGTGCTGGTGCATCACACAAGGATGCAAAGGTGTGGCACTGTGAAGCTGCAATGGTTTAGGTGTTATTTCTGACTGCTACAGTGTTAAGGTTAGGTTTAAAGCTAGGTGTTATTTCTGACTGCTTAAGGGTTAAGGTCAGGTTTAAAGCTAGGTGTTATTTCTGACTGCTTCTGGGTTAAGGTTAGGTTGAAAGCTAGGTGTTATTTCTGACTGCTTAAGGGTTAAGGTCCGGTTGAAAGCTAGGTGTTATTTCTGACTGCTTCTGGGTTAAGGTTAGGTTTAAAGCTAGGTGTTAATTCTGACTGCTTAAGGGTTAAGGTCAGGTTTAAAGCTAGGTGTTATTTCTGACTGCTTCTGGGTTAAGGTTAGGTTTAAAGCTAGGTGTTAATTCTGACTGCTTCAGGGTTAAGGTTAGGTTTAAAGCTAGGTTTTAATTCGGACTGCTTCAGGGTTAAGGTTAGGTTTAAAGCTAGGTGTTATTTCTGACTGCTTCTGGGTTAAGGTTAGGTTTAAAGCTAGGTGTTAATTCTGACTGCTTAAGGGTTAAGGTCAGGTTTAAAGCTAGGTGTTATTTCTGACTGCTTCTGGGTTAAGGTTAGGTTTAAAGCTAGGTGTTAATTCTGACTGCTTAAGGGTTAAGGTTAGGTTTAAAGCTAGGTGTTAATTCTGACTGCTTCAGGGTTAAGGTTAGGTTTAAAGCTAGGTGTTAATTCTGACTGCGTCAGGGTAAAAGTTAGGTGTTAATTCCAATGGGTAAAGGATTTGAAAAACGGCATACGAGTCAAATACACCTTGTCTCTCAGTCGAAATCAAATGCGTACATTTTGTAATGTGAGGTAATGTCAGGACTATTATAAACACTGTGGTAATGTGAAGTAATATGAGGACTATAATAAACACTGTAGTAATATGAGGTAACGTGAGGACTATTATAAACACTGTGGTAATGTGAGGTAATGTGAGGACTATTATAAACACTTTGGTAATATGAGGTAATGTGAGGACTATTATAAACACTGTGGTAATGTGAGGTAATGTGAGGACTATTATAAACACTGTGGTAATGTGAGGACTATTATAAACACTGTGGCCCACAGGGAGATACAGAGAACTGGACAACTTGACATACACTAGCACATACACATCATGTTGCCTTAAGTCAAAGTAAAGCAGACAGTTCCCTCCGCTTTGCCAAAGGCCATTTGCCTGAAGTGCTGCTCTGCGATTCACTACTGTATTAAACAAGACCAAGCTGGGCTGGGCTAAGCAATGTCATTCTTTCTGCATCTATTAGGGCAGTTCTCCCTTTCAGTCCTAAACCCGGTCTGAAATCAATCAAGAATCGGATCAAAATGGCCTGACAACATGAAACCCGACATTTGAGTGAGATGTGGAGGTAAAGGCGTCACATCTCCTACACGAGTACTAGCTGTGAGTAATGGTAGTCATATGCTTCCACTTCCTGTACTGGGGTCTGTGGGTTTCAGTGTGCAGGCCCGGTGCTATTGACTATTGATTGTGTCTACTCTACTTGAGTGTGGTGAGGAGAGGAGCTGTGGTCCAGGGGCCGGCACCGCCCCAGCGTTTCATTAATTAGGCCCCCAAGCGCCTGCCTCGCCGACTCTGTAAACACTCCTGCTATTCTGCCTCCACGGCGCATGGCCAGATAACACCGCAGAGTGTAAAGATTCCCCTAGTGCCAGATAACACCGCAGAGTGTAAAGATTCCCCTAGTGCCAGATAACACCGCAGAGTGTAAAGATTCCCCTAGTACCAGATAACACCGCAGAGTGTAAAGATTCCCCTAGTGCCAGATAACACCGCAGAGTGTAAAGATTCCCCTAGTGCCAGATAACACCGCAGAGTGTAAAGATTCCCCTAGCGTCCTCCGCCCTTCTCGTCTCCCTCTTCCCATCCGTCGCCCCATCGATTCTCTCACTCTATTACTTTCCCTTCTGTTTTTTCTTTCTTCCTAAAGATTGCAATCAGCTCGGGCGGTCGGGTTGGTCGCCGGCCAGTTGGGTAAACCGCACAGGTGGAGATAATGTGAGGGATGAGACGAAAGAGAGGAAGAACAAACAGGAGGCAGGTGACCCAGAAAGGCTCGCCAGACGTTTATCTTAACCCCCACCTACTTATCAGCATCTTGTTTGGGGGAGAAGGAGATCTAGGACACGGAGGTTCAAACATAAAGGGGTTATCTGGGTGCCGGCGGGTTGCAATAATGTTTGTTGCCTTTGAGGGATGGACTGTTGTCACACGGCCGAATGAAAGTGGTGAACATGAATTACAAATACTGTATTAAAGGGGGTGCAGTGTGTCATCTGTTGTAGGGCCAAAATAGCCCTAACAACAAGCCCCTAACAACAAGCCCCTAACAAACAAGCACCTAACAACAAGCCCCCAACAACAAGCCCCTAACAAACAAGCCCCCAACAACAAGCCCCCAACAACAAGCCCCCAACAACAAGCCCCTAACAACAAGCCCCCAACAACAAGCCCCCAACAACAAGCCCCCAACAACAAGCCCCCAACAACAAGCCCCCAACAACAAGCCCCTAAAAACAAGCCCCAACAACAAGCCCCAACAACAAGCAACAAGCCCCAACAACAAGCCCCCAACAACAAGCCCCCAACAACAAGCCCCCAACAACAAGCCCCAACAACAACAACAAGCCCCTAAAAACAACAAACAAGCCCCCCTAAAAACAAGCCCCTAACAAACAAGCCCCTAACAAACAAGCCCCTAACAAACAAGCCCCTAACAAACAAGCCCCTAACAACAAGCCCCTAACAACAAGCCCCTAACAACAAGCCCCTAACAACAAGCCCCAACAACAAGCCCCTAACAAACAATCCCCTAACAAACAAGCCACTAACAACAAGCCCCTAACAACAAGCCCCTTAACAACAAGCCCCAACAACAAGCCCAGGTTAGCCCAAAATTATGGTTATCGACACACCGCTATCTATGGAGGTTGCCACTCAAGCGCTACTACTGCAGCAAGGCAGTTGGTGCTGGCTTTTTTCAATTTCCACAATTCAACTGCTGTTCACTTCAACTTGACATTTCAATTTGAGATGTGTTTGTTCATTTTCGAGCCGTGAACACAGGCCTTGTCAAGACACATGTTGTTGTTCTTTAGGGAGTCGGGAATCAGGCTGGCACTTAAAAGAATCTTACACTAGCAAAACGGACCCTTTTCCCCCTCTAATATGCAGCGTTTTGTAAATATCACTTCCATCACCTCTTGACTGCATAGTGGGGGCTGTTAGACACAAGGCAGGGCTGGCACATCCGCCAACGGCAATTTGACTAGCATAAACGCTGATCATATATGTGTGGGGTCCCTGACTAGGTCCAATATCTGGACATGCCAGAGCACAACAGGGGGTTTGAAATCACGTCACCCAAAAACAACAACTTATTCCAACCAGCAGGCCAGCATTTGCCTCAGCAGATTGGAGAACCAACATAGTTTTATACTGGTCATATTGTTTTGGCTCATCAGTGTATACTCTCAGCTTTTATTTATGTCGTTGAATACAAACTGGCTTCACCCATGATACATTTCCTCTGTAATGGGGAATCAAATGTTTCAGAAGAAATGGCTCGACAGGAATTTCTGATTAGATAAAAATGTTCGGTCACATCATTTGTGCAACATGATACAGGAAGTTTTTACTTTTAATTTTACATTATTTGTCGATTCTAATCTTTCAAATAAATACTCTCGAATAAAAGCAAATAATTCAAAATCTGAATAATTATGTGAAGGTCATCAATCTCTCTCCTATAGACATATTAATGTGTTCATACTAACTGTATGTTTGCACTTTGGCTCAATCGTGGTTTGTCCTCTAGTCTGGGAGAAGAAAAACAAATGCTTTAAAAAGCATGAAATTGAATGAAAACGATATAGTCACATGTATTGATTTGGCCTCCCAGTGTTGAGAAACAAAGGTTGGCTTAGATGAAAACGGACGGCGGACTCCGCATCAATGAAAACAATAGATCGTATCAGTCTTAATGGTGGACTGAGATCCTTGAGCTGAAGGAGACACTCATCAAAGTCTCCTCTCTTTGCTCTACGCTGTACAACCTTGCCACAGCCTAGCCGCTCAAACGCATCGAAAGGAGACATTAACCTACAGCAGTATCCCGGTGGATAAACAGATTTAGATTCCACTGTTCAACTCAATATCCCCTCTGCCTACAGACGGGAAGGCAAAAGAGGAGGAATTGAGGATCAGGAACACCTCTGGCTGAAAGGGAATAAATACAAAGCGGCTGGTGAATACAGGCGGGTGGGGTGGGGGGGCTCGTGTTACTGCGCTGGCTTGAATTTCACTTTTAAATGAATAGTAATTTGTTTTCATTTAAATGTAAATCGGGGGAAGCTAATGGAATTAGGTTGACAGTCATCCGCAGAGTAAACCGACTCGCCCACCCGCTAACCCGGAGCCCCGGAAGGCCCTGGGCCACCCACTCACTGGTGGCAGAAGAAGAAACAACGAGCTGATGGGCAGGAGGTGACCCCTGGGGGAATACGGTCACGTCCCCAGCCCTGCTCTCCACTCTTCATTTGAATTTGCTATATTCCATATTGTATAATGTTTTGGTTGGCTGACGACTGAACCTATAAAGCATCCTTGACAGAGACACCAGTACAGCAAAAAAGAGAAAGAGAGAGAGAGAGAGTGACACGGGAGAGAGAAAGAGAAAGGTAAAGAAAACACTGAACGGATCTAGAGAAAAGGAGGAAATGGCATGAAGACTTGGGGGGTTGTGAGAGGGCATTAGAGTATCAAGTGACAGAGCATTACAGTATCAAGTGAGAAAGCATTACTGTATCTGAAGGGTGAGACAGAGGGAGTAGGGTCCAGTGATTTGCCGTCTCAACCAGCTGCTGTAGACACAGGTGTGCCTGAGTTCATGTGGTGCTCTGTCTCCTACTTCAGCAGCACAGCAGCAGGCTTGCTGTTTTAGACCAAGCCGGTAAAATACTCCGACAAACCCCTCCCCGGGGAGGAGAACACAGCCCTCAGAACGAAGAAAGCACCTGGCTTTGCAGCGAGGCCAAATCAACGAATCTGTGTTGTAACAGGGTGAATGAAAAATAAATTACTATATACAAATATGCTAATGTGTTTATTATTATGTGCAAGTTGTTCCAATAAAGATGTGTTTGTGTTGATGAATGAAGGGGATTTAATTTTGCAATTACTCAAATCCTTCGGCGGGTATCTTGATTTTTGGTCGCGTGTGATAACGTTTGCCCAACATAACCTTTAAGCCCCAAAGACTCCATTGACGGCTAAAATACCATTCCAGTATTTACCGGTGAGTTCAGAATTTCTGATTTGGCCGCTGAAAGGGGAGCGGAGAGGAGATCTTCAAAGTGCCTGGAAAAAATTCAATCCCCTTTTTATTGTGAGGAAGGAAGTGCTTTGTCGGTTTTACAAGCCACAGTGCCTGAGGACAGAGGGAGCAAGGCAAAGTTCATCCACCGAGAGGGGACTCTTAAATCCCAATACTGCACCGCATTGACACTCACAAATGCGCCAATCAGCCTGGAAGCACAGACACGGACAGACAGCAAGGTCGCCATGAAATACACATGGCGGCGTTCATCCACGGCGTCGCTCGTCGTCCTCCCAATGTCTTCCCTCTGCCTTCCTTGCTTTCACGCCACAGAAAACATGCCTAATTGGAATCCACATAACAGGGGGAAGGGGACAGATGGCAAGAATAGGACGGGGGATATGAGAATGAATGACTCCTCGGCGATGGCGCCTTCACGTGCGTCGTCATAGGCAGCCAAGGAAGGGAACCCTCTCCCTGGTGTTTCTGTTCCGACGCTCTTAGTGGACCAGTCAGAGAAAACCGGACTCAGCTCTCATCACAGTGGTGTTTATGAGAACCTAACCTTAACCCAATCTTCATTCGTCCACAATCTTAATATTAATGGCGACGAAGACGCAAACCGTTTGACACAATTTGCTGTCTTATTTAAGGTTGTGTATGTAACAAGAACTCTGCCAATTGATCGTGTGGTATTATTTGTGATCCCAGCACAGAAGGAAAATTCAAATAGGCTACAGTCTTAACTTCTCTGTTAAAAAAACAAGATTAATTTAGAAGTCTATAATTCAGACTTGATGGATACAATTTGTGCTCATTAAATGTTGTTTTCCATTAGCCTACGACTAAATAAGTACAATAATTTATTTTTGTCTAAAACGGAACTGTGAACAAAACGATACAACTAGGAGTGGAAAAATCCTGTGGAAAAAGTCGGATCCGGTACAGCCATGTTTCACGAATGAAAGAAATGTCTGAAAGCGCTGCACACAAACTTCATATGGACAGGGTTTGTGTTTAAAGAAGTCCAACAAAGAGTAGAAAACTGTAATCTGCAAAAGTACGTCGGACGACAGTGGTGGTGAAGGGTGGTAACACAAGCAATCTGTTATATCACCTCAAAGCAAAACACCATCGGAAAAATGAGGAAAGCAAAATAACGGGCCACCACAAACAAGTGAAGCGTCGAGCAGCGCATTGATGAAATAAGCTAAACAGGCAAATCAGATATTACTTTATCAGTCATTTTCCAAAGGCTGTCCATACGACAAAAACGTCAGAGGTGGGTGGAAATAATGCAGTAATATGCAGGCCGTTTACTGCAATAGTGTTTTTTGAGTTTCATTGCGTTTCAATTTGTTGAGGAAGGAAGCCTCCTGTCCTGCTATACTTGAACGTCTTATATCCTGGTGTACTCAATCATTTCGTGCAGAAGTTCTACTTTTATTTTATATATGTTTTTCAGAGATGGAAGTATCTTGAAAAGGTCTTGTATTTTTTTCTATTCATGCAGTATTGCTAAATATGCAAATATGTTCTTAAAATAATGTTCAGTCTGTCTGTACTATGGGAAACGTGTCTTCTAAAGATGAGAACTTGTCTTCCAAAGAAATTTGTTTGATTATAGTGATAGCTAACATGAAGAAAAGAAACAAATAGCCTGTGTTATATATCGTTACCGCCCGTGCTTCAAATTATAACGTTAAATAATTGTGTTTTAGTAAGTCGCTCTAGAGCACAATTTGATTTCTCACAGTGTATGTTTTCCGTTCGTGCTACATGGTTGCTTTTTCTTTATGGTAATAAATACCACGAACGTGTGATCCAGGCTCTGCATTCTCTTTATGGCTTTTTATTTGTCTCTGTCTTGGCTCTCTCTTGCTCCCCTGACCTCTTGCCATAGGAAACACGTAACTGTCTTCAAGAGATCTTTCGTTTAATAAATATACCATTAGGTGTAGTTCAGGGAAAGCCAAAAACAGAGCCAAGGTGACAGGTGTGTGGCATTTATTACCATGAAGAAAAAACACATAGCACAAACGGAAAACATACACTGTGATAAAATCTAATTGTGCTCTAGAGCGACACATTCAAAACAGCGTTATAATTCGAACATACAAACACTCACCATAACTCTGTGACTTGGAAATAATGAGAAGCAAGGTGGAACCCAAACTACAGTGTCAAATAGCCCCTGTGATTGCTAACCAGCCCCAGCCGTGCTAACAACAAAACAATCACCAGACACAGGAAGTGCACCCCACTCAGACGTCCTGTCTAGAACCAAAACTCACCACACTCGCGACAGCCCGGCCCTATATACAACTATGCATGGTTAAGTTTATGTTAAAATCAAATTTTATTTTGTACCCATCATATAGTTATAATGAATACATTCATACATGAATTTTATCCTATCTTTATGTTATCTTAATTATCTTCAATTGTTTACATGTGTCATGAGCATTGATTTTATTTTGGTATATGATACGTCGTTTCATCCATGGTCCGATTCATCTATGGTCCGATTCATCTATGGTCCGATTCATCTATGGTCAGATTCATCTTAGATCTTTCGTTTCTCCCTTACATTACCAACACCGTTCCATGTACACACTTTTTTCCTGTTTTCTCGGCCCTCAAAGTTATCAAATATTTATTTGCTTTTTATTACTCAGGAAATGCATTTGTCAGACAGCAAGGTGATAGATGCTTGCTGTTATTGACAAATTTTGCAATGACAGATAACACCAAATACCCTGGCGTGCCAAGCTCCAGCACCTCTGCCTTCCACTCTGCCTACTCCAACTCCATCAACTGAGCGCACGAATGGATTCTGAGCTGAAACATTTGCCTCAGCAACAATCTGCTGAAACTGAATTACAGTGACAGGAGCTGTGATGGGGGTATTTTTATTAAACCAAAGATCTCTTGAAGACAGTTACGCGTTTCCTGTGGCAAGAGGTCAGGGGAGCAAGAGAGAGCCAAGACAGAGACAAAGAAAAAAACATAAAGAGACATGTAAGAAAGGAATGCATGAAGGGAGAAAAAACATACAGGAGACGAAGAGAAGAATACAGATAGAGAGCGAGAGAAATATCTGGGATGAGTAGAGTTTTGTCATCTGTAGAGGTTAGTAAGTGGTCGTGTGGCTGTGTGACGAGGGATGTGCTTGAAACAACCTCCGAGGTGAATGGTGAATTGTGGGCAGGCAGTTATCTCCAAGGCTCCTCTTACAGCGCTGCTACAAAATGCTTGACAGCAACAAACTGTTTGTATGGAACGCAGTAGGAAGCCATCCAAGGCTGCGCGGAGACAATGGCTGGAGAGGGAGCCGCACATCTGCAGACGCAGAGCAGAATGACAACACTTGACACTTCAGAACTTTACATGTTGAGAGACAAACTAGCACTTTTGACTGTGCACACACGCACAGACACAGACACAGACACACACTAAAACAGTGGGACGAAATCCCTGCATGGTTCTTAATGACAACAGCTCATCTACGCTATCAAAGACTCCCTGCAGAGATGAGATACGGGGGAAACAAATTCAACGACAAACAAGATTCCAAATAAAGCCAGAAAATCCAGTGGATGTGGCGGGTGCCATAGACAGCGGGAATCCCATTGTAATTCCAACTCAGTATCAACACGGAAGATAATGTTACATTAAATCCAATGAATATGAGTTGACAGAGATTGTGTACCAGGAGGTACCGTCAATATCGTAATGTTCTTTTATTTGTCATACGCACCTAAGACCGTAGTGTTATTCTGAACTACGAATTCCTTGTGGCACCCAACATTGATATTCAAATATATACGTGCATCAAATATAAATGGAACGTGACCAGAGCATGAACATTCATGGGGCTGATTGAGAGGTTTTCAGGCCCAAAGAGAACAAGCTGCTGTACCAGGCAGTAATGCAGCTAGAGAGGATTCTTTCATGGCGCTTCTTTTACCTGTAAACTTTGGTGAGGGAAGTCTCCTCAGGAAGTATAGGTGCTTTTGGGCAACCATTATCAACGAGTCTGCTTGCTTGGATCAGGTAAGGTCATCTTTAGTGAACACACCTTCGAAATTTGAGGTTGGACACTCTTACTCTCTTCATCAATCTGTAGGCAGTCTCATCGTTGTAGGAGATCCAGGATGGTGGTGGCATTCGCAAGCTTAAAGATGACAGTGGAACTGCGAGGGGCCACACAGTCCTGGTGTAAAGGGCGTGCAAGAGGGGATAGAGTATGCAGCCCTGAGGGCCTCCGGTGCTCAGGGTCAGTGGAGAGGAGGCAATGTTGTCCATTCTCAGCATCTAAGGTCTGCTTGTCAGAAAGGCCAGGATCCAATTGCAAAGGAAGGTGTCCCTAAGGGTCCTGGGCGTGGGGACAAGTTTAACGGGCTGCAATAGACGAACGTATGTGTTACCCATTTCTATGTGGGAGAGTGTTTGCCATCAGGGCGATAGCATCGACCATAGATCTATTTACGCAGTATTTAAATTGAAAGGGGTCCAAGGTGCCTGGAAGAATGGAGCAGATGTGAGTTCTGACTAACCACTCAAAGCTCTTCAAGATGATGGAGGTCAGTACTACAGGGCGGTAGTCATTCAAACAGGTGATGGAAGTTTCTTCGATACAGGAACCATTGCGGTCTGTTTGAAGTCGGGGGGAACTGTAAATAATGAATTACTTTTGTGTTTTGACACAAAGATAAACTGTACCAGATATTGAAGCTGTGATCCTGTCCAGTCTTGACTATTGTCCAGTTGACCAAATACAAGAACCTACTTCCATTCAATGTAAGACAGAATCACTGCACATCTTTAGAACACGTTTAAATCGTGGGATAATTCATCTCTTTACACTCTTCACCGGATTTGCCGTGAGAAGTTGTTTAATCAGTTTTTTCATTCTGATTGTACAGCTTGCTTGAGGTACTTAAGGTGGAAGAAAATTCCATGTTTTCATGGCTTTACACGGAACAGTGATTTCTGTTGCTTGCGCTCCGGTGACCCCTGACTGGAGACACAATTTGGTCTTTGAGTCACAATAATATTTCTCATGAAATCAAAAATGTACGTTTAGACGAGAGACACTGGCAGGTGTACCATTACGAGATGGAGGGAGAGGATGGAAACAGAGAGATGGAGGGAGAGGATGGAAACAGAGAGATGGAGAGAGAGGATGGAAACAGAATTTTCTTCCACCTTAAGCAGTACAATCAGAAATCCCGGTGAAGAGTGTAGACACATTTATTGACAAATACATATTGTAGCTATATGCATAAAACGATTCTGATAATTATAGTCTGTTTAGATTTGTTTGACTGTTATGTCTAAATGCTAATGATTTCCTTAAATGTATGTAAACTGTGATGTTTTGTTTTCCTGTAAAGTATTTCTCATTGAATGTCAGTCTCCGGGAAGTCTAGCTGTTGCCATGGTGTCAGCTGATCGAGATCCAAATAAACAAACAAACATTTTAAAACCGGTTAATGTGTTATCTAATTATAGGTTTGAATTTATGTGTTTTTGTAATGGAAATTTCCTCTCTCACACACATTGTTTTAAGAATGAAAAGTATATAATAGACAGATGTCCGTGTGTAGCCCACAAGCTCATCATGAAATGAATTACTAGCAACGCCTGATACATAGATAACAGATCCAAACCATACTTGAATGGAGACCATTATCATATCATGATGGTTCTGGGAAGGGGTTGTAACACCGTGTGTACAATAAAGTGGTTGGTGTGCCGTAAGTACAGGACACAAGTGTACTCAGATAATGAAATTGGCTGTTAAAAAATGATTGGGTCTACTCAAAACAACAGGTTGATATTTGCATATTGGCTCTCTGTACATCTGTTTCCGTCTTTAATGAATGGGAAGCTTCTCCGTCGCACCTCTGCCCAATTCCACCCCTGAGTGGATCACATATTTAATTAGCTTAGTTCAATTTGAGCAATTGCAAAGCTAGGAATTGCGTATCATGGTTGAAGCATTGTGCCGATAATGCAGACAAAAAAACTCAATATGAATATATACACACTGCGTATTGGCATCCTAGCACTTAAAAAAAAGCACAAGGAAATGTGGAAATTCTGAATCGTTGTGGATTGTGGATTTGTGGACAATTAACTAAGCTTACATTTTAGATTATTCCCGAAAAACTAATCAAAAAATGACCCGTGAAAATCACTCAACGAACCACGAACAGGACTCATTGTATGTACAAAAATGAGAACATAGATAATCTTGAAACCACCAAGTCCATCTCCAGAGATTTTTATGTTCCTGTGTTGACCTTAATGTTATAAAGGAGATTATGGCTGCGAGGGAATATCGCAGCAAAGGATGATTGAATGCTGCGTAAAGCACCTCGACCTGACACACAGATTTAAGTTAACCATCAGACACGAGGTACAATAGTTTTAATTTGCTCCATATGTTGCAAACACTGTGTAAATGGGTTGCATATTAGAATAACCACTGAATAACAGAGATAATCGAGAATGTCTTATTGCAAATCACACCTGAACATGCCACAATCCTCCTGGGACTATCCGCTGCGGACAGATTATACTAAATGAGATTACGTTACAATTTCATCATCTAAATGTCTATACAAAATGAAGTCTTCAAAGAAAAGATCCCTTTCCCCACAGTAAAACATGGAGGAAGTTCAGTGATGTTTTAGGGTTGCTTCACTGCCTCTGGCACCGGGTGCCTTGAATGTAATATCAAGAGAATACCAAGGCATTTTAAAGTTGAACCCAGCATCAAAAACCTCTGTAAAAGTAATTGCTCCTCCAGCAGGACAATGACCCAAAAACACTCTTGGAAGGCACTTGGGAATGGTTCAAGACACTGTCCTAAAGACCACATGTCTGAATGCTTTTGAAAATCTGTGAAGATCGTCTGGATACAGCACTTGGGAGGCTCTCTTTAAATCGGAAGAAAACTGGAGCAGTTTGCCAAGTACAGATGGCCAGTAAGATCAGGAATGGATATCAGAATCAGGTTTATTTGCCAAGTCTGTTTACACACACAAGGATTTTTTTCTGACCACAAGCTGCAGCATTCAGAACAAACATTTTAAGACGTCAACAGAACAGTGCAAAAAAAGCAAAAAAACACATCACGAACAGTCAAGAGCCTAGTAGACATAATGTACTGGGTCAATATTGAATATGTAGTATGTATCTGAATTGTGCAAAGGAGCAGTGTCCAGGTTCAAGTGACAAATTGTGCAAAAGAGCAATATCTAGTTATATATACAGTTGTGTAAATATAAAAAGCAGTTCAGTGCCATCATCTTTGCCAAAGACTGTAGTACAAAACAATGAGTCTATGTATCAATAATGGTGTTGTTGCCATTTTCTGATTTAAAAGCCTTCAGAACTTCAAATATTCAGTTCTAATCCACAGGTACACATACACCAGTTCAAATCCACAGGTACACATACATACACCAGTTCTAATCCACAGGTACACATACATACACCAGTTCTAATCCACAGGTACACATACATACACCAGTTCTAATCCACAGGTACACATACATACACCAGTTCTAATCCACAGGTACACATACATACACCAGTTCTAATCCACAGGTACACATACATACACCAGTTCTAATCCACAGGTACACATACATACACCAGTTCTAATCCACAGGTACACATACATACACCAGTTCTAATCCACAGGTACACATACATACACCAGTTCTAACACAGTTCTAATCCACAGGTACACATACATACACCAGTTCTAATCCACAGGTACACATACATACACCAGTTCTAATCCACAGGTACACATACATACACCAGTTCTAATCCACAGGTACACATACATACACCAGTTCTAATCCACAGGTACACATACATACACCAGTTCTAATCCACAGGTACACATACATACACCAGTTCTAATCCACAGGTACACATACATACACCAGTTCTAATCCACAGGTACACATACATACACCAGTTCTAATACACCAGTTCCACAGGTACACATACATACACCAGTTCTAATCCACAGGTACACATACATACACCAGTTCTAATCCACAGGTACACATACATACACCAGTTCTAATCCACAGGTACACATACATACACCAGTTCTAATCCACAGGTACACATACATACACCAGTTCTAATCCACAGGTACACATACATACACCAGTTCTAATCCACAGGTACACATACATACACCAGTTCTAATCCACAGGTACACATACATACACCAGTTCTAATCCACAGGTACACATACATACACCAGTTCTAATCCACAGGTACACATACATACACCAGTTCTAATCCACAGGTACACATACATACACCAGTTCTAATCCACAGGTACACATACATACACCAGTTCTAATCCACAGGTAATCCACACATACATACACCAGTTCTAATCCACAGGTACACATACATACACCAGTTCTAATCCACAGGTACACATACATACACCAGTTCTAATCCACAGGTACACATACATACACCAGTTCTAATCCACAGGCACACATACATACACCAGTTCTCACAGGTACACATACATACAGGTTCTAATCCACAGGTACACATACATACACCAGTTCTTCTACATACACCAGTTCTAATCCACAGGTACACATACATACACCAGTTCTAATCCACAGGTACACATACATACACCAGTTCTAATCCACAGGTACACATACATACACCAGTTCTAACCAGTTCTAAGTTCTAATCCACAGGTACACATACATACACCAGTTCTAATCCACAGGTATACACCAGTTCTAACAGGTACATACACCAGTTCTAATCCACAGGTACACATACACCAGTTCTAATCCACAGGTAATCCACACATACACCAGTTCTAATCCACAGGTACACATACACCAGTTCTAATCCACAGGTACACATACACCAGTTCTAATCCACAGGTACACATACACCAGTTCTAATCCACAGGTACACATACACCAGCAGTTCTAATCCACAGGTACACATACACCAGTTCTAATCCACAGGTACACATACACCAGTTCTAATCCACAGGTACACATACACCAGTTCTAATCCACAGGTACACATACACCAGTTCTAATCCACAGGTACACATACACCAGTTCTAATCCACAGGTACACATACACCAGTTCTAATCCACAGGTACACATACACCAGTTCACAGGTACACATACACCACTAAGGTACACATACACAGTACTAATCCACAGGTACACATACACCAGTTCTAATCCACAGGTACACATACACCAGCTCTAATCCACAGGTACACATACACCAGTTCTAATCCACAGGTACACATACACCAGTACTAATCCACAGGTACACATACACCAGTTCTAATCCACAGGTACACATACACCAGTTCTAATCCACAGGTACACATACACCAGTTCTAATCCACAGGTACACATACACCAGTTCTAATCCACAGGTACACATACACCAGTTCTAATCCACAGGTACACATACACCAGTTCTAATCAACAGTTCTAATCGAGTACACAAATACCATTCAGCACCATGGACAGCTATTGCACCACCATGACATCATGCATAGGGCACGTAGAGCTTTCAGTACTGGACAGCTCTGTTGTTTACCCCACTGTTCTGTGTTCTCTGACAACAATACCTCACCATCCACCAACATCACTTCTGCTTTATGTTCATATGTGACATTTGTATTACATCAAAAATGCCCCCCGGCATGCACAACCAATGTATTTGACATGTTAAGAACAAAGAGTCTACCTACAAATAACTTAATGTGCAACAAACCGACATAGTTATCGTAGTACGTCAGCAATGTGTAGAACCTTGGCAAATGATGACATTGTGTCACGATTCTTAATTAAAACATACACTACTGTTTTGGGGTGACTTATAAATGTTATTCTGACTCATGAAAACATACACAAAATTTGTTTGAAAAAATGAATAGAATATTGAGTCATTGACAAGGTTAGAAATTATCATTTGGATTTTAAATATTATAGTGTTATTGATACTTTGCTTTTATCAAATAATCATCCATTTGCAGTAATTACAGCATTACTGACTTTTGGCATTCTAGTTGTCAATTTGTTTAGGTAATCTGAAGAGAGCTCACCTAATGCTTCCTGAAGCACCCCCCACAAGTTAGATTGGCTTGATGGGCACTTATCACGTAACATACAGTCAAGCAGCTCCCATAACAGCGTAATAGGGCAATATGGCATTGCGAAATGGAGTAATGGCCTCTTTCACAAAAATCCTTTTTACCCTGTGCAACTCATCCAATTTACCGCCACCAAAGCACTCCCAGACCATCACACTGGCTCCACCATTCTTGACAGTTGGCATCAAGCACTCCTCCAGCATCTTTTCATTTGGTCTGAGTCTCACAAATGTTTTTGTTTTTGTGATCTTCTTTGTTGATGTTGTGACTGGTGTTTTGCCAGTACTAACTAATGAAATAGCCAGTTGAGGACCAGTGAGGTGTCTGTTTTTAAAACTTGACACTTATGTGTCCTCTTGCTCACAGGGGCCTCCCACTCCTCTTTTTATTGTGGTTAGTGCCAGTTTGCAGTGTTCTGTGAAGCGAGTAGTACACAGGTTGAACAGGTTTCAAAAGAAAATCTTTGTTTCTACACATTTAGAGTCTGTAATCAAACCCACAATTGCTGATGCTCCAGATACTGAACTAGTCAGAAGATGGCCTGTTTAATTGCATCTTTTATCACCGCAACCGTTTTTAGCTGTGCTAACGTAGTATACAATAAGCCTTTTAAAATTATTTTGGTCATAATTGAGATCACGATTAATAAACACGATTACTAATTGACTTTGGAAACACCATGTATTAATGTAAATAATACAAATAAATTCCATCTAAATAAATAAAATCCACAATGTGCACTTCCACAACCAACTGAAAACCATTTTACATTTTGCTAAACTAGGCCTATGTTTAACATATCCCAGTCAGTAACAGTCACGGGGTGGAGGACTTTCGGTCCTCACTCTGTGTGTGGTTTTAGTTGGCCACCTGTTATCTTTCGTTTGGTTTAGGTTTCATGATGCACACCAGTTTTGGTTTGGGTGATCTGGGGGTCTATTTAATTCACTAGTTTTTTGATGTAATTAATTGATAGACTGATTGACAGTTAGACTGATATACGGCTCCATGGTGCGACTTGACCACATGTCCATTGTAGTGGCACTTATTTTACAGGGCAGGCAGTGCAACTCTGGTAAAATGGTGTCCCGATGGCATCAGATAACGGTTGTCCAAAATGTTTATCAGTTTCTTGAATCCGTCATGTTGAGCTTTCTAGTTGACCAAAGTTCTCCTTCTTTCATCTTGACTTGAGCTGAACTAAAAATCCCACAGCCCGGGGGGAGTGAGTTTGCCGTTTTATGGAGGGGCGAAAGCGCACAGTTGTGAAGAAAAATGGAGCACAGTTTTTAAAAAGACAAAACTGAATGTGGCACAATAATCGTTTTAATTAAATTATTTTGTTTTAATAATCTTTGGAAAATGTAATTAATGTCACAGCCCTAACACAATGTGCCACTGGAACACAGGACTGACCGAAAATTGGACAACAAATATGCTTTTCTTTAAAAAAACAAGGTCATTTCAAGAAAATTTTTGGCCATGAATGTACATATGCCACTATATGTGTATACAAAACACGCAACATATCATTAAGTTATTAAAATGTACACTGTATAATGTTAAGAAAAATACTAGTTGCTAGTAAACCTAGTTGTAAATAGTCACTAAAACTGTAAACCCTAAGAGATTTATTAGTGCAACATTTGTGGTTAGTTAAACATATTAAATCAAACATGCAGGTTGACATTTTGGAATAATTTTTGATATCTGTTCTTTTGCATTTAACTTCACTGAAAAATTCTCAACAAATCCACACATTAACTTCAAAAATGACATTCCAATATTGGTATAATTTAAATCAGAATTACACATTTTGGTTTAAAACCATATGGTGGTTTGACTTTGAGAGCCAAATATATTTAAACAAACCCAAGTAATGGATCATACTCAAATAATAATACTCAAATAGTTAAACCATGCTCGATGTACATTGAGGAACTTAGCTGACAATCACCCCAGTGTAATTGGAGGTTGGAAATAAATGTTGCCATATATGGATAAATAAAAATGGTGTTCTCTAACAAACGAGTCTTCTCCATAGCCCCGTATTAACCCTGTTTCTCTATGGTCTCTCAGATCAGAACAAACGGCACTGTCTCAAACTTGCTTCTGCTATGTCTTTCTCTCAACCCAAATGCTCATATAGCATCGCTCCATTGACAATATAGACCTCCAGGCTATTTCTCGACTGTGTCACTGATGTTGTGTATCACAAAATAAGTACACATAGCAAAATAGTACGACAGAAACAGGGATTGCGATATTATCACCCAAGGCTGTGGGAGCACATACAGGAGCTGATCAAATAATCAATGGTCTGGCTGGAGATCTCCATCAATTTCCCCAATTGATTGTTAAGCAACAAACCTCAGAGGTAGGACGCTACTGCTTCCAAAAAAAAAATGCATTTGCTCAACCTAATACACATTTAATCATACCTTATCCAACTCTGCATGAACTTCATAAGCTGAATAATATATATATATACACACACACACACACACACACACACACACACACACACACACGCACACACTCACCTTTTTCTGTCATTCGACATTTCCAATTGTGCACACACACACACACACACACGCACACACACACACACACACACACACATATAATACAGGTTCAAACGAATGATCAAATAATTAATGCTTAATCACTTACTGACTTACAAGTGCCTTATTGTAAGATCTGAACGTTGTGATTTGATCTATAGCGAGACCATTGCAGGATGATACAATATGATATATATAATATGCCAATCAACATAATGATTGTGTTATTCACTTATTGACTCACTGTAACACAAAGTTACGTCATGGCAGCATTTGAAGATGTTAAGCTGTCCCTGTCCAAGTGTAACCTCATCCCCATTGTTTCTCCAGGAGACAGCAACACATGTCTGATGAGGAAATCACGGACTTGTGCGCAGTGTGTTTCGGTAATTCACACAGAAGCCCCAAGCGATCTTATGTGGGGAAAATGTGTAGAATGGAGGTTTGTCTGATAATGACCACCCTTATAGGATATAGTGATTATTGCTTCTGCACTGTACCCTTAAATAATAAAAATCACAATGAACAGAAATTACCTTTTTTGTATAATTGTATTCTAGTTGAAAACATTTGAAAGAAAACCTGAAGTCAACATCAGTGTGCTGACTACCCTTAAAGTTAATCAATGGGTAAAGTCATTAAACCGCGACTGTAGTGCCTGTTGCAATCCCATATTAATATGTTAATTCATATGCTAATCCCATATTAACACACAGGTCCTGGTAGGTCAAAACGCACCAATCAGATGTAACCACAGAGGAACTGCGGATGTTAACGAACAACACTACATATTTCCTCATATAGCATATTGGCAAAGTTTAGCTTATAATGGGAATGGACACCAGAAAAGCACACGGAATACCTTACACAAAATATATTGTCTCGCACAATCCTGAAAAATATTTTTTCGCATTAAAACAATAACAGGACAACTAATATTTCAATTCCCGACTAGTATTCGACGGAGAAAAGTAAGTGTCCGTTGGCCTACCTCGTGCCACCGTGGCCGGGAACTGCAGACCGAGAATCAGAAACACGAGGATGCCCCAACTCAGGTAGGGTTCTCCGGGGAACTGTCCCATCACCGCGCTAGTCGTCTGTCCACCACCCGACTCGGGGACCCCGCGCCGGGGCCCTCAATCATGTCCTGCCGCTGACCGTGTCACCACCAGTAACAGGTTACCGGAGGAAGACGAAACGCCGCTGCGTATCAACGTTGCTGCTCGCGGAGGGATGGAGAACAAGCGTGCGCGTGTTTCGGCTAACGTGAAGCCAGTGAGAGAGTGCAATAATTAAGCCGCGCGAGCCAATAGCTCTGCTCTGGGCGGAGTGAAAGAGAGAGAGAGGGGGGAGGGAGGGGAGGGAGGAGAGAGAGAGAGGGAGGGAGGGAGGGGGAGAGAGAGAGACACTGAGACTCAGAGAGAAGAGGTAAAGAGAAAGAGGGAGAGAGAAGGACATGCACTCCGATGTGTCCAAAGCCCAATTGGAAATGTCGAATGACAGAAAAAGGTGTGTGTGTGTGTGCGTGTGCGTGTGCGTGTGCGTGTGCGTGTGCGTGTGTCTGTGTCTGTGTCTGTGTCTGTGTCTGTGTGTGTGTGTGTGTGTGTGTGACTTGTGGTAGAGTAGATAGGCTCCCAGGTGAAAGTCAACCAGATTAGAAAGAAAGAACAAAACGCTGATCACAATTAAATCTATATATGCTATTATTTTTATTTATACAGGGAAAGTCATTTAAAAAACATAGAAGAAACCAGTCACCCAAAAGTTTCTGACTCTACTCCCTCAGGGGTAGACTTAGTAAAGACAAATCGGTTTTGTCACTTAAGCCACACCACTGAATTTGCTTAAACGCAACTCATTGTGGATAGTTCAGATATGATGGTGTCTCACTATGAATCCATATCTTGAAATAAAAAGAAAAGGTTATTGACTTGAATCCTTGAACATAATAGGAATGTCAACCAGAAGATATGTTAATATAACTTATTCCACTTAACATCAATTTATGAGCCAAAAGATTATGGCCACTTACAGGTAAAGCGAATAATGTCTCAGAATCTCCTGACAAGGAACATGTCACGGTCTGGGTAGATTAGATGGCAAGTGAACAATCAGTTATCGTAGACAACGTGTTAGATGCAGGAGAAATTGTCATTGGATTTTAAAAACCCAATTAAACTAGTCAGCCATCTAGTTCATTTCCATTTACTAACTTGCATTTTCAGACAGATAAAATCCATGCAATTCCAGCAATAACACAACCTCACATTACACACAAATTGTAGTTAACTAGGTAGTTAGCTAATTTGCCATCTAATGAGGCATTTGCATAAAGAGTATACAATTAGTTTAACATAACAACACAGCATATACTGTTCTTACAAACACTCATCTTCACGAGTTAATCTGGGTATGTTGATGGTCCTACAATGTGATATGACAATAACATTCTGCTAGGTCACGTTATTGTTCCTTATTTGATACTTCAATATCATGTAAAACATAAAAAATATATCTATTTTATTTAGCATACTATAGTGCAAAGCCAATCAACCAATGCTTACATACTCATTATTTCATGTGGATTCAAACACAATGTAAAGTAATTAAGAATTACACCGGCAGAAAGCGGTAATTTCTATAGTCATTTTGGATAGTATTAACAGTATACTACCCTGTATCGTTTTACTGAAACATACTGTAACCTAAATGATTGTCCGGTAAGTGAGGCAAGATAATTCCACTCAAAGTGCTGGACGAAATCAACAAGATGCAACATTGTCTACTTGTGTATTACTTCTGGTCTTTTATGAAGTAATTATTTTTCCATGGAGGAAAGATGAAAGTGTGATTGATGTATTTTCCTCCATTCGTTGGTCAGGGGACTCTTTCAAGTAAAAACTAGGCGGGTCCTTTCAATCATAATTGACAACCGTGGGTTTAGTAATTGGAATATACTGTCCTATTTAATTTCGACATAAAACAACGCATTTGAATATGTGGTATTTAGTAATGTTTGAGGCAGTCTTAAAAAAACTTTTATCGACTTGTGCTGAATGTTTTCAGACAGCGTGATTTGTAATTACAGCAAAGCATCCATTAATCAAATGTATTTAGCAATCAAATGCATTTTATCAATCTTTTCTTTACATAAGCAGTTGTCACAATGTGCATTTCCAAACCTTTCTTTGTGCTACAGACACAGTTTGGTCCACAGACAAAGACTGGAGGCGATTGTAAGATTCAGCATTGGAGTCATCACAATAAATCAAGTTATTTGTTTTTTCTACATGAAAGAAAATTCACCGATTGTGTCTAATGTGAAAACGTTTACATTCAGTATTCCATTGCATGTGTCACTGCTATTTTACTGTGCGCTATACTGGTATTCTCCACTATGTTTTCTTTGAGAGGCTCAAGGCCTCAGCTTCTGTTTTATTTTCTGCCTTGAATATGGATTCACAATGTTCTTTTAAAATGCAATGCAGCCTTCACAGAGGCCAGAACGGGTTCTCAGATAGGGCTCTCTGGGGTTATGTTATGTGTGGCTAATAAGCTGAAAGCCTGTCTCTCTTATGGCTAATTTGCAACAAAAGCTTCAAAAAGTATTTGTGAAGAACAATGCAACAGAGACAGTTTAAATATGAAGACAGTCGCTGATTGCCTCTTAACACAAGGGAAAACGCAGCAAAAAATAAACACATTGTCCATCCAAACACATTGTGCATTTGAGCCAATCTGTTTATATACACCACGGTTCAAAGGTTTGGGGTCACTGGTCCTTATTCAGTTTAATAGTATTTGTCTTTCATTTGTCTCTTTGTTATTGGGTTTTGTGGATTATTATTTGCAGTGTGTTTGCTATGTAACTATGTGCTGCTATTTTGCTGTTTGTTTTATTTTGTAGCTGAAGGTAAAAATATAAGAAAAATATGTTTCTGCAATGCTCTGTGCCTGCATCCTCTACTTAACAACATCATGACCAAAATGCTAATTGATCATTAGAAAACCCTTTGCATAATGTTAGCACAGCTAAAAAAACGATTCTGTTCTGAAAAATGACGGTTCTGAAAAATGAAGGTTACTCCATGTGAAAAGTTGCCCTTTGCAGCTCGCACTAGCTAGAATAGAAGGGGAGTGGGAGGACCTGGTGCACAACTGAGCAAGAGGACAAATACATTAGTGTTTACTTTAAGAAGCAGACACCTCACAGGTTCTTAACTGGCAGCTTCATTAAATAGTAACTGCAAAACACAGTTCTACGTCTGTCCAGTGTCTGTATAATTTTTCACATCTAAATCTGAGATATGGATTTCTTTCTTTTTTCAGCATCCCAGAGTTGCCTTTTAGATGTTGATGTTGAGACAGGTGTTTCTCAAAAAGTCTATGAGTATGTCAAATAAATAATAAACAAACTAATGTTGCTACGAGAGACCCAAAGGACATCATACTGACATCTTGTGGTCCTTGCTGAGAGAACGAGTCCGACAAGAAGCCGAGTGCCCCGGATTTGTTCAATTAGAGCCTGGTATGTGATCTGTTGTGATACAAATGAGTGAATATTTCAGATGATTGATTTACTATAAATGCCTTACAAATTTCAGTCGCAAATTTGTGTATTTAATATTGACTTCTGATAGAGAATCTTTTCTTTTGTAGTACAGCAGCAACACTGCTGCTCAAATTTGTCACGTATGGGTGAGCTGTGTTGTCACAGGGTGTGTAGGGGAGTGCACAGCTGTTTTGGGTTTAGCTAATCACCCATCCAGTGGGCTATTTAAGGTCCCTGGTTAGGTTCATGGGTGCTTGTGATTAACATAATGTTATATGTAGTCGTGCACTGTATGTTATAGTTTTTATAAGTCACTTTGCGCGTTTGCTTTTACGTTCAGTGTATGTTTTCAGTTTGTGTTCGCTTTTGGTTTTATTCAGATTAAAACCACCACCAACGTGATTTCTCTGTGTCTGCATCAGATTTCGTTCCCTCTACACTTCACCTAAGGATCCGTGACAAAATGGTATCTCTGAAGTCTCTCACAAGAGCACTATGATACCAAAACGTAACTACAATAATAACACTTCTCATTATAAACACTTTTTTTCTCTATAGCTCTACAACGTCTGTACATTAAAATGAACTTCTATAAAGTATTTATGAAGGACTGTTTTCAAACCCAAAAAATGCAATCGGGAATCACTGAATTTGGCTATGTTCATAGCTGTACGTCTCGTCACTAAAGATCCAATACATTCGTGTGTCTGGGTAACATCTCTCTCCAAATCCTTGCCATTACGGTTGACGACTTCAAGGTGTCCCCCTTCCAGAGTGCGAAGAAATGTGTCTTGACCCTAGACAGTTCCCTATTCTCCACATTCATCAGTGCGTGTAACTCACTCCTAAAGGGTGAGATACAAATCCAGGAACTTTTCATCTTCTGCCTGGACTCTCGTTCTCTCCACTGGCAGAACCAGCATCTGCTAATAACCATGTTGTTTGTCTTCACAGCATCATAGGAACCTGCCTCTTCCTGCCTTCTGTCAGACATCAAACCCTACATCCTTACTTGCTTTGTTCTGCCACTTTTATTTTCTTGACATTGCCACCATTATGGTGGCCAGATCTGGCTCAGTCCTGTCAACACTTCACATTGACCATGCTTTACATTCCTGAACAAGCTTCCATCAGATATTACAACAGCAGAGTTCCTGCTCATTTTTACAAGACTGGAATTCATTTTCTAAGTATATCAAATACCTCCATATTGCCGATAGTTTTAGTAATGTGTATTTACCCCTGCTGAGTTGTTTGTTTCTCCCACCATTCTTAAGACAAATGCATTACTAATGCAAAGGCCACTTCACTTTTTTCGCTGACGCAAATATCTAATTAGGTAATCACGTGTCAGCAGACCAATGCATTTAGGCATGTAGACATGGTCAAGTTCAAACCCAGTATCAGAATGGGGAAGAAAGATGATTTGAGCGACTTTGAACGTGGCATGGTTGTTGGTGACAGTAGGGCAAGTTTAAGTATTTTCCAAAGTGCTGATCTACTGGGATTTTCCATCAGAACCATTGCTAGGGGTTACTGAAAAAAAAGAAAATAGCCAGTGAGCGGCGGTTTTCGAGACAAAATGCCTTATTGATGGCAAAGGTCGGACGAGAACAGACAGATTGATTCGAGCTGATAGAAAAGCCTGAATCAACTCTAATAACCACTAGTTACAACCATGGATTGCAGAAGAGCTTCTCTGAATGCACAACACGTGAAATCTTTAGGCAGAAGTGAGCACACTGGTTGCCACTCCGCTCAGCTAACAACAGGTAACTGAATCAGACAACAGAAGATTAGAAACAATACACTCTCCATGTCTGATGAGTCTTTAATTCTGCATTCAGATGGTGGGGGAAGAATGTGCTGTGAAAAACATGAAAGCATTGATACATCCTGCTTTGTCTAAAAGAGTAAGGCTGGTGCTCGTGATGTGATGGTGTGGGGGACAACTTGTCAAAGCCCATGTCATCTGAAACTGGTTTCTCGAACATGACTAAGAGTTCACTGTGCTCATATGGCCTTAACAGTCACCAGATCTCAATCCAATAGCGCACCTTTGGTATTTGGTGGAATGGGAGATTTGCATCATGGATATGCAGCCAACACAACTGCAGCATCTGTATGATGCTTGTGAGGAATCCCTCTAGCGCAGCTCCCCTGCCCTCTGGTGGCGGGTTTCGTCGTTCGTCGTCGCCGACGTATTAGCGGCCGCCGCCCCCTCATTTGTCACTTTGTCTAGTCCTGTCTATTGCACACACCTGGTGTTCATTCCCCATTAGTCTCCTATATAGGCTTCCTCTGTGGGGTCATGTCCTCGTGTGGTATTGTTGACTGTTGTACGTGTGTACACGCCTCCCGGCGTTATATTAGAGACATTTGTGTGTCTATGTTCATATTGAGCCCTTGTTGTCGGGCCTTTACCTTTAAGCGCTGTGTCGCTGGTTTTGTTTCGGTTACGGTACTAGTGAGTACTTAGCAAGTGGCGTTGTCACGAGAGTGTACATTAAAAACTCATCAACGCTACGGATCCTGGGCCTGCCTCCTTTTCTGCATTCACACACCTCGCCGGCTACGAGACAGAGCCGGCGTGACAGAATACCACACCCAAAGAAAGGGAAAGGACCATGGATCCCGCAGGACAGGCGACCCTCACCCGTCACGAGGAGATGCTCGCGTCCCTGGGAACGGCGATGGACCGGGTGATGACCACCATGGAGCGGCTGGAGAAGAGACTCCCCGATCCTGCCACGGCGGCCACGGTTCCCTTACCGGCATCTCCACCACCGGCGGCTCGGGCGATTGCGCTCCAGCTTCCGGGGCATTATGACGGGGCAGCGGATCGCTGTCAGGGTTTTATTCTCCAGCTCGAGCTGTATTTTAGCTCCCTGAACGCGGTTCCCTCAGACCACGAAAAGGTGGCTGCGTTGGTCTCTCGCCTCACTGGTAAAGCCCTCGCATGGGCTAATTCCATATGGAATGGAGGAGGGCCGATCCTCCATCAGTGGGAGGCATTCGTTCGGACCTTCCGGTCCATTTTCGACAAACCCCTGAGGGCCGGGAGGCGGGCGAGTGCCTCTTTCACCTGAGGCAGGGGAGCCGGAGCGTTCAGGACTTCGCGTTGGAGTTTAGAACCCTGGCGGCGGGGGCTGGGTGGGGTGAGCGAGCATACATCGATGCTTTTCGGTGTAGTTTGAGACCGGACGTCCGTAAGGAGTTAGCATGCAGGGATGCCACATTGTCCTTTGACCAACTGGTGGACATGGCAATCAAGCTGGATAACCTGCTTGCGGCTCGCGGACGTACCGGTCCGGCTCCGCTCGCTCTGCCTGGTCCCGCGGCTGCTCCCGTTCCTATGGAGGTGGGAGGCGCTGCGCATCGGGAGACCGCGCGGCAGAAGGAGTGCACCTTTTGTGGCAGAGGGGGCACTCTGCTTCCCACTGTTACCAGAGGCTGGGTAGGAAGTCTGACACTTCTGCGACGCAGGTAAACGCACCTAACACCCGACTGGAACCCTCTGACGCTCATGTCACTCTACCGGTGCGTTTCCCGGTTTTCACACCATGTCCCAGTGTAAGGCACTAGTCGATTCAGGCGCAGCTGGGATTTTTATGGACAGGTCTTTTGCGCATACGCTGAACATTCCGCTAAAACTGTTGGACTGTCCTCGACCAATCACAGCCCTAGACAATCGTCCGCTGGGGTCTGGGGTGGTGAGGCAGGTCACAGTTCCAATCTCTATGATCTCTAATAACAATCACACCGAACATATTACTTTTCATATAATTGAGTCACCTAATTTTCCCGTGGTGTTGGGGTTGCCCTGGTTGGCGTTGCACAACCCCCAGTTTTCATGGCCTCGGAGGGTTCTAGCGGAGTGGGGACAGGAGTGTCAGGGAAGGTGTCTGGGTGTTTCCATCAATGCGACATCGGTGGAGAGTCCAGACAGTGTCTCCACTGGGCGCATTCCTCCGGAGTATAGTGATTTGGCAGTCGTATTCTCCAAACAGTTGGCTACTAAATTACCACCCCATCGTCCGGGGGATTGCGCGATAGACCTACAGGTAGGCGTTGTACCACCGCACAGTCACGTGTATCCCCTGTCCCAAGCGGAGACAGAGACGATGGAGACGTACATCTCTGAGTCATTGAGTCAGGGGATAATTCGCCATTCCACTTCTTCCGCCTCCTCGAGTTTCTTTTTGTGAAAAAAAAAAGACGGGGGTTGCGTCCCTGTATAGACTATCGGGCATTGAATAAAATTACAGTTCGTTATCGGTATCCTCTCCCTCTGATTTCGACTGTGATAGAATCAATGCACGGGGCACGTTTTTTTCACAAAACTGGATCTCAGGAGCGCGTATAATTTGGTGCGTATCCGAGAGGGAGATGAGTGGAAGACAGCCTTTAGCACCACTTCAGGGCACTATGAGTACCTGGTGATGCCGTATGGGTTAATGAATGCGCCGTCGGTTTTCCAGTCCTTTGTGAATAACCTGTTTCGGGACATGGTCGGCCGCGGTGTGGTGGTGTACATTGACGACATCCTGGTGTACTCTGCTACCCGTGCGGACCATGTCTCCCTTGTTCGCAGAGTACTGGAGCGACTGAGGGAGCATGACCTATATGCCAAATTGGAGAAGTGTCTGTTTTTTCAGCGAGCAGTCTCGTTTCTCGGGTTCCACGTCACAACGCAGGGAGTGGAGATGGAGATTGATCGCGTGGCGGCCGTGCGTAATTGGCCCATTCCCACCACGGTTAAGGCGGTACAACGGTTCATCGGGTTTTCCAACTTCTATCGTAGGTTTATCCGAAACTTTGGCAAGGTAGCAGCTCCTATTACATCCCTGTTGAGGGGTGGGCCATCTCGTATTCGCTGGTCGAACGAGGCAGACTGTGCGTTTAGTGCATTGAAAACACTGTTCACCTCCGCACAGGTGTTGGCCTACCCAGATCCGTCGCTTCCGTTCATAGTGGAGGTTGACGCGTCAGAGGTTGGGATAGGTGCGGTGCTATCCCAGCGCTCGGGCACGCCCCCTCAACTCCGCCCCTGTGCCTTTTACTCGCGGAAGCTCAGTGCGGCGGAGCAAAACTATGACGTAGGTGATAGGGAGCTGCTAGCTGTGGTTAAAGCTCTGTCTGAGTGGAGGCACTGGCTCGAGGGAGCGAGACACCCGTTTGTAGTCTGGACTGACCACCGTAACCTGGAGTATATTAGGGCAGCTAGGAGACTGAATCCTCGTCAGGCTAGGTGGGCGTTATTTTTACTCGGTTTGACTTTACGATCTCGTACATTCCGGGTACAAAAAACGTCAAGGCAGATGCACTGTCCAGATTGTATGACACCACGGAGAGATATGTGGATAATTCTCCCATTATTCCCTCTTCCTGTATAGTGGCACCGGTGGTGTGGGCGGTGGATGCGGACATCCAGCGGGCGTTACGCACAGAACCAGCTCCCCCACAATGCCCAGAGGGGCGTGTCTACGTGCCGCTGGATGTTCGTGATCGGCTGATCTGCTGGGCCCACACATCGGTGTCAACGGGACACCCTGGGATTGGTCGGACAGTGCGCTGTCTCACCAATAGATATTGGTGGCCTAGTCTGGCCAAGGATGTGAGGGTGTATGTTACCTCCTGTTCTGTATGCGCTCAGTGTAAGGCACCTAGACACCTTCCGGCGGGTAAGTTACATCCTTTGCCCGTTCCACGGCGACCATGGTCACATATTAGTGTTGATTTTTTGACTGACCTCCCTCTCTCCAAGGGTCACACTACAGTCCTGGTCGTCGTGGACCGTTTCTCAAAGGCCTGCCGCTTTCTGCCCATGCCAGGTCTCCCGACGGCCCTGCAGACCGCGGAAGCCCTGTTCACACACGTCTTCCGGCACTACGGGGTCCCGGAGGACATCGTATCTGACCGGGGTCCCCAGTTTACGTCGAAGGTCTGGAGGGCGTTCATGAGACGGTTGGGGGTCTCGGTCAGTCTGACCTCTGGGTATCACCCCGAGGCTAATGGGCAGGTGGAACGAGTCAATCAGGAGATAGGGAGGTTTCTGAGGTCGTATTGCCAGGACCGGCCAGAGGAGTGGGCAGAGTTTTTGCCATGGGCAGAGTACAGAGCTGTAGTACTCGAGACCGGTCTCGGTCTCGAGACCGGTCTCGAGACCACTTTTTTAAGGTCTCGGTCTCGTCTCGGTCTCGGTTACATTTGGACTCGGTCTCGACTCGGTCTCGGACAGTAAGGACTCGTAAATTCTTCCGAGACCAGCCGAGACCAGCGTAGAAATTATCGCCCACAATTTTTTCTAGAAAAATATTTAAGTATGACATGTAGAGGCTGTATTTCCATTGGCTGTATTTCGTCCAGAGTCAGACTGTTTTTTTCTGATGTGGCTTATCCCGCCAATGGCTATCTACTTTTGAAGAAAAGCCCACCCCCAGCGTCGCTAGAGGGTGCACCCATTCACGTAAATACTTCAATCTTAAACATATGCTCGATCATGTCTGCACAATCTGCCATTATATTCGTTTTGCCTATATTCAGCACATTGAGCACAAATAAATAATTTGTCCGAAAACACACAGCGGTTAGTAATTAAAATACATACATAATGTTGAAAAGCTACAGCCGACGTCCTTCCATGACTTTTCCTAAATACGTGCATTTTACCTTGTCCCGTTTTCAGAATTGCAAAATCACAAACCGAACAATATATAAAACTACTATTTACATGTTTTCTGATACCTAAACTGCCTTCCTGTCGCCAAAATTCCACGCCGCTGGGCGTTGGTACCCTAATTGCGGTACCCAGACACCGATCACACTTCACTGAGCCTATATGGCAATGGTTGAATGGGCGATACACAGACAAATACTACGAGAACACATATAGACAATAGTCTGATTGGCTTGGTTGAACTACAAAAAAAGAGGTACGTTTATAAAGAAATATGTTTCACTAAATAAACAGAACGAATTCCGCCAAATACATACAGCCCCATTCATGTGTCATGCGCCTATTGCACTCAATAATTAATAACGAATGAACCACAGTGTATTCATATAGCCTACAAGAGACTTCAACAAAATATTGTTTTGTATCGAAATTAAACGAATATGAACAATAATTATTAATAGGCTAACTACAAATGGGCGATAAATGAAATTACTCATGCACACAGAAGGACGTGGGACATACATAAGTCCGGGGGGCATACGGCAGAAAGAGCATAAAACTGGAACGGTTATGGTCCGATCTATATGAAACTGAACCCGTTTTGGTCCGATCTTTATTAAACTGGAAGGGTTTTGGTCTGATCTATATGAACACTGTGCGCAGTTCAACCGGGTTAGTTTGCTGCTGTCTCATGTGCACTCGTAACAATAATGAACACTGTGCGCAGTGCAACCGGTTCGTTTGCGTGTCCTGCTCAAGCAGACAAACAACTGAAGCTGCGTGCCTGTGGACGGATAAATAATTATAAATAGATTTGTTTATCGGCCAATCATTCGCAAATCATTTGATTGCAAGTCGCTTGTGATCTAAAATGTGTTAGCATTTACTACATCAACATAGGACATACAGTTTGATGGATTTTCATTTATTCGATTTTTAGAAATGTTAATATCATAGCCTGTGCATTTTAAAATCATGGTTTTATTTTCGTATTTTATGTTTACATAAGACAATAAATAGGCCTACATACTCTTTTAATAAAATTCATTTCATTCAGGATGACAACACAGTAGATGATCTGATGCTGTTGGTCAAGTGTTTTTTTTACATTGGTCATTGGACCAAAAACATGTCATATTATTTAGTGTTGATATGACTGGTCTCGGTCTCGGCCCCCTTTGGTATCGGTCTCGTCTCGGTCTCGGCCACCTTCGGTCTCGGTCTCGTCTCGGTCTCGGCCCCCTTCGGTCTTGGTCTCGTCTCGGTCTCGGCCCCCTTCGGTCTCGGTCTCGTCTCGGTCTCGCTTTAGGTGGTCTCGAGCACAGCTCTGGCAGAGTATGCTCAAAACTCGCTCCGTCACTCCTCTACTGACATGTCACCTTTTCAGTGTGTCTTAGGGTATCAGCCGGTCCTGGCCCCTTGGCAGCAGAGCCAGCCCGAGACCGAGACTCCAGCGGTGGACGACTGGTTCCGGCGCGCGGAGGACACGTGGATTGTGGCTCATCGGCACCTGCAGCGCGCCGGACAACGTCAGAAGTCCGCCGCTGACCGGAGACGTAGTGACACGCCAAACTACGCTCCGGGGGATCGGGTCTGGCTCTCGACTCGAAACCTTCCGCTCCGCCTGCCCTGCCGGAAGCTGGCTCCGCGGTTTGTGGGGCCGTTTAAAGTCCTGAGGAGAGTGAACGAGGTAACCTACCGATTACAGCTGCCACCTGATTATCGAATTAATGCCTCGTTCCATGTGTCTCTCCTCAGGCCGGTGGTCGCTGGTCCCCTCCAGCAATCTGAGGTGAGAGAGGTCCCCCCACCCCCCCTGGACATTGAGGGGGGTCCGGCGTACCGTGTCAGCACCATCAGAGACTCCAGACGCCGGAGAGGGGGCCTCCAGTACCTTGTGGAGTGGGAGGGGTACGGTCCGGAGGAACGCTGTTGGGTGCCGGCGAGGGACGTACTCGATCCTACGTTAGTGGAGGCGTTCCATCGGCGGCGGCCTGATCGTCCAGCTCCGCGTCCTCCGGGTCGGCCTCTGGGTCGGCGGCGACGGACGGCTGGAGCCGCCCGTCAGGGGGGGAGTACTGTGAGGAATCCCTCTAGCGCAGCTCCCCTGCCCTCTGGTGGCGGGTTTCGTCGTTCGTCGTCGCCGACGTATTAGCGGCCGCCGCCCCCTCATTTGTCACTTTGTCTAGTCCTGTCTATTGCACACACCTGGTGTTCATTCCCCATTAGTCTCCTATATAGGCTTCCTCTGTGGGGTCATGTCCTCGTGTGGTATTGTTGACTGTTGTACGTGTGTACACGCCTCCCGGCGTTATATTAGAGACATTTGTGTGTCTATGTTCATATTGAGCCCTTGTTGTCGGGCCTTTACCTTTAAGCGCTGTGTCGCTGGTTTTGTTTCGGTTACGGTACTAGTGAGTACTTAGCAAGTGGCGTTGTCACGAGAGTGTACATTAAAAACTCATCAACGCTACGGATCCTGGGCCTGCCTCCTTTTCTGCATTCACACACCTCGCCGGCTACGAGACAGAGCCGGCGTGACAATGCTACTGGAACTATTGAAATATATTTATTTTAAATTGCTATGTTTATGCCCAAATCAAACCCCAGGTTTGTGAAAAATATTTACATTTGCCGAATGTGTCCCGCAATATGTGCCGAAACATATGGAACATATGTGAGAAAAGACAGATCCACAGCATAACTGCCCTTTTGCTTTAAAAAAAATGCTTCTTGGTCTTTTATTCAGTTCAATTGATTTCAGAGACATTGATTAACTCTAGTGTGTAATGATTGGGATATCCTGGGTGCACGGGGGACAAGAAGAGACAGGAGTCAAACGTATTTTCTGTCCCTTTTAATTAATTTATTCACATCGTATGACCTATAAAAAGTCGGATTTGTGCTCCATGAGTTTGTTCATGGTCACAATTTATGTGCCTTCCTATTTCATAATTTAATACTCTATTAAAAAGCACTCATCCCACAACTTTGTCTGTGTGGATGTCTTTTTCAATTATTACAATGCAAGGACGAGCAAGTAACATTTGGCTCGTTCAGTGAATTCTGTGAAAGTTTATTGGTTAGAAAGTGTGTGCGCGCGTGTGTGTGTGTTTGCGTCAAAGGGAGAGAGCGATAGAGAGCTTGAGAGGCATAGAGTATGAGTCAAGACAGAGAGATAGCCAAACCCATTTTGATGATGCAGCAAACCACACAGAGAACAAAGCATGTTATCCGTGACCGCTCTGTCCTTGTAAGCACTCAGTGATTATGCAGAGGACGTGATAGAAACATTTAGCCAACATGTCCTTGCACCTCTCGCGTACAAGCTACAAATAGCCTCAAGGCTACGACAGTCCAAAAAAATTGAGTAAAAACTGAGAATTACGCTGGGACAAAGTCCCAGAGAAGAGTAGCCAGCGTGTTGTTCAACATTTCCATTAAGGATCTCGCTTGTAGAGTTGCTGTTATTCTAAGGAAGTAGTAAACTGATTATTTTAAGATATACATGTTAAAAATATGTAAAATGTCATGGAAAATAAAGATTTTCCTCTAATTATTTTTTTGAGTTTGAGGTTATAGTTGGATGTAGCACATGGTTCTGGGAACTATGGACTATGCCAGGGGCGATTCTAGGGTCAGAGCTTTAGGGATGCTGAGCACCCAATGAGCCCCACTGCCACCACCCACCCACTTTTCACACAAAAGCAAAGATGTCTATTGAAAAATAACATTATCATTTTAACATTGGTTCAATTTTTTTTTAAATCCTTTCAGAGCACCAGAGTTCACACTACATATGTCTTAATATTAGCTACTGCATGTGGAATTTTACAATTAAAATGTTGAAGTTTAGCTGAAAATAAAAGTTAAAAAAATATTTCAAAAGGTTGAGACATCTGGTATGGGGAATTGAACCTGGGTCTTACGGCGCCACACCCAAGAGCTGTAACCCACTACTCCAAGCAGGAATATTAGAACTGGGAAAAAAACGGTGATGACTGCGTTTGTGGCGGGTGGTGGGCGGGACATCCTGGAGTACCGGTCGTTCTGTAATTCTCTAGATCACACAGGTGGCCAGTCCACCCCTGGTACCACTACACATGTCCGCACTACACAGGTACGCGGGTTTATTTGTCGCGCTGCTGTTTTTCTTTCACGCTCTAGCAGTTAATAAACAGAACTGCATGCGTCTTGCAGAAGAACATTATAACCGACGTTACTTCTCTCCGTTTATGACTATGGACAAGTCACCCACCCACGTCCTGTGCTACTCCACAGCGGCGGCGACACGCTGGACTTAAATAGTCCTAAAATAAACACTTATTATAGGTGTACCATGGTGATTCAGGATACTGACTCCAGTACTCACCGATATGGTAAAAGGTGTGACACAGCTTTGGAGCAACTTAGTTGTTTGACAATACTACATAACGGGTTGTCACTCTGCGTGTGTTTCACGCTGGATGCGGTTCGTGCTGAGCGGTGCAGGTAGAGGACAAGTAGAAGAGGAGAGGACGACACCATTTGCTAATCAGGGGTGTTTTCATTTTCATCCTTAATCCTTAATACATTTTAAACCACAAACTACGGAGTAGGTTTTGGATATTATTTAACCTTTTCAAAGACGAACAAAAATGTTAGAATAACAACATTTCTTACTCCAAGTTTTAGGGGTGCTGAGCTCCTTTTTAGGGGTGCTGAAGCACCCCTAAAAAGGGGCTAGCCTCGCCCTTGGACTATGCTAGTCGCTCATAGGGATATCATGCTGCCTAGCAGCTAGTAGAATAGAGCGCTAATAGAGCTAAAATTATTTGTTGCCCCATCTCAGTTTCAACATTTATGCTGCTATACCATTGTACCGGGGACGTAGGGAAGTACTAGGGTGTCTATCTTTTCCCTGTGTTTTGGTTCCGTTTCCATTATGGAGGACACATGCCTATTGACCACACTGTGGGGCCGACTGGCTTTAAGGACAAGTAGCAGAGCCCTCCTAAGGCCCCCCTGGTTGTGGTGCAGGCCAAGCAGCTGATGATGCCTGACAGTTTGGCTTTCAGTCTGCCTAATCTTCACAGCTCCCGGTGGTCCCTTTCAGACTGGTCATGTATTTGACCTGGACTATTTCATAAGAATCTTTGCATTTATAAATGCATAAAATGATTAATAAATTATTAAAAGTTCACCGAGCACACCTACAAACTAGCCACCCCTCACAGCCTGGTTCCTCTTTAGGTTTCTTCCTAAATTCGACCCATCTGGGAGCTTTTCTTAGTCGCCGTGTATTGCGTGCTCTGTCGGGTTTCATGCTAGGTGTTTGTAAAAGCACTTTGTGACCACTTTACAAAATAAATGTTATTGATTCAATAAGCTGCAAAAACTGGCCTTATTTTGAATAGTTGATTACCTAGAGCATAAGCAATTCTGGGTTTATTTACAGGCTCAAAATGTCCGTTCTTGTTTTGAAAAATGAAGGCTATTTAATGCAATTGATTTGAAAATGATATTACGATATAAATATAACTATTTTTGATATTCTTAAACATATCTAAAAACTAAAGATTCTCAATAGCTAAACATACCAGAACAACATGTTTTCATCGACAATGCTTTATTAAAACTGACAGTCCAATTGGACTGATACACCAAGAATAAATATAGAGAAATATAAAAAAAGAAAACTGTATCAGAAACAAGGCCTATCAACACGTGTAGCTTTTACAAGGCATGGGACATTTTTCACCATCAACTCACTGGTAGAGGACACAGATAACAGGTCATGTACACTAGCATGTCGAACATAGCTGGTATAAGCCGTGAGCCGTCCCTATGTTTCCCCCTGTACTAAATATTCTCTCTGAGGACGAGCTGGTTGCAGAGGTACACAGGTAGTTTTTTAACTTAACGGACACTTTGTCAATGCGAGCATCATCTTTGATTGTATTAAAAAAAGACTAAATAAAAAATATTGTTAATATATTACCTATTCATTTAAAAAATATATATATGGTCACACGAGGCATACAACGTGTATAAACACTTTATTTATTATAACACTCTATATTAAAACACAAACAGAAATAATGTTTTATTAAAATGAGTCAATCTTTTGTGGTTTAATAAAAATGCCATGTGGTTTATAGGCAGCGTGACATTGTTGAAAATAGCTATTCTCCCTTTGTATTGACACGAGAAGTTGTCAAGTTGTGGTTCTAGGATCCCTCCCATCGTTCTAGAAAATAAAAGTATGATTGTTTCCCCTTCAGGAACTATTAATACAATATTATGTCAACATACAGAGATAAATAACAATCATATCCCAGAATGCATTTTATAAAACGTACAAACATTGTAATATAAGAATATCCAACAGCATTTTGCAACAGGTGCCTGATGCATTGTAAACCATTTGTTTAGTCCGCAGCATTCTTTACATTGCTCCGGTTGTCAGTCGTTATAGCAACCACCATGCAACTCCATGGCATCGACTAGGCCAAAGGAGATTTGTCCCGTCTGGTCCTCTGTGAAGTTGGGAGTCTGGAGGCATTTGCTGATCAGTTTGTATATTTAATGCACAGAGAGAGCTAGGAAGGGCATTCTTTTTGACCAGTAACGTTTCCACCTCAATCTATTTTTTTTAAAACGTCACACTCATCTTTTTACTTTCCTGTCCTTTTTTCCGTCACTCCTCTGACTCGTTCTGCTGTTCCTCTTCACTCACACAGTGTCAGAGTATTTACACACGTCACATGGTTTGATCCATAGGGTATGTTCATTTAGTGGACCCCTATGCACACACGTCTCATGGTTTGATCCGTAGGGTATGTTCATTTAGTGAAGATCTGCCAAGCCAAAAACTGTTCGTCCCCCTGCCATCAGGCAAGTGTTACAGATCTCTACTCACCCGCACCAGCAGGCTCAGGAACAGATTCTTCCCTACTGCTGTTAACATACTGAACTCTGAAACCCTTCGGTAACCTTGCATGTACACTGCTAACTTATTTATTTTATATGCGATTTGCACAATGTGTACTGTTGTACCCCCATTGCTACCTCCTGCCATACACACTGCTAGTCTATTTATTATATTGGCCATTTGCACAATGCTTACTGTTTGTACTGTCCATTCACCAGTTGCACAGATGTTTTCCACTTGTATTTTCCACTTGTAGGCGAACAAAAATAGAGTGGAACCAGAGATGGTCTTCGTCCTGTAGGAGCCACCTGTGCTGCATTCTGCCACATCCAGAGTTGCACTGGGTAAGAGACACACAAAGCCACACACAATGATGATGATGTCGTGCGTTGCCACGACGTGGTCAGAGTGAAAGCAACCTCGCTTAGTTGAACCACATTGTTATTTGCCATCTGGCTTTGACCTGCGTATCGCTGACAACGTCAAACCCAACTCGTGGTGTGCTGTTTTGACAAAATACAAATCGTACAAACCGTACAAATATAGGAAAGTTCCCATTCCTAGTTTAAAATGTTTCAGTGTCCATAATTGCATAATATTTTGTTCTCTCGTCTGCCAATTGTCATTCATGTTATTCACTTAACACAGACACACACACAATATTCACTCTCAATGAAAACATTAATTATATTATAAGTGTTTAATGACAAATGTAAGCTGCAATCATCGTTGACAGGCTTCTGCTGTTTGCAACACTACGCCTGTCACAATCTGATCTGTCTCACCTGGCTTGTCATTGTCTCCGCCCCTTATCCACCAGGTGATCCTCATGTACTGATTATTCCCTGGGCTTTATATGTCAGCATTTTCCTGTTACCTGTTGCCAGATCGTTTGTCTTAGTACTCTCGTTTCCAGCATTAACCTGTTCCGTGTTACCTGTTCTGATTTCTGTTCCCAGTGTTTGACTGTTTCAACGTACAAAGTCTAAGAGACTTTGGCTAAGTTCAACTTAAATTAAACCCTCTCTAGCCTGAGCGTAATTCAAGAGTTCAATTCCTTATTGGATCAAGACCTATTGTTGCACTAATGGATATTGTTTGTTGGGGTAACACCTTATGTAAAAAAAAAACACAAACTGACAACCTGATGAGGGAGCTGCGTTCACAGTCATTCTGTTCAGAGATAAATCCAGTGTTCGATATCACAGTCTCTCGAAACTAAAACTCCAAACTATAGGTGTAGCAGCTTCTGCTTTGACATCAACACAGCGATGGTAATTTTACGCTAGCCGCAATGCTAACTTTTGCCTTGTTAAACATAATTGATTTATGCAAATATGTTAGCGAAATAAAAACTTTCCTTTCCAATTTTTCATTGACACCCTTTGAATGTTACATGATACCTCTATTTGTATAATATAAGTAAAATCGCTTTTGTCGAAAATCGTAGGAAAATTTTTACCGGACTACTTGTAATTTTACCTGCACACTTTCTCATGCTGATATCGTGAGACAGTGTATCAGCTGGATGAGAAATCACATCAGAAATTGTCTACAGGGAAGTAAACGATTATTAGCCATATTTTTTTTTAAAAACATTTACAGTATATTGATGGGGATTAAAAGCACTGATCTCAGTTTCAAGATTTCTGCTGCTATACTATTGTGCCGGGGGCGTATGGAACTAGGGTGTCAATCTGTTCCCTGTGTCTTGTTTCAGTTTCCATTAAGCAAGACACCTGCCTACTGACCTCACTATTATCATATTCAGTGCATATGCATTGGTGTTTGTGTGTGAGTATGTGGATCTGGTGGATCTGGGCGTGTCCATTGTGTGTGTGTGTGTGTGTATGTATGTGCGTGAATTTATCCAATAATGGTGTGATCCCGAGTTGAGGTCATCTTACTCCACACCATGTCTGCTTTGTGATAAAATCGAGAATAGTCTATGGTCTGGGTGGCCAAGCCTGGTGTCCAGATCTTAGATGACATTAGACTTGGCCCTTGGATGACCTTGGCCGTCAGCAACACACTCTGATGTGTAAGAAGGGTGGTTCGGATTCCGAGCAGTGAGGCATCCTGACAAGATGCTCTTGACAGTGAAGTTGTAGAACGGTCTGGGGATTCAAAATCTTGTTTAAGCCACCTTAGGGGGAAGATCTCTGACATGATCTCCTCACAACTGTCCGAGTGTTTGTGTGGACCGTGTCAGGCTGTTGACAATGTGGATCCTAAGGAACTTATAGTTCTGCACCGTTTTCATTTCCTCAATCTTCTCCTTAGTTTTACTGACGGCAGTAACGTTTTCCTGGAACCACAGTGCCAACAATCTGACCTCCGCTGCCGCAGACCGTCAGTGTTCTGGCCACCAACACGTTGTCATGGTTATGGCGTCGATTATGGTCTTTGCCACACAGCGGTGGGCGATCAGGGAGTACAGGACTAAGCACGCGTCTCAGAAGGTCACCCAGGGTGGAGGGTGAGAGCTGGCGGAAGTGTTGCTGCCCGCATTCACCAGCTGTGTGCGCCAATTAGGAAGTCCAGGATCCAGTTGGTGTGGACGGTGTTCAGGACCCAGAGCATAATGATGTTATTATGCTGTAGTACATTCTCACATCAGTATTCCTCCTGTCCAGGTGGGATAGGGGCTGTCTGGAGAGCAGTCGAGATGCCATTGTCTGTGGATTTGTCGGGGCGCTATGCAAATTGGTCGGGCCTACGGTGTCCTCACAGATGCGAGTGCTACAGGGAGGTAGTCACTTATGCAGGTTTACTTTGCCAGAGGTGAATGCTATTTGGTTACGGAAAAACTTTGCCTTATGTTTAAAGGTTCTGGATGACATCAATCATGAGATTTGTAAGTCAAGTCGCTTGGGAGAATTGACAGGAGACGGTGAGGGGCGGTTTTAAATTATCTGTGGCGGCACACATTGGAGAACACTTGTTGATGGAGAAATTTTTAAAAGTATTGCAAATGAGCTGCAGTTTTCCAATCGTAGTATACTATCAATGCAATAACAAAATATGACAGGACAGTATGAGATTAAAAATTATTGGCTAAAACAATATTATGCATTGAATTTAAGTGCCACTGAAATCTCTGGCTTCTATTGATTTTCTGTTTATCGTCATACAATAGTCTGTGCTGGAATATTTTACTCCATTTTGCAGCTGTTTCATCAATGTTGATGAGTATCTAGTACACACACGCGTACACACTCTCCCGATACCCCAGCCTAACACACGCAACATACAGAAGTACATTGAGAAGTACATTCTGTATGGTAGTACATTAATAATAGTTTTGGTATTATGAGCTGTGATTATGTAATCCGACCCATGAGAGCAGTGAGCAGCCTAAGGTAAATAATATATAGATAGATTATCCTCTCTGTAGGAAAATGATTTGGTTTCCTTCCCCGTCTCTCTCTCTCTCTCTCTCTCTACCTTCCTCTCATTCTTTTTCACCTCCTCTTTTCTCTCTCCTATGATTTGATTGCCAACGACTCACATTCAGATGAAAACAATGCATTTCTTCACAGAGGAATGCACAAGGCTGTGCATCGGTGAGTTCATATTACACGCGGTAAAGTCTGTAACCGGAGACATGGAGTATCATCAGCAGGCAATATAAAAATGGCACGATGAAATCACAGGTTGTTACACCTCGTGATTGGCAACAACAAAAAAACACCTCTCCTCTGGTAAACAATGAAATCAGTAAAACATGATGTTGTCCATATGGTCTTGCTGTCTGTCACGAACACATAATCATCAGCAACATGTTCTTCAAATGGCAGTAATAAAATAGCAGCTTGACTACATTAACTTTTGAACAGGATAGGATGGAATTGATAAGTACTGCTAACCAAACAGGGTGAACAGCAAGCGAGCAAAAAACAGCAATCTCTACCCTTAAAGCACTTTTGTAAATCTGGAAATATTGTATGCTGTCTGTATCAGCAATAAAGGCTAAAATTCCACCTGGCATACTAAGTGGTAAAGTGGAATGTCAACGAATTCCTTGAACCTGTCAAATCTCCTATGATTTATAGATGCTTTCTAAGCTAGGTTTGAGGTATTATATGCTAGGAGCTAGAGACTAGGCTTCAATTTGCGATAGGGCATTGGCTACACTGACTCTGCTTTCACATTCCACAGTCAGTCTAAGTTCAGAAACACTGAGTAACATCACTCAGGAGCTCGACCATAGGTGGCCAGTCAATGGGTCCTCTGTGTTTGAGCTGTATTGCAGAAGCTCTCGCTCTCTCTCTTCAGGGACAATGCATATAGAGGAGGTTTATATAGCAGCATCAATTGCTTCCTAAGAACTGTCTGAGTAGAGAAGGTGAACAGAGGACTGGGATATAGAGGGGCGGGACACAAGAGGGTCTGAGAGAGGGGCTGAGGGTTAAAGAAGCAAAAGAAGGACAGGCCATTGAGAGTGGACTCTGGATTACTCCACCCTTCTCGTCTGTCCATATCTGGCACTAATGGCCCTCGGTGGAATCCTGGCACCCGTCTGTCACGGATGTCTGACCCATAGGGGCAACAAGCCAAGTGCTGCTCAGAACACAGTGGGTTTGAGCGAGACATCGCCCCGCTTCCATCCTCCAACACTGTGGCACATGCGTCTGCGCTGTGTCAGGCAGGCTGCAGAGATACTCGTTACCACTTTGTTTCTGTCTTTGTCACTTCTCCCAATTCCTGTCTGCGTATGTCGGGGCTGTGAATCTATCATGGAGGCAGAGCCATTTATAGCTGTGTCAGAAGTTTCTTGGCATGTTTTATTCGAGGAAAGTACATTGCCGGGGAACAATAAGTACAATTTGATTTTTTCGCCACTTCGGAGGAATGATGGAGAAGCTCTCGTATGGGTTCTCACTCCTTCCCTTTTTTAAATGTGTTTTTCCCTTGTCATGGTAAATAACAGGTCTAAACATCTGCTGTTTAATCACAGTGTTGAAGCCAATTATAGGTGCTGCCTTTCTATCCTGGTAGAGTGAAGTGTGACTGTGTGAATACGTGTGTGTGTGTGTGTGTCTCTGTGCATATGTGTGCATCTGTCTTTCCTCGTGTGTTTCTGTTACTGTGTGTTTGTGTGTTCCTGATTGATGGCTACTCCTAGACCAGCCCCAGCCTGTCTCCTCGCTCCCAGTGACATAGGGCCAGGGCCACACTGGTAATAAGACCCCTGGGAGTGGCTCTTATGCAGCATATTCTGCTATCGATACTTGGGCATTCTCCAGACACAAGGGCGCACCGAGGCTCAGCAAAGTGTGAAGGTCTTCCTCTCACCCATCCATCGACTAAGCAGCACGGGCTGGATAATGATGGTCGGGTGAAAAGTGTGTACGGGGATGGTGGACGAGCGCGCGCTTACGTGTGTGTGTGTTTCCGTGTGGTGAGTGGGTTGGTGGGTGGGGTCGCCAAGAGTGTGTGTAGGAAAGCTAAATGTGGAGGCAATAGGGTCTTATGGAATGGGTATTTGGGATTTATCAATAAACCAAACTCATTGTGTCTGTGATTTCTCCGTTCTGTTTCAGTGCTTACATACAGTACATTTATGCACACACGTGCACATGCAGTGGGTGGACAAGGGTGGATGCTCACATTAACGTCATTAGGAACCTTTCAGGAAACCATCTGCTTACGCCCACAGCGTTTAACATCCATGTCATGGATCCTGCAGTCATAAAAACAGCTGGAACCATTCAATTTACTTCAGTTGTCGCAGGTTGCTACTACAGTTGGCGTTGCTTTGTATACATTGTTAGAAAAGTTTTGTGACAGCGTATGGTTTCATTTCATTTCCAGGATGTGATTTAAATTGAATAGATATTGCTAGATGCATATTAAAACAACTATTTCATGGTTTACAGTTTTAAAATAATGAGAATATTTTATTTCATTTGCACCACAAGATTTTCAACCAGTACCTCTCAAAATGTCAAGAGTACATCATTTTGACATTTTAGGGACAAATTAAAGTGTACACATGTCACAGAGCTCTGAGAGTAATACATTTCTGAAGCCTCTGGCCAAAACACACTACATGCTTTCCCAACCATAAACGGACTTAGACTTTGGCCAGTTGGGCCTCTGCAAAAGAGTAATAGTTCCATTCGACTTCAGTGAAGACCTATTTCTCTCTGCACAAAATTTAGAGCTGGGCGTACAATCAAATTTTCTTGATCCCTAGACACACTAACATTTACATGACCGAAGAACAGACCCACAGACGACTCGTGCACTACACACACCCACCTCCTAACTGGGCGGATGCTAACGTGAACACTTACATGCAATTGTTGTTCATTGACTTCAGCTTTGACTTTAACACAATAGTGCCCTTCAACATGACCACCGGCTTGGCTGTAACAGCATCACAGAGTTCCTGACAGGTCAACATAAAGTGTCACCAGTCGCTAGCTAACCCAGGGATACGCCGTCAGCTCCCGGCAGTGCTCCCGGTTCATCCACGACTTAATGGCTGAGCGCGGCGTAACGCCATCTTCTACATCAATCTCGAAAAAACAGTCCCCGCGGGGTGACGCCCGACAACGATGAGTGAGTGTACGAGGATGGAAGTCAGAGCGCTGCCGGATTGGTGACAGGAAAATAACCTCTGCTTCAACGCCAATCTGTGGAGGTAATTATCGACCACAGAAAGAGAAGACGTTCGCATGCCACGGTCTACATCAACGTGCAGCATTTCATATTTCTTGGTGTGAACATCACAGAGGACCTGACCAGTGCCACCATGCAGACATTATAGCAAGGAAATAGGACATTCCTTCTTAAACACGTCAGGGAAATGTCCTCATACAGGTGTCCCAGTGAGAGCATCCTATTTGGCTACACTGTATGGTTGCTACGACATTCACAACTGGCCACCTCTCTAGAAGCTTCCAGAGGTATGCCAAGATCCCATTTGGATTCAAGCACAGGACATTTAATGCACAGGGTACTGTAAGAAAGCCAGCAGAACCATGGACCAATCAGGGACCTATCCACACCACGCCACGGGTTTCTTTGGGTTTATCTAAAAGACAGTGTCAGATCAGGTGCATCAAGGCATAGTCTGAAGAAAAGTGCTTTCATCAGGTCACCAGACTACTGAATACACCATGTGTGTCTGCTATATTACACTGTAGCTTCTGCTAATGGGGAACCAAAGCCAAATAATTGTGCATTTTGTAAAACAAAATAAGAAGATTTAAAACAGGCTTTAAAAAATATTTGATCAAATATATAGAGCCACCTCTGATTTATCACATCTAGTGCGAAGACAGATTCATTGAACCAAAAAGGTTTTGGATACGGAGCCAAAATGGCCGCTAGAATGATGTCCCTAGTGCGGTCTGCTCTTGTGCCAAGTTCTTTTACAGCAGATGACAACAGCGCATCGGTACAAAGGGAATTATAGACAAGGTTTTGACTCAACTGCCAAGGTAAGAACTTTTGTGTCCAACGCCAACTGATCTGAGGAGGTAATTACTGACATCGTGTTCCAGTTACCAACATCGTGTTCCAGTTCCCAACATCGTGTTTCAGTTCCCAACATCATGTTTCAGTTCCCAACATCGTGTTCCTCTTCCCAATATTGTGTTCCAGTTCCCAACATCGTGTTCCAGTTACCAACATCGTGTTCCAGTTCCCAACATCGTGTTTCAGTTCCCAACATCATGTTTCAGTTCCCAACATCTTGTTCCACTTCCCAATATTGTGTTTCAGTTGCCAACATCGTGTTCCAGTTCCCAACATCGTGTTCCAGTTTAAGCATCTCCACACAGCCATTAAAGAAAAGTCAGACAAAACTCACCCGGCCACAACAAACAACCTGTTTTACTATATGCTGAGGGGATTTGAGTGTGGACAGTGCATTTAAATGGTCGAGCAATTAAATGTTAAATTGTTGAACAATGATTTGGAAATAAAATCTGTGACCACCTTTCCCCTACCTGGTGGTCTATTTCAGGTATTTGGGACCAATCTTTGAGTTTCCCAGCTAATCCAGGCGCCGCTTTAATCTTTTATATCCCACTCACCCCTCACATTATCAGTCAGATAGATCTTTGATCAAATCATTGATATACCTAATTTATACTCTGATTTCTGCATTTACGCACCCTGTCACACTGAAGTCTCATGCTTCCATGTACACACACCCTGGCACATTCAAATAGCCTGTATCCTTTTCATTTTCCAGGTTTATTTATAAAATTCCTCTTCTGTACATATCGGAAAGCCTTTTCATATACTTCTTTACCGTGGTAATTCCTAATTCCTAACTAACTCTGTGAACTTAGAATTAATCATATTACATTGTGCACATCTTTCCGTCCTCTGTACTTCATACAATTTGCCTTCAGAACTGCTTTAATTCTTTCAAGCATATATTCAACAAGGTGCTGGAATCCCTCCTCAAAGAGTTTGCAGCAAATTTGTCAACTGCATGCGCATGATGCAAATCTTCTGTTCCACCATATCCCAATGGTGCCCTTTTGAATTGAGATCTGCCATTTCAGTACAGTGAACATATTGTCATGTTCATGGCGTGTTATCCTTCTGGTAGTAGCCATTATCTGATGAGAGCACTGTGGGGAAAAAAGGAAAGGACACGATCGTCAACAGCATGCTGGGCTGTGCAGTTTAAACTATGCTTAATTGGGGTAGAATACGTGCCAAGAAGATATCTCCCACACCATTACGCCTCCACCACCAGCCAGAACCGTTGAGACAAGGCAGGATGTGTCCATGTTTCATGTTGTTTACATCAAATTCTGACCCATTCCATCTGAATGTCGCAGCAGAAGACGAACACCAGACCAGGCAAAGTTTTTCCAATAATCTTTTGTATAATTTGAGGGGCTGTGCAGATTGTTGCATCAGTTTCCTGTTCTCTGCTGACAGTGGCACCCAGTGTGGTCGTCGGCTGGTGCAGCCCATCTGCTTCACGGTTTGACCTGTTGTGCGTTCAGAGATGCTCCTCTGCATACTTGGTTGTACTGAACGGTCATTTGAGTTAACGTTGCCTTTCTATCGGTTCAAACCAGTCTGGATTATTTCCCCTGACCTCTGCAATCAATAAAACATTTTCATTCTTCTTGACCATTCTTTGTAAACCGTAGATTGTTGTGCGGGAGATTCCCAATAGATCAGCGCTTTCTGAAACACTCAAATCAGCCCGTCTGGCACAAGCAACCATGCCACATTCAGTCATCTAAACCACCCTAGTTTCACCTTAGTTTGAACTTCAGCAGATCAACTTGACCATGTCTACATGCCTAAATGCATTGTGTTGTCGTCACGTGATTGGCTGATTAGATATCCGCGTTAACTCGCAGTGGAAACAGTGTACCTGACGACGTATATAGTCAGTTCTTGTCTGTAAGTCCCGGAGATCCAAGATATTTGGAAATGGAAATATCTTTCCCCTCTCCTTGCTCACCCTCATCCACGTCTTCCAGTAAAAAAGAAGCCAGCGCCGCCGACGCCACTGTGACCCTTTTCTCCATCTGGTCACTAGATCTGTGTGTGCACAGATCCATCTGCTAACACCTTGTTTGCAGCTTGGTAAGATATCATTATTATTTTTCCTAATCTAAGGATTAGTATTGTCCCCAGAAGGGTTTCCACCACAACCTATTCTAATATTAGACTGAACAAACCACGTCCATGCTGTGCACGAGTTACAGAGCTCTCCTGATTAATGTTTGTAGATAAACATATCTGAACAATTTGGCTACCTAATGCCTTTGTTCGAAGGCGTCACGTATGGGTGAGCTGTGTTGTCACAGGGTGTGTAGGGGAGAGCACTCCTGTGTATCATGCTGATTAGGAGCACAGCTGTTTTGGGTTTAGCTAAGCACCGGGCATAGGTTAGTTAATCAGTGGGCTATGTAAGGTCCCTGGTTAGGTTCATGGGTGGTTGATATTGAGATTACAGTTACATGTCATTATGTTTCAGAGGTGAGTGTTATATGTAGTTGTCCACTGTATGAGACACGCGTGACAGAAGATCCTACCTTATGCAAGTGTTTGAATTTGGAAATAATTTAAAAGACACAAATATTTGGATGGTGGCTAACTACACATCAGGAGAAAAATTACCTTTGCGAATCCCTGTCTCACCCCATTTTAGTCATAACATCAAATTACAATACCTGTCTGAAATGGCTGAAATGCCTGCACTCTGAATGGCTGAAATGCCTGCACTCTGAATGGCTGAAATGCCTGCACTCTGAATGGCTGAAATGTCTGCACTCTGAATGGCTGAAATCCATGCTGAAATGTCTGCACTCTGAATGGCTCAAATGCTGCACACTTTTGTGTGCTGATAGATGTTTCATAGTGTAGTCTAAAATAGCCTATATTGGACTTGTTACCTTCATCAAGATCAATTGTAGGAGATGATAAAACTATGGGACAAGAGACCTACCTTCTATTTAGATTTACTTGGGCTGAAAATCGATGGGAGGAATTTACGGTCTATCACATATCCTGGTATTGTGGACCTGGGTAGATTTGTTTTTAAGTGAACAATCAGTTCTCATAGTTTGAGTGTTGGATGCAGGGTCAGTTGACAGGGTCAGGGCATCTCTGAAATGACAAGGCTTGTGTGGAGCTCCCGGTCAGCAGTGGTGTGCACTTGCCGACAGTGGTCCAAGGGACAAATCACAAACTGGTGACAAGGTGTTAGACGCCCAAGGTTACTTGGTCATTTTAAGATTCATGCTGCTATACTGTTGTGCCGGGGACATAGGTGTTTAACCTTTCCCTGTGTCTCTGTTTCCACATCCATTAACGAGGACCCGTGCCTGGTGGCCACGCTGTGGGACCGATCAGCCTTTGAAACCATCCTGGGTCCCCCTGGTTGTGTTGCAGGCTGAGCAGCTGATGATACCTGACAGTTTCGGCCTCCAATCTGCCAAACTCTCAACCCTCCCGGTTGTCCCTTTCTGAATAAATATGACCTAGACTATTCTATTTTTTGAAGACTGCACGTAAAAAATGTGTTTACAAATTATTGAACTAAACTATCATAAGTTCACCCAGCACAGCCAGAAGAGGACTGGCCACTCGTCAGAGCCTGGTTCCTCTCTAGGTTTCTTCCTAAATTCGACCCATCAGGGAGTTTTTCCTAGCCGCGTGTATCAACTTGTTCAACTTGTTATTCTTGTTCAACTTGTCGATGTGTGCTCTGTCGGATTCAGGCTGGGTGATTGTAAAAGCACTTTGTGAAAACTTTTTTGTAAAAAGGGCTTTATAAATAAATTTGATTGATTGATTGATTTGGCTCTGTTCCTGAGCAGAGTCAAATATTTTTTTGGAATGAATGGTAGGAACTAGGATTACGAACACTACTCTGAACCCTGTGATTGCATGTGTGTGTGTGACCAAGGAACTTGATGACATTGTGGTAGACTGAGTTATTCTTCATTTATTTTTCGTGCTCTAAGTCTCACTATGAGTTAATGTGAAGCTTAGCATAGAAATGCATGGGAATAATGTGGAAGATGATTGGAGTTGGTACGGGAATATTGGACTAAATCACATTCTCAATGACTGTATAAATACTGAGTGTTTTCACCCGCATGCTATGTTCTTGGGTGTATGCAGGCCTGGAAGTACAGGAAATCTTAAATCATATTTGTCAAGCTCTCGGCACAGCAGCTAAGATACTCAAATAAGACTCTGAATGCTTCCGTTCTGGGATTTCGTCATAAATCATCATTTGGAAATTGTAATGCTAAGTAGAAGCCATTATTCTGCCACAGTTGTAATGCTCAGGGCTCACATGTAGCCGCTCACATGTAGCCACAAATACTGATCACTCACACATCTATCAAGCCTTGCCTGGTGCACTTTCTTTGCTTTTGGCTGTGGCCCCAGAGCTGCTACTCAGGAACCAGGAAATGTTGCAAACAAATTTGCCATGTATTTCAACTATATACTGGACTGTATTTGTCAATGCTAACGTGCTCCATTTACCTAACTAGCACAGCTATGTTACTGACAAGCACCTCATAGACTACCCTAGTAACAATAGCTAGCTAAAAATAGATGAATATAATAATATATTACACAATAATGAGTGGCTCTAGAACATGTGCCTGTGTAGGCTGTGTATTATACTTCTTGACCATAATCAACAACAAGATTTTTCATTTTGCCTGGAATAAATTTATTTTTTAGATTTTCAAATTGTACTTTTTGTATCATGTGATCAAACTAAGTTTTTTGTTATGTTAACTAAATTGCGTAATCTTCTTTCTCAAGCTAGCTAGCTAGCTACGTTTTTGGCACGTGTGTTTGTCTTCTGAGATTGTGTTTGTTTTAGTCAAAAGAGCGGTCACACATTTATAACTTTGGCCCGGACAATGCAACATTTTCATTATGAAACGGATCTCTGCGATGTCTTGCAGACGTTATTCACAACGCATATTGTCAATGTATCATGCGTTTGTCTGGCCAATGTTAGCGACATATATGGCTGCTATCGAAGCTACCTTTACTCTAATAAGTGCTGTGGTAACTGGCACCCAGGAAAAACAGCTAATGTCTAAAGGTACATCTCCTCAACCAACACGCCTGTCCAGCTGTACCTGCCTATGTCTCAAATATGCAGCAATAGATACGAATGTGAAAACTCCATAAACAACATTAATGCTACCTGTACAGTGTTAGTCATACATTCCGATTAGGTGTCCTGTGCGTTTCTGAAAGTCATTGTCATGGTAACCACTAGTTCGGCGTAAATCACAGATTTCGAAAAGAACAAAGGTTGAAAGGTTTTAAGAGTAACTGTAGTAGAAAGTGCTCTATGAAACAATTCCATCACATTCTATTGTTTCCCCATAAGCACTGCTTTCTCTGTCTCACTTATGTTGCAGATCTGGGTGCTGGCGGTCTCGATTATGTCTCCACTACGACAACTCCACAACACCTATGAACACTGTCATTTCACGTGTGCACAGTGACTGTTAAGATTCCTGTGGAAAACAACTTGATTGATCAGTAAATACGACAAGGTGTTGGAAACAAACTATAGCAAGACGGCTTAAAATATGGTGAAAATTGAGAGAACTCACCGTGTGGTCTAGTAAACCTGCCCTGACACTAGTTACAATTATTACGTTTCTGTCTCCTCTCTCTCTTAGGGGGGAGCGAAAGCGACTTTCATTGGCTTTCCCATAATTCCATTATTGCGTTTTCTGATGTATTCTGTGTGCCGCTAAACATTCTGCTAAGTGAAGGCGAATGCAATGTTAACATAGCAATGGTGGCGCACTTCTCCCCACCAATCACTAGTTCTGTCCGTACAACTATGGCGGTGTAGACTTCTGGGCAATTGGATCGGGGGTCATTACCATTACAGTATGTGCCGTGAGCCAGATGAGGTTCGCCCCTTCTGTGCAGAAAAGCTGCAAACTCTAGTGAGGTGTGAATGACCATCGCACATCTATGTTCCCACCCCTAACTATCTCCGCAATTTCTGTACGTCTGTAACCCCTGTTAAGTTTTCTGTCCCCAGGTTATGCCTGTCTTGTATCACGTGGGTTTTCAGTAAGTGGGTTTTCTGTTTATTTTTTGGTGCACTGCCTCAGTGTTTTTCCTTGCTCCGGCAAAAAGCCCGGCGCAGAGAGAACATTCTTTTGAAACATGTTGATAGGATCGCTGTGGTTGGGCAGGTACAAGGCCATCGGTGAAGTCAGGACATATCGAAGAGACAGACAGGTAATTGGTTCTGATTGATATGAACACCACACAGAGAGCTATACGATCGTGAGCAGAATAGAGTAATAGCCGCCTTCTCTTTTTTCTGACAGAAAGTGTTGGTCTCGTCTCCTCCTCCGTCCTATATAAAACACTCACAGTTAGTTTCACAGAGGAGTTTGAACCATCTCGCTGAATTTAACCATGAATATAGAAATACTGACGCCTGTCTCCGCCTGACTACATTTCATCATCTTTATTTGAGTTCTGGTTTCCTATCAGGCTGCAAGTTTGTGTCAGATACTTACGCTCTTTGTCCTGTGTTGAATATGAAATCGTATTCTTTTTTGAACGTTGTTGATTTGAGACGTGGTCCATACTGACAGAACACAACTGGAGGTCCTACCTGGGTCCCTTGGACACTGCGCCAGGAACCGACTATATGCTTAAAGAATACACCATGTTAAGATAATCACATGTTATAACCTGATGTGTGACCAGTCATTGACCACACAGTATATTGTCATAGAGAAAATAGTTCTCGTAGGAGCGTACAAGGTTTATGGGGGACTGTGTGCCGAGAAGCAATATTTGCATTCAATCTGTATACGCTGATGAGCTAAAACAGTATGACCGGACACTCTGACCTGACTGTGACCATTGTGACCAGACACTCTGACCTGACTGTGGCTGACACAGCCCTTTACGCTCCAGGGTGCGATGGATTGTGTGTTGTGACACGTTCCGCCCGAAACCATCATTAACGACACCAGGGGGCGATGCACTGTGTGTTGTGACCCATTCCGCCCGTAACCGTCATTACGATAGTAAGTGGCTTGTGCCACAGTAGACAAACGCCCTGACGCCGGTTTGTGATTTCAGAGACGCTCTGATTCGTCTGGCCACAATAATTTGGCCCCTGTCAAAGTCGCTTAGGTCTTTAATCCTGCCCATTTCCTCTGCATACAACGTTGTGACTCCGAGAACTGATTGTTCGCTTAACATCTAATCTACCCAGACCTTGACATGTGCCCTTGTTAAGAGACGAACAACGCTATTTGCTTCAATTGTTAGTAGTCATACTGTTTTGCCTCATCAGTGTATGTGCCTTTTGTTGTGCTAGGAGTAGATAAGAATCAAATGATATTATGTGTGATGCTGAGCAGGATACGAATACAGGGACTACGTGCTGTTCAGTACTGGGAGCAAATACATGTTGGTGACTGCTGGGATTGTTGTAATAAATTATGTTAAGTTTATTATTCAATATGGATCCTGTGTGCATCATCATTAGCAGTGCAACATAACATCCGCGTATTGCCAAAACAATACAGCAGGCAGTACCTGTAAATGTTCAGATTATGTGCCGGGGTTCAACATGACCCGACGATAATCCGAATGTTTTGTTCATATCAAAACAGAGTGTTTTTGTTGTGAACAAAACATTCAAATTATAATCGGCCCGTGTTAATTCAAAATTGATGCACAGTTGTTTTGCAGGAAAAAAAATATTTATAAAGCATGCTTTTATACAATTACCCACTGCCAGTCTTGACCTGAGTTTCTGCAGAAAGTGGGTGCCAGATTGTCTAGACTCCAGAGGATGAAATTATTTCAGTGTACGATTACTGGGCATAGGCAAGATACGATGATTTAATGAAACACAACCAGTCTTCAGTGGATGCTTTATTGTGCACCAAAACCTTGCGAAGTGAATGTAGACATGTTAAGTATGGGTAAGCTTCATTTTGCTAAGCAAAAACTCACTGATCAACAGTAGAAACACCTCAGGATGCCGGCCTAGGTAAAGAAAAAGCTATTTTACAGACTGCCAATAAAAAAAATTAAGATGGGAAAAATGACGCAGACAGAGAAAGAACTCAGGCAATTTCATTCCTAGTGTTTTCGGAATGCTAACCAATGACTAGTCATTTTCCCGTCGTATTGGCTAGCCGGCACTGTCGTAAATGCTAATCTCATTTTGCTCTCAGGTTGATAGATTCAGCGTCCACTGCTGTTAAACACCAACCGTGCCAGAAATCCCCACCTCCGGTGATCATCCATCAACCCACCAAGTTACCACAAACCCTTCCCTATACTTTTATCCCTTTTTCCACAGACTACACCTCACACACTAGATCCTTACCCAGCCTCCTTTTATTCTTTCTCGGCCCCCGGTAGAGACCCGTGTCACGACCCATCGCCTCATCCGACATCGGACCGATGTCTCCCCAGGGACAGACCACCACAGCTGTGGATGAGACACACAGTTACCCCTCGGGTGGGTGCTGAGCTAGACCCCTCATTTGTCTAAGATGACAGTTTTCCGCCTATCTCTCTATTTTGTCTTTCTATCCTTCTTGTTTGGGTGAGAACGCCTGAAATGACAAGTGGCTGTCCTGGTTTGGGGTCTAATGCGACCGCTAATATACTATGTTTTTATCTCGCTACAGATTCCTGGAGTCGCCTTGTCACTGTTGAGGCAAGTGCAGCCGCTGCATGCAAAAAAAACGAGCACATTCTAAAACAAAGACGTGCAGTTTCCACCGTTTTTTGTCCACGGTTGTCAAAGGAAAACGTGCGTGCCTGACACGCTGTGGTAAAGTTGCAGTGGGAAAAGAATCATTGTGGAGCGGCACAAAATGTACAATGCACCCTGAAGTCCAAATTAGTTCTCCAGCTGGTAGCAGTATGTGGGTTGGAGAAGGTGAATGAACTCATTGCAAAAGCAGCAATCTTTATTCGCCAAGCCAGTGAATAAATCAAAAGCAGCAACGGAGACCTCCTTCAGAGGGGTTCAGTATTTGACAAAGACCAAGAAGTCATTTGTCGATGGCAGCATTGTTAAACGCACGTTGACTGTAATAGCTGAAACATTGTTTGGGGATCACAAAACGGGCCTGAAATTATTTCTGCAATTTCCGATGTTCAACTCGGAGCCAACATCATTACCCTGTGTGGGTTTCTGCTCTCTCCAAAATAAGGGAGGACAACTGGAGCGCGACTTAGGAACCTGACGGTGTTAGCAATGCTGCTCAGTTGGCAGACTTTTCGGTTCTTAACATTATTACAATCAAAACCTACTACCAGAGGTATTGATGTTTATAACAGAGTAAAAACACTATTTTGTATGGTGTCAATCACAAAGGGTGGAGTGCCAGCCATGGGACAGGGCGCCATTCAGGTTTCATAGCAAGTTGCATAGCAGGCCTTGAGTTCCTTCGCTTTTGGAATCTAAACAGCATTCCTCCATCAGCAGGCAATCAGCACCACAGTAATGGGCTATGAACATGTCATGACGCCTGTCATTAAGATCCAGTAGAGCAAAGGCCAAACTACGCAGAACCTTCAAACACTTTCTGGAAGAACCGGAATCCGTATTTGGCGATCTTTTGAGTCACGCAGAAATTAGGTGGCTCAGTAGAGGAAAAGTTCGACATAATTTTCTTTCACTTCCGACACATATCGTGGATTTTAAATGTTAAGAAAAAAAGACATCTCTCAACACAGACATAGCATCGCAGCTGAACCTTGCATTCCTGACAGACATCACACAAGAACATCCATTCATTACTGAGTTAAAAGAAAAAGCCAAATCAATTGTTGAAATTGTTCTGTGTAAGCGTATATATTGCGAAGTTGATTCTTCATGCAGCACACCCAGAACAACCAAATGCAGTACTTCCCATCTCACCAGAAAATTCTGCAGAAAAATGAAGTGCCATCTGCTGTCCTCAACAGACAGAAGGGCATGGATCTACTGACCAGACTGGGTCAGAAATTGGAGGAGATGTTTAGTAGACTGAAGCCCTGTGTGGCTTTCTTCACCAAGCCCTTCAAGGAGATGGGACATATCTGACATGTCTGAAGAGATTAGTGAGGTGTTCAGTCTTAATGCTGATACTTTGTGAATGGAAATCAGCACTCTCCAAAATGACATAAATAAACTTAAATCACCCTTAACAGTGGAGCCTTGGTTCACCAGTGGAAGTACAACAACATTGGCTTCTTTGTTTAGTTCAGCATACGAAGAAGATGGACAAGGAGGTGTATATAGAAGTATAAGAGAGGAGTAGGGAGGAGAATAGCAGAGGGTACCAGGAGTAGAGGTGTATATAGAAGTATAAGAGAGGAGTAGGGGAGGAGAATAGCAGAGGGTACCAGGTGTAGAGGTGTATATAGAAGTATAGGAGAGGAGTAGGTGAGGAGAATAGCAGGAGTAGAGGTGTATATAGAAGTATAGGAGAGGAGTAGGTGAGGAGAGGGTACCAGGAGTAGAGGTGTATATAGAAGTATAAGAGAGGAGTAGGTGAGGAGAATAGCAGAGGGTACCAGGAGTAGAGGTGTATATAGAAGTATAGGAGAGGAGTAGGGGAGGAGAATAGCAGAGGGTACCAGGAGTAGAGGTGTATATAGAAGTATAGGAGAGGAGTAGGGGAGGAGAATAGCAGAGGGTACCAGGAGTAGAGGTGTATATAGAAGTATAGGAGAGGAGTAGGTGAGGAGAATAGCAGAGGGTACCAGGAGTAGAGGTGTATATAGAAGTATAGGAGAGGAGTAGGTGAGGAGAATAGCAGAGGGTACCAGGAGTAGAGGTGTATATAGAAGTATATAGAGAGGAGTAGGGGGGAGAGAGAATAGCAGAGGGTACCAGGAGTAGAGGTGTATATAGAAGTATAGGAGAGGAGTAGGTGAGGAGAATAGCAGAGGGTACCAGGAGTAGAGGTGTATATAGAAGTATAGGAGAGGAGTAGGTGAGGAGAATAGCAGAGGGTACCAGGAGTAGAGGTGTATATAGAAGTATAAGAGAGGAGTAGGGGAGGAGAATAGCAGAGGGTACCAGGAGTAGAGGTGTATATAGAAGTATAGGAGAGGAGTAGGTGAGGAGAATAGCAGAGGGTACCAGGAGTAGAGGTGTATATAGAAGTATAGGAGAGGAGTAGGTGAGGAGAATAGCAGAGGGTACCAGGAGTAGAGGTGTATATAGAAGTATATGAGAGGAGTAGGTGAGGAGAATAGCAGAGGGTACCAGGAGTAGAGGTGTATATAGAAGTATAAGAGAGGAGTAGGGGAGGAGAATAGCAGAGGGTACCAGGAGTAGAGGTGTATATAGAAGTATAAAAGAGGAGTAGGGGAGGAGAATAGCAGAGGAAAAAGGGAAATGACATCATGAGAATGATCCTTTAAACACTGAGGTCGTGTCAAGCCATAAAAAGTAGCTCTCAGGCCAAGAAAGGTTGGAGCCTGATATAAAAATGTTCCCTATAACAGTCTGGCCTCTTTTGTATCTACTTTTATGGGGGCTTCTAGAAAATGAAGTCATAGTGACTTGTTAGGCTATGAGAGAAATACAGCGCACCGAAAAGTCGTCCTATTTAATATACCTTGAAAAGATCTGTCACACCAAGCGATAACATTTATAGCAGAATCTTCACACTGTAAAGGATCAATTCCATTCCTTTTTTGTTGTTTTTTAGTTTTTGTGTACGACAGCATTTGTTTGGTTTTGCGCTGTACTCCTCCTGCACATTGGATTTGAAGAGAAACCGAGACGAAGGTCAAGTGCGTTGCATTCGCTCTTGCCTTCAGCCGGGGGAACGCGTGCTCGACTGCAATCACATTGGGAGATTGAGTTCGCCATTCAAGGACATTGTACCTTTAGGCTCTGAAAAACGTGTTGGTGTCATTGTCCTACTGCAATGTGAAATGCCATTCATTGAGTTTAAAGGGATTTGATTGGATCTGAACAGACAATATGTTTCCGTACACCAGATCCGGCTGCTGCCGTCAGCTATCACATTTTTACTAAAAACTAAAGTTAGCCCGTTGCTGTGCCAGCCAAACATCTGACATATATATGCCCAAGCCATTACACTACCTTTAGATAAGCTGGTTTGGTTTGGATGGTGAGCTGCAGCGCAGGTTTATCTTCAGCACGTTATTCCCGTAGAGGTTCCAGAAGCCTACATGTTGATGTACCTCCCTTCCTGTTGTACCGTTCTCATCTTCTGTTTTTGGTCATTCACAACAGTGGTCTTACGTGGTGTAGCTGGTAAACTGCAGTTTTATGCTTAGTAACAATGTACTAAACAGTTGCATTTGACATACTTAATATTTACTTAATATTTAGTCTTTTTTGTTGGTCTAATATTAATATATCAGTCTCATGATGGGCTCCTTTACTGACATTTCTTTGATCCTCTTGTTGAGCTACAGCCACAGACTCCAAACACAAATGCCACATCTAAAATCACATGCAGACATTTTATTATAAACTAAGTATGCATTAACATACACATATGACCGCAGATAAACAGCCAATCATCCAATTGGTCCCATAGTGCTCGATAGACAATGTTTAAAATGGTTGGTAACTCATACAGGGTTCAAGGTTTATGGATGTAAATACCCACAAATTATAGCTGACAGCTTGCACTTGCCTGTAAAGTGACCGAATGTTCCGCCTATGTGCCCTTTAAGCTGATGCAATGGACACGCACATAATGTTTATTAAAATTAATAGCACTTCAATATCACACACAATCAATCACACACGGTATCTGCCAACACAACTTTGCATGAGCACATTAAAGCGTGGCATAATGTAAAGTAGCCATTAAGTTGCATTTAAGTAGCCTTTAAGTAGCCTTTTATCCAGATCACTAGTGAACACTGTATGTTACTAGTTATATACTAGATTTATACTGAACTATCTTTTTAAGATTTGCACAAATGTTTGCCCAGGTATTTGGAGAAAGCTACAGCTCAAACAACTGGGGTCAATCTAGGTTTAAAAAATGGCTACACTTGATGGAAATGTATAAAACTGCCAGAAAAGAGATGGTTCTTGCATACGCGACTCTCTGCAACACGTTTCACTATGGTTACCATGGTTTTCTACAAACGTAATCCATTTCTGTGTGATTCCTGTTTTTTAAGGAAACTGAATAAAGACACAATGCCATAGGCTCTATTCCAGACATTAAATTGCATTTGGAGTAGAATTGTCACGATCTAAAGTGTAGTGCAGAGGAAACCGATGCGCAGAGCGTGTATAATCTGTTCAAAGGATTTCTTTATTTAACATAAAACAAACCGAGAACTGTGAAAACACATACACTGTAAGAATTAAACAAAAATGTGCATAACAGCGACTTACTAATAAATGACAGACACAGTTAAATGCAAACATTCACCTGAATATACCACAAAGTATCGTGACATATAGACAATATCCCACACCGTGCACCAAGACCCAGTGACTGTTATAACAAACATAATCATAGAATCTAAACCAGCTCTGCCCATTCTAATCAAATCTCAAAGTTACATAAGTGCTCCAATACCCTCCTAGCCCACTAGATGTCCACAGTGGACTAGGAATCGTGACAAGTATTCAATAAGCAGAATGTTAAAATTAGTTACAAATAACCATTCTACATTTACTTCTGACAATTTTAATTCTGCCTAGAAAATTAATGAAATTAAATCCTTGTATTTGTTAGATGATCAGTCTATAATTTTTATTTAAGGTTTATTTGAATGTTGAAGGACAGATTAGTGCATTTGAAAAAAGTTTTAATTTTACTCAAATACGTATTTGACCCCTTTGCAAACAATGACTTATTACTTGGTTGCAAAACACTTGTTGCCAATGACAGAGGTCGGACAATTCTTGTAGTTGGCTACCAGGTTTTCACACATCTCAGGAGCGATGTTGTCTCACTCCTCTTTGCAGATCCACTCTAAGTCATTAAGGTATCGAGGCTGGCGTTTGCCAACTCGAACCTTCAGCTCCCTCCACATATTTTCTTGCCACTCCTATGTTGCCAGTGTGTTTTGCAGTCAGTCATTCTGGAAAAACCCATCCACGACCCATTTTCAATGCCCTGGCTGAGGGAAGGAGGTCCTCAGGTGTGCTACCAATTGTTTTAATGCTGACTATGGTCCCAGCTGCCTTGTGATCATTTCTGTGCTGATTCCTATCAAAAAAACTTGTGCTGGGGATCAAATTGTCACACCGTGATCTGTGTCACCTGGAATGTCATTGTCTCCTCCCCTTATCCACCAGGTGTTCCCTATGTGTTTATTATTCCCTGGGCTTTAAATGTCAGTGTTTCCTGTTACCTGTTGCCAGATCATTTGTTCACTCACTCGTTTGTTAACAGCGTTACCCTCTTGCTACCTGCTCTGCTTCTCTGTTCCTAGTATTGACCGTTTCTGTTCGAGACCACGAGCCTGCCTGACCCCTTGTACAATCTGCTACATACCAGCCTTGACCATTGCCTGCCTATCAACCATGAACCAGCCTTACCCCTCTGTACCTCCAGCCACCTGACCACTCTATTCCGAACTCTTGCCTGTCTACGATTCTGGATTACCCCTTAAATTAATACTGTTTACGTGACCTGGTCGTGTCTGCGCTTGGGTTCATTGTTCTGGTCCTGATACAAATACTTTCTTCTTCACTGTATTCATCAGTGCAGCACACTTGGAGTGTAAAACCCCACGTAGCTGTAGGGAAAGGTTGATGAGCATATTGTTTCAGTGATACATTTTGACATGCAACCCTCCCATTGTGTGTGTGTGTGTGTGTATGTGTGTGCGTGTGTGTGTGTGTGTGCAGAGATCAAGTGTCCTTATGATGTGTTAATCAGAGCTCCCTTGTCGACTCTTTTCCAACTAGCAATATCACAAGGTGGCTAGACGGCTCAGTAATGTTTTGTACTTTCAACCTGGGGCAAATTAACACGTTTTTTAATCACCCCCAGAAGCGTTTTCCTAAAATTATACAATTATAAAGAAACTCCACTAATTAGGACATATGCTCTGACAGAACGTGACAACAATACTGCTAACAGCAGTTTTGTTGTGAGATTCACAACTGTGTTTGTCAAGCGATTCATGTGTTTCATTGACAGCATTGATCACACAGGTTCCAATTGTGATTTAAATGTATAGTAACAGTGTTTGACAGTAACATACATTAGGGTAAAAATGCAATGTTTCTCCTAACTTTCCTCCCATTAATGTTTTGATGAAGTTTGCATTTTTTCTAAATAACTTTTAAAACATTTTGCCGAAAACATTTTCTGGATGAAAAAACATACACCAAATGATCGAAAAGCCTACATTTCATGGTTGCTTACAGACGGGCAAACCGTTGGCCTATTATTGAAATAGCAGGCGGTAAATTCACTTGTTTTCTAATATACAATATATATTCTGATGTTGCTAGTCCTCTGCGTGCCTCCAAAACAGAGGACATTCGTTGAGGCAACGAGAACACAAGGCCACTGAAAGTGTTCTGAGGTGTCTGGCACCAAGACATTAACATCAAATTCTTCCAGTCCTATCATTTGTGAGGTGGAGCTGCCATTAATCGGACTTGGTGGTCCAGCAAATCCCACAGATGCTGGATTGAGATCTGGAGAATTATTTTTGAGGCCAGGGCAACACTTTGAACGCATTCCCATACCCTGTGTGTAGTGTGTCAGGGCACATTGTGTGCACATTGTTGGCACTCTGACCGGCCTGTGGCCACACAGCATTATACACAATAGTATGTGAAGCACTGTGTGTTGTGACACATTACTCCTGTTACCATACATGACTTGTGCCACAGTACACCGTCTGTCGCATCAGACCAGACAGGATAGCCTTTGTTTCCTTTGCGCGTTAATAAGACATGTTGGCTAATACCCTGTCGCTTTTGTCCCTCATCGGACGACTGCTGACAGGAAGTACCCTACAAGCCTCGTCATTTCACAGATGTTCTGACCCTGTCATTGAGCCACATTCATTCAGGACTTGCCGAAGTTGCTACTTTCTCCTGCATTCAACACGTCGACTGAGCTCTTTACCTGGAAGCTACAGCCGATGAGGGTCCAGTGGTTCCATCAGACTTCAACCGTTAAAGAGTGGATGCTTAAAAAATTCCCTCTACACTCCTATTGCGTCACCAAATGCTAAGCTTGGGTGGGTGTATTGACTTGTTCAAAAACTCTGATAAATAATAGTAATTCATAGTGGCCTATTATGAAGGGAACAAATGACAGATTTGCAGCATATGTTTGTATCTGGCATTCCTTTCGTCAGCCTATTTTCTGGAGTGATGCTTTTTTTTTGGAACATGACGCAGGTCAGATGACACACCGACCGAGCTCTGGTAAAAGTTGGGTGATGGATGACAAGCCACCAATGATCATTGAAGCTGAGAGGTATATACGTTTTTATTATGTCTCAAGTCACCCCTTGTACAAAGAAATGACAGTGAATGAGCATCTAAACAATTGTAAAAAACCTAAAGATATTTCACGAAGCCATTATCACCTGCTCTTCTCTCTCTGTGATGCAGACGTGCTGATGTGACGCTGATCTCAATGCAACAGGACGTGTACAGTATATCTGGCCCATTACACACTGTTATGAGTCCGTGTGACGCTGATCTCAATGCAACAGGACGTGTACAGTATATCTGGCCCATTACACACTGTTATGAGTCCGTGTGACGCTGATCTCAATGCAACAGGACGTGTACAGTATATCTGGCCCTTTACACACGGTTATGAGTCCGTGTGACGCTGATCTCAATGCAACAGGACGTGTACAGTATATCTGGCCCATTACACACTGTTATGAGTCCGTGTGACGCTGATCTCAATGCAACAGGACGTGTACAGTATATCTGGCCTATTACACACTGTTATGAGTCAGTGTGACGCTGATCTCAATGCAACAGGACATGTACAGTATATCTGGCCCATTACACACTGTTATGAGTCCGTGTGACGCTGATCTCAATGCAACAGGACGTGTACAGTATATCTGGCCCATTACACACTGTTATGAGTTCGTGTGACGCTGATCGCAATGCAACACGACGTGTACAGTATATCTGGCCCATTACACACTGTTATGAGTCCGTGTGACGCTGATCTCAATGCAACAGGACGTGTACAGTATATCTGGCCTATTACACACTGTTATGAGTCAGTGTGTCGCTGATCTCAATGCAACAGGACGTGTACAGTATATCTGGCCCATTACACACTGTTATGAGTCCGTGTGACGCTGATCTCAATGCAACAGGACGTGTACAGTATATCTGGCCCATTACACACTGTTATGAGTTCGTGTGACGCTGATCGCAATGCAACACGACGTGTACAGTATATCTGGCCCATTACACACTGTTATGAGTCCGTGTGACGCTGATCTCAATGCAACAGGACGTGTACAGTATATCTGGCCTATTACACACTGTTATGAGTCAGTGTGTCGCTGATCTCAATGCAACAGGACGTGTACAGTATATCTGGCCCATTACACATTATTATGAGTCCGTGTGACGCTGATCTCAATGCCACACGACGTGTACAGTATATCTGGCCCATTACACACTGTTATGAGTCCGTGTGACGCTGATCTCAATCTCAGTATATCTGGCCCATTACACATGAGTCCGTGTGACGCTGATCTCAATGTACAGTATATCTGGCCCATTACACACTGTTATGAGTCCGTGTGACGCTGATCTCAATGCAGCACGACGTGTACAGTATATCTGGCCCATTACACACTGTTATGAGTCCGTGTGACGCTGATCTCAATGCAACAGGACGTGTACAGTATATCTGGCCTATTACACACTGTTATGAGTCCGTGTGACGCTGATCTCAATGCAACAGGACGTGTACAGTATATCTGGCCCATTACACACTGTTATGAGTCCGTGTGACGCTGATCTCAATGCAACAGGACGTGTACAGTATATCTGGCCTATTACACACTGTTATGAGTCAGTGTGTCGCTGATCTCAATGCCACACGACGTGTACAGTATATCTGGCCCATTACACACGGTTATGAGTCCGTGTGACGCTGATCTCAATGCAGCACGACGTGTACAGTATATCTGTTATGAGTCAGTGTGTCGCTGATCTCAATGCCACACGACGTGTACAGTATATCTGGCCCATTACACACGGTTATGAGTCCGTGTGACGCTGATCTCAATGCAGCACGACGTGTACAGTATATCTGGCCCATTACACACTGTTATGAGTCCGTGTGACGCTGATCTCAATGCAACAGGACGTGTACAGTATATCTGGCCTATTACACACTGTTATGAGTCAGTGTGTCGCTGATCTCAATGCCACACGACGTGTACAGTATATCTGGCCCATTACACACGGTTATGAGTCCGTGTGACGCAGCACGACGTGTACAGTATATCTGGCCTATTACACACTGTTATGAGTCAGTGTGAGTTGGCCTCGGTTCCAAGCGGATTATGAACAGTAGCCCCGTCATCAGTTGCGGCGTTGTAGGGTACAGCTCACAAACAACAGCTTTTGTTAAAACTGGTTGACAGAAGTGGTGATTCAATTCTGTCGTAATATTTGAAGCTGTGTGCTTTAGGGCATCGAACACAATATTATATATTTTTCTGTGCATTAGAGGCAGCGGCCAGCACCGTTGAGCCGCCCCAGGCACATTGAACAACTATCCGGTTTGTGTCTATCTCTGTTGGTCATCTTTGTCTTCTGACCGCTGTTCCCTATTTTCCAATGCAATTTGTCCACGTTCAGCATATGCTGTCATCGTTCTCTGAGGCAGATTCCCATGACACATTCAATGCTTCTGTGGAATTTTGTTAGTTGCCCCACGTCCTGCGAAAACTGTAGACATCGAAGTGTTAATTGTCAGACCTCTGTAAGAGCTGACACACATGTGCTGGTAATTGGCAGTCAACCTGATGTGATCTCTGCAGCTGCGCTTGTGATACTTCAAAGTAAAAGTATTTTTCCACGCGGCGTTTTTGTTATTTTCTCAACCTCTCGTATGTCGGCGGTCGCGCAAGTCTGTGAAATCTCACGGGATCAAACACAACACAGAACGAAGAGCGAGCATCTGTGGGATTTCTGAAAAGATACAGCCTGTAGATGTTCATGAACCACAAATCCACAACAGCTGTTGATAACATATCGTCCTATTCAATTACAGGCATTTGCGAGCTTCCCTTATTTCGCTCACAATCGCCTCTGCCATGTTAGCGAAACGGCAACACGGTCAACGGTCAATGTTTTTATTTTTCATCTGGGCTATTTCGGGTTTCGGCAAACTAGATCCCTACGATGGAACGGGTTCAAGCTACAGTTTATCGCGCTTTATCGTCCCAGCTGTTTTCATACAGCCGATCTGGACAATTTGTTTGTCAGAGCACATGTTGCAGTTAAAAATAATGATTCTCTGGTCACAAATAATGATCTGAAATGGCCTGTCTGGTTGGAACTGGTTTTGCATCTGAGTACTTGGTGTATCTGTGTGGCGCGTGTATGCTCAACAACCATGGTTAGCTTAGCATGTACCTAAGCTGTCTGAGGTAGCTGCACTTGATTGGTCCACGATAGCCCAATTACTGACCGAGAACGCGTCTGCTGTTATGAATGGATGCTTTAAAATCTTTCCGTTTTCTTCGTGACCACGAGGTATACAAGAAAGTCACGACGACGAAGGAGCAATCTTTTTTCATCTCGGAAAATATGTGAAAGTGAGCCTTGGGAAGACTTGAGTGACGTGTAACATTAATAATTTCAACTTGTCACTTTCCCTTTAACGTGACATTGGAGAAATTGGACAAAAGACAATCACTCCGTGTGTTAAATAGGTTCTGCCACGGTTAAAGTGTTCGTCTAAATGGCCATAGATAATTGTAGATCAAAGCAAATTATCATAATTACGTCCGCTGTCATTAAATCTCTCTAGGCTGCTTTCAGTGCTGCAGCGTATCTGTCTCTCTCTCTTCCTTTCTCTTGCCCTACATCTCTCTCCCTGTCTTCCTCCAGTTGAAAGGCATATATCATCATCAGACCGGACCCGACTGTCACCCTGAAAGATTTCACCTTAACACTGTCCATGGCGTATCCACATCTACACATCAATCAAGCCAACGCCTGGCCAGTCGTGATACAGAGCTCATATCCGTGACTTGCTGACATTTTAATTAAAACAAACTATTGGTTTAATAAAGGATCCCTTTTTTCTATTACGACAGTGAATAAACATGAATCCAGAAACGAAACACAATATATTGGTTAGTGCTTTGACACACACTCAGCAATTTAACTGGTGCACTGGTATGGTTTCGGGACGAACCATTTTACTTCAAAAATATTTTGGATCACGGCTTCTACATGTTTAAGAAAACGTCACATAGGGATTTTGGCCCATGGAGATGCAATGGCACAACAAAGTCCTTGCAGATTACAATGAGTTCATGAACAGGTACCAGGATTTACCTGACCAGGCGATCTCTTTACACTCTTCAGTTGTCTAGTGGCGGTGAACGTGGAGCCACTGAAGACATTATTGGAGAATTATTATTATTATCATTTTTTAACATTATTAACAATGGTTATCAGAATGACATTTGCATTTAAATAACATTAAAATAATATATCATTGTACTTTTCTAGTTTTAACATACGCAGACAGAGTTTGGCAACGTTTTGGTCAGCTCATGATTCCATATGTGTTATTTTATAGTGTTCATGCCTTCACTATAATTCTACAAAGCAGAACATAGTTAAAACAAACTACCCTTGAATAAGTATGCGCCCAAACAGTTGACTGGTACGGATTCTCAAAAAGAATTAACGAGTCTCTAAAGTTTAATCACCAAAAAATACTCACATGAAAATTACGATATTTCCACAAAATTAGGCTCTTTAATACAGTTTTCAATATATATGTTCTTCACAACATTAACTGTCACTGCCAACTGGTGTCCTAGAGCACAAACGTCCACGAATCTGCTGACACTTAAAGTACTAGAGTGCAAATAGCCCACCCTGAAGTTCTAGTCAGGTAGGTATCCGGGTCCTCTGTACATACAGTATCCTCTGTATAAGTTTCATCAGCATATTCTACTTGTATTGTCACACATTTAGTGGGCACTTTGTCTTAAATCATATTGCTCAGGTATTCTAAACTGTAAAGGAGGGGCACATAACAGTCACGGCGTATATTAGTTTCATCAGATGTGTGTCTTTCCGAACCATCTTGTTTTGCAGCTTGTTTCTGTCAGTTAATATACGGACCTCAGAGAGCACCCAACCTAACCTACGGGTTTCTCTGATTACCCACATGTGTACACAATTTAGGACGAGGTGAGAGGAGAGCTAATTTCCATCCTCTGTTTGGATAATGGCAGCACCCAATTTGTTGACCAGCTGAGAAATTATACATGCACTTGTCAAAATCAAATGGTGATAGGTTGGCACAGCACATGCACTTGGCAAAACCAGATGGTGATAGGTTGGCACAGAACATGGACTTGGCAATACCAAATGGTGACAGGTTGGCACAGCACATTCACTTGGCAATACCAAATGGTGATAGGTTGGCACAGCACATTCACTTGGCAAAACCAAATGGTGATAGGTTGGCACAGCACATGGACTTGGCAATACCAAATGGTGATAGGTTGGCACAGCACATGCACATACTTTATGCGTGTTAGGTTGACGCCACACAGCGCACAGAGATATAAGTGTTACACCAAACAGCTAAAGATATGACACGACAGGTTTTAGTAACACTATCCAGGTGCCAACCTCTGTCCTGCAAACACTGCACATATTCTCCCGGTAAACAAACATGACCAAATAAGTATGCTTTAATGGTATCCGAAATTCAAGAGATGGCTGAAAAAAACGATTCGCTGTACTCAGACGCTTGACCAACGATGCAACCCAGAAAAGAAAGGATGTAGCTTTGAAAATGTTTAAAAAACTTTGCAGCTCCATTGAACCTCAAATCACCTGAGGGCAGACCACACCAAACTTTAAGCAAAATTAAAGAGCAAGTCAACTTAAAAAAGGTGATGTGGTGTAGGGATGTTAACCGGTGACCGTTTGACCGGTGGTTGACTGTTTTGACGTTAACCGGTCAAAGTTATTGTTAGTCGGTTAAAAAAAGTGATCTCTAAATTAGGCAATTATAAATATTGGAATAAACGCTACTACAGTTAGCCATCTCATTCCAATATGTTTTTTTTACTGTAAAGTGAAATAATCCCTCACGCAACCTTTTTCATAATCGCCTGTTTTGTAAACAAATAAAAAAAACATTTTGCGCGCCGTCACACCGTTTGGTATGCGTCTCTTCGGAAGTGTCATTTTCTCAAATGAGCCGCGGCAATGTTTCTAATGAGCTTCAAACGCTAGACAAACGACTTTATTTTAAACGCGATCACCTGGCTTGCCTTGTACCCAAACTATTTAAAAACTAAGGAGCCATGTGTCCTCTGATTACATACAAGCTCCTCTGCGCCGCATTTGCGGGACTTGTTTCGCGCTGTAGGGGATTTAAAAAACGTGACGTGAGTGGAAGGGCGGTGCCGGGGCAGTTTGTGTGTGTGTGTGTGTGTCCGTGTGTGTGTGTGTGTGAGAGAGCGCGCAGAGAGATGAGACAGAGTTGAGAAATTGCAGGCGCGGCTCGAAATGGCTGTTATTTCAAATAGTGTAGCATATTTTAAACTAAACGGTTAACCGTTTTTTTTTTTTGCCATCCCTAATGTGGTGTAATGTTAGTGTTGTCAAAAACATTCTGGTGCGTCCAATTTATTTGGCTAACTGATCTATATTATCTGTATTCAGCTAGTGAGGTGAAAAATTGCCAATGCCACTTTCTATTCCTTAAAATGTACCTAGCTAACCATAGCTAAGCCAAAGTAGTAAAATAAATATAAAGTTCAGGGTCCCTGTGCATGAACAGATGAGGAGAAATGCATTGTATATGGTTTTACTGTTGACTGAAAGATTTTGTCAGCAAATAAATGTTAAATGCTTAAAAGGTGTTAAAACACCTCAGAAACAGGTGCTGCGAACCCACAAGGAACTCCCTTGGATTACATTTGACTGTCAAAAAGGATTATTTGTGAACTAGACTGATAGGGCTGCTGGAAGCTATAATGGGATTGCAGGAAGGAAAATGTCCAGAAGAAAACAGAAGAAGAAGTACATAAATACTCGCACTTCCAATATTGAAGAGAGACAAGCAGCTGGATATGCAGTTTTGTGGCACACCTGTCAAAGTCCTGATATAAGAAACATCTGAGATAACAGTTACAGTGAAGCAAGAACGTATTTGATCCCCTGCTGATTTTGTACGTTTGTCCACTGACAAAGACATGATCAGTCTATGCATGTGCTAGACAGTTTGCTTGAACATTTATGTTTTTGGGTAACATGAGTCACAATCTTTCTGCCAACAACTAAACACTGCATTCTTTAAACGTACACCAACTAAAACAATGTGTTTTAAAATAATGTAAGGACTACCACGTTAAGCGATTGGGGTTTACTGTTTAATAGAGACCTGGTCAAAGATAGGCTGTTGATAAAACTTGTAACTTGAAAATAAAAATAATACCCAATAATATGGCTCATGTCAAACAATAAAAAAGGTAAACCCTTTATCATACTTTTCATGTCACCAGATATATTTCAAATCCAATATACCATTATCTAGCCAACTAACACTCTAGAGAAATATTATTGGAAACCCCTATTAAATCACAGAAGGTTTTACTATTTTCCACACTGTATAATAATAACTGTCAAGTAACACATATAAAATGAAGTTGCAACCAAAACAGTGTTAAACAGATCAATATACATTATATTCGTCAAAACAGCTGACAGATGACAGCTTTAAACACTTTTTGCATTCTCTTAACCCGCTTTATGAGGCAGACACCTGAAATGTTTTTTTCAATTAACAGTTTTACCTTGTTTATTGTAACTTGAAATACCTTTAAGTAACAGACACCTCAACAACAACAACAACTGTTTAGAGTAGATTACATGAATCAGTCCTTTAATTTCAAATTGCTGCTGAAAAAACTACTGAAGAACACACAATAAGAAGACACTCCTTTCAGCCAAGAAAAACAATAGGTTTTCACCACCATCTCTTAGTTAAACGCATTTAACCAATGATCTTGGCATGTATGGTTCCCACTACAAAGTGTGGATGAGGAGGTGTGATGGTGTGGGGATGCTTTGCTGATGACGCTGATATTTAGAATTGGCTGGCAAGGCACATTCAACCTGCATGACATAATGCCACTGAGAGGTGGCAGCCAATCTCAAACAAACCACAAAATGGTAACCATCCTGACATCTTAATGGGAACTAATCTATAGGCCTACTGTCCCTAAACAATCAGGGGAATATGGTAAGAACCAGATCTGAAATCTGGACCGAACTTTATCAAACTTTTCTACCCCAATCGCTTACTTTAGCCAAGGGGCCAGCTTTAGGACGAGTGTGGATGGTTCCATTCTTCTAAATAAAAATGATAGAGGACACAAAAAACTACCTTACGTTTGCATGTCACACATTTTGGGTACAAAAATTGTGTCTATTTCCAAAAACCTGTGATACTGTGTTGAAGCAACGGTGTTCAGTAAACTAAGTTAAAAAGCTAAATCAGTGTCTGCAAGATCACTTAACACTTACAGTATTTTACATAACACAACTAAATACAGCACAAAATCAAATTATGTAAGAGAAAACTCTTTTTCCCGAAACAATAGCACATGCCAGCAGGCAAAATACATAGCGAAGCTATGCTACAATTCATATAATAATGCAAAACTACAGTTAATAATATTGCAATGTGTTGTTGATTATTGATGTTGTTGTTTTCCAGTAGCATTTATTTAAGCAGTAAGATACAAGAGGAAGTGGTATATTGTGAATACAGTCACAGGTATATGTCTTGTTCAGCCTGTCTAGAGAGCCAGTCAAGAGCCAGTCTTTTTTGTACACAAGCCCTGGGCTAGTGGTGCCAAACAGCGATATAAGGGTTGCAGTTATAGAAAGCTAGTCATAATTGGAGTTACCCACAATGGTGACATTTGAGCCTTCAAAATAAAAGTCCCTCATGCCACTAGTGTATAGCTTAGACGTCGAGGAGAAATATGGTCCACAACTTTGTGGATTACAGGTGATGTGTATTTACATTAAGATTTGCACAGGGTAATTACATTCAACCACGGTCAGTTCACATTAACACTAAATATTGCCAATAATTTGATTATTTACAGACTGATATGATGTTTTTCTACCAAACGCAACCTTTTCATTGCAGAACATTTTTTTTTGATTTTTTTTGCTATAATACAATAATATAATAATTTTTTTTATCACTATCAGTGCAGCTGACCACTGCACTATTCAGTGGACACATGAGTGCTGCACCATTGATTTCCTTCTTGAAAATAGCATACGATGGATAGTGTTTAGTAAATAACGGGGGATTTGTATTGCTTTGGGTCACATTCAGCAAATTCAATGGAAGACTTATGAAGGAGTGAGTAGTTGATAGAACCAAACTTGTATGTATGTAATGCTGTGCTTAAACCCCATGCCCACTGTTTGAATGGTTAGTTAGGTGTGGATAGGTGAGTCGTTTGCTATGTTCTGGTAAATATTATTTGTAAATAAATAATACAAAAATATAGTAGAAAAGGTTGAAAGCATGCAGGAAGATAATTGGCAGGGGAAGGGTGATTTACTATAAACTGTTTTTGTAGAATCTGAATCAATTTATTCTTTATTGTTTAATCTGTTTATTGGCCAAGTCTGTTTACACACGCAAGGGATTTGTTCTGACCCCAAGCTGCAGCATTCAGAACACACATTTTACGACGTACACAAACAGTGAAAACAGAGCAAAACAAACAACACGGACAGTCAAGAGACCCTGCCGAGTTGGCGTATGTACTGGGTAAATATGAATATAGATTGTGTAATATGTATCTGAATAGTGCAAAGGAGCGATGTTTAGATGTGTGAGCAGATAGGAGAGAAAGAAAGAGCAATGTCCAGATCCAAGTATCATATCGTGCAAAAAAGCAATATCTAGTTGTATATAACATGCAAAAGAAGAGCAATGTCCAGTTATAGTGGGGGGGGGGTGATGTTGGGGCTCTACCAGGGGCTGGTAGCTAAATGCAGTATTGTGGTAATGTAGATTCTTTTTGCAATGTCCTCAACACATTGCTATTTGGATGAAAAAGAGATTTCAGAGACTGTGTTGATTTTCTTGTATTATTTTCTTTTGAGTTGTTTCCAAATGGACATGCATATTGTTTAAATAAATGTGTACCGGCGGAAGAGCGGAAGAAAAAAAAACTTCCCTTCATTTGTCATGAAATAAAGAATGACAGATGGTCTTTAGAGAGTGACTAACATGACACTGGGCTGGAGTGATGGATGAACTTTACTCTGGAAGAGCAGCGAATCTTCCCCCACAACCTTGAAGTAACTACTCCCTTGTAGACTAGGCCAGTCAGCCAGGCAGTTAGCATCTCCCCTTCCTCTACCTGAACACTCCCTTGTTCACTAGCTAACAGTCAGCCAGCCAGAAGTTGGCCTAAATCAACCCATTAGATGCATTATACATCACAGCATCTGAGATGAAGACGAACAACTATGAATTCCCTTCACAGGCTCTGTCAGACAGCCACATAAATGGCAGACTGATCTATGTACACGATAGGCGTCTGTGTGTGGGAAAGTGTGTGTTTGGACATTGTGCGTGCTGGTTGTCTCTATGCATATCCTGCAATTGCGAGTATGCATTCATTTTTACTATGCATTTGTGTGTGTAAAATCCTAGTGTGTGTGTGTGTGTGTGTGTGTGTGTGACTGGTACGTCACTTCATTAGACCTGGCATGACGAGGTCTGCGATGACAAGGAGCTTTTAAAAAGAAAAGAGACTTTAAGTGACAGCCGGGTGTGTATTCCATTCTAATTGGGTCCTGAGTTAAGGACAGATCGTGGTGAAATGTGCTGGCTTGGCCAAAGCCTATTTACAGGGAACTCCATCCCTCCATTTGTAAGGTTTCTACAACATTTGCGTCATCTAGCAAAACCCAGATCAAGGTCTGGTATAAGAAATGTCCTGTTCATTTCCATTTCACTTTTTCTGTTTAATCTGGTCGCTTTGCAATAGCTGCATGTCATGTGAAAATGGAGCAAAATGAGTTGTTATGTAGAGACGTCTTTAGAATCATCCTCAGAAGAATAAGTCCTTATTACTGAAGCTAAACTGAGAAACCACCACATTCCAGTTGGACGACATCATTACTACCCTTGAAAATCTGAGATGATAAGAATATACCAATCTAGTACAACTGACTGCCTTCAACAGAAATGTGTCCTCTGCATTTTACCCAACCCTGAGGGGCAGGGGCCAGCACTAATCAGTTACCTGATTCGACGTTTTTTAATAAAAACCTTACAATAACCTGGTTGCATAAGTGTCCACAACCTTAAACTAATACTTTTTTGAAGCATCTATAATTGTTATTTTAAGGTTTCTATTTTTTAGGGGTGTGTAGACTATTTATATCCACTCTATATAAAACAAAAACTTTTATTATATGTCTGTGATTTATTTATGTTGTCTGATACAGTACCAATATCACCCACTATGACATTCTGTCATCCATTTAAAAAATATATGTTTAAAAAAATCTGAAAAAGAATCAAACATTTTCAATATTATGAAAAGACTATTAACATGTTCAGGCAAATATTTCATCTTGGACCAAAACAATCTGACCCTCCCTCATTAGTTGGGTTGTTTTATTTTCTCTAGATACCTCTCGGTTATTCTGCAGTATGATGAAGATCTCCATTTAAAGCCTGTAAAAATATTCCATACGAACCAAATACTGACATGTTCTGAGATGTTGTTGATTAATTCCCTTCATATTTACACAGCATATCAATACATAATATAGATAAGCACTGGCCATGGATCACAGCATGGTAACAGTGCAGGACTCCATTTCTAAGGCCTATGTGTGTATTTGCCTGCCGCGTCAGCTTGGTAATATTGAGGCCGGCTGATCTTCACGATTTATTTCTGATAAAGGCTGATACGTACAATATCCTTTAGTTTCACACCCCGTTATATTAGTTGACTGCACCGTTACACGTTACCGTAATGCGACCATGGCTCTTGTCTCGATTCTCATTTTGTATCTTTTACTACATACCGCAAGTACTTAGTGTTAAGCATACAATATGCTGGTATGCCAGTATTAAAACTGCGTAATAAAATAAACATCCTAGCTATACTGATGCAATGAACCAAACCAGTGTTTCTTTTTTGCATGCAACAATATTATTAATCGTCACAACAAAACTGATGGTTTGTGTCAGGTTTAGTTCAGGCAGTGTATACAATGTTAAGCTCAAAGAACGGCCTAACAAACAACAGAGGAACAATAAGTGTGTAATGTCTCCTGCCCCTGAACGTGGCATCACCCCTTCGGCGCTTGTCGTCACCGGTTTTCTAACCCCTGGTCGACCTGTCAATGTCGTTGAACGCAGCCCTTCATTCCGGACTCAGTAACTCAACTGTTTTGTGTTTGTCATTATACTACTATAATTGTCCCCCATTTTCTGTTGTCGATTGGGAGTTATTTTCAATAGTCGTCTGTTTGTGCGTTTCACACACTGACCCCAATGTATTTTGGCGAAAAAACATGGCTTTATTAGCAGCACTTTTGGTTTTGTAGTTCTGCACCTGTTTCCATCTTTTCGCCGCTTCCCATTACATGATTGCTAAGTTGTTTTTTACAACTTCAATACCAGATACATTCAATGTAACTGCATTTTCGTCTAACCTCTTGCATGCGCGGTTGCATACTGGGAAAAATTCCCTCTATATCGTAGCCCTGCGGTTCACTTTTGGTATGTTGTTTCCAACAATCTATGGTTTGGGACATGCTAATCTTGCTATATACACACGCATGCTATATAGAATGGAAGCAATGTGAATCAAGTATCAATGTACATAAAGACCACTTGTAAATAATAAATCCCCACTTAATTTACAATTTACAAATACAAATAATAAATTGTAAATTAATGATTCTAAATTGTAAATTAAGTGGGCATTTATTAATTACAAGTGGTCTTTATTTAGAGGTACATTACATGTCTGGCATGCCTTCAACTATAGGTAGAACACATTGTAATCTTTTTCTTTTCTGGCTAAAACAGTATTAGCACTATGTAACTGAAGCAGCTCCAATACAGATTACATTTTTAATCCACTGACAGATTCCTCTTGCCCAGTACCCATACATACATATGTTACGTGGGAGCCCATTAACAGATTGTCTCTCCACCTGAAGAACCTAATCTCTACATTCAGATGCCCCTCCAATCCTTACTGACACACTGACACACACTTGTACACACACGCCCCTGTTCACGTACTCCAACACATGCATACATACACACACGCATACACCCAGCCACACGCATACATACACACGCGCATACATACACGCACGCAAGCCAGGGTCCTCTAATTGGGAGGTGAACGAGATCATCTACTGCTCAGAGTAAAATAGACGAAATCATTATTTGTCTGAAATTAATGTTTTATTTTTTATGATGCCGTCGTTAAACTAAAGGGGGATTTGTAATAAGAAGTTATCGGCGGCTAATTAATTCCTACACCGTTTTCTGTGTTTTCGTATCACGGCTAACACAGTAATTAGATGTGTTTTGAATTGGAAGGTGATGGGTTCCTCTGTTTCCCTGCTGGGTATACACAATTAAGAGATAGAATTGTTAGGTGGAAGTGCCAAGCAAAGATCAACATTGATGGATGGTTGTTAATAAGCGAAGGGATATTCATCAAAGCATTAAAGGTTAACAAATACCTGCAGGAATTAGGCCTGGTGTGGCAAAGACCAACAGATTTAGTCCTGACTAATATCTGAATGGTAAAACAGCTCGTAATGAAATACCATCCACATTTAACTCTACACGGCTCGCTAAAACTCCCACTGTGGACAATGAAGGATTGCAATGATTTAACCTAAAGACCATTGTGTATGAATAAATGATCAAATCAATTAATCAAATGTATTTCATGAAGCGCTTTTTACATCAGCAGCTAATAAATGTGTTTTTTTTTTACAAACAACTAGCCTTTAACTACAAAGAGCAAGAAACAACAACAATTGAGGCACAGTGACTAGAAAAAAACACTGTAGTGAGGTTGGAACTAGAGAGAAGTCACACAGAGTTTGTTACCTTTTGGGCCACATCCATGTATCTGCATGTATACAGTGAAGGAAGAGGCTGGAATGGGCTACAAGACCATCGCCAAGCAGCTTGGTGAGAAGGTGACAACAGTTGGTGCGATTATTTCGCAAATGGAAGAAACACAAAATACCTGTGGGGCTCCATGCAAGATATCAATGACCATGAGAACGGTGAGGAATCAGCCCAGAACTACACAGGAGGATCAAGAAGAAGCACATTTAGGTCCCGAAGTGGCTTAGTCAATCTCCTGACCTTAATCCCATTGAAAATCTGTGGAGGGAGCTGAAGGTTCAAAGTGCCAAAGGTCAGCCTCGAAACCTTAATGATCTGGAGAGAATCTGCATAGAGGAGTGAGACAAAATCCCTCCTGAGATGTGTGCAAACCTGGTGGCCAACTACAAGAAACGTCCGACCTCTGTGATTGCAAACAAGGGTTTTGTCACCAAGTACGAAGTCATGTTTTGCAAAGGGGTCAGATACTAATTTCACTAGTAAAATGCAAATAAATTTTTGGAAATGCGTTATTCTGCATTTTGTTGTTGTTATTCTGTCTTTCACTGTTCAAATGAACCTACCATTAGAACGACAGACTGATCACGTCTTCGTCAGTGGGCAAACGTACAAAATCAGCAGGGGATCAAATACTTTCTTCCTTCACTGTAGATTATCAGCAGCTCAATAAATCCAGATAGGCTGTGTCCAGACCCAGACGAACATTTGCTGACTACAAGTCCATACTCAATAATGTCCTGTCCAGAGATGTACACTAATGGTGCAGTCCGAGGGAAACAAGCTATTTAACATCCCTTCAAGTATCAATAAAAAGCATGTCAAAGAGCAACCCAGGAGAGCTCTGGTGAAGGGAGAGGGCAGGACATGTCATACAGTCACTACAGTCTGAATTCAATCCCTCCCATTCTGTGCTGTGTTGGCCCATGCTTCTTGACAGCGCACTAGTCCAAAACTGCTGTGCCCTATAGAGCATAAATGTCCGTGCAGAAACATGTGCAGTCACATTCCCTTTAAGGGGTATGACCAAAACAACAACAAAAGAAACAAAGTAGCCCTAAGGTTTGGAAAATGCAGAGGAAGCAGAAAAACACCGTACACACACCAAATATGATAAACAATAACCTAATATTCCTTAGAATAGTTGATGAGTGTGTATATTTTCGCCCGCCTCCTCAGTTAGGCCACGAGGTAAGCCGTCGATAAAGCCAATGACAATCCAGGGGCATGCAGCAGGAAGTAACAGTAGAGAGGGAGAAAAAATAGAAGGTGCACAGGAAGCTAGCCAGGAGCAACATGACAGATGATGCAGACACACAGATAACCTTCAAGGCACCTACGCACTAGTTATATCTGGACCCCTGTATTCTCACGAAGGACTCGACTCTCTGCACGCATGCACTCACCATCTCACCCAGTCAATGCATAGTCGTTTCAAAACAAAAATTGTGCAATCGGCAACATATTTAAATTTATTTTCATTCATTGTTTTTATTTCAGCATTAGAATTTAGATGCCGTACCTATGGAGGACCATAAATGACTAATGTCAGTAAAAATATTTTTTATAATAAAGAACTAATAGTAATATTTAATAATATTTTAAACTACTGTTGTAATAATTTCCTTTGCACACATCTTTTAATAACTTCTAACCTGAACTTGAAAAATAAAAACAATTTAGAACTTTCTCTGTTTCCCACTTTTGCCACACAAATGATATTTGTTGATTCTGCGATTCCATACATGGTCACGTACTTCAGCTTAAGGCTTTAGCTTGAAACAGCAAACTTAAATTGCTAGCTTTTCAAGTTCTCACAGGCCAACATGGCAAAATTGTTCACGCTGGTAAGGGGCGTTCAGTTGAGCATTGCATCTTGTAACTGGATTTTTATTTGATAATTCAATTTGTCGAAAGCCAAAAACACACAGAAGGCGAGCATTAGCGGTTTTATTATAGTATCATTTTAGGCAAGCAATTTTGGTGTTTGTTCACCTATCAGTGCATAGCTTGCTCTTAAAAAACATAGCATATGTTTGTTAGCAATCGAGTTGTCTGGCTTTATACTGAAAATAGCAGCAAGTCGTCTTGACCAACAGATGTTTCTTGCCTATTACTTTTTGGTGTACCAATTTAAATAAGCTGTAAAAACCAAAAAGCTATGTGTCATACAGAGGTGTAGTGCAGAGGAAGCCAGGCGCAGAGCGGGTTAATTTGTTAAAAAACAAGTTCATTTTAATTAACTTAAAACAAACCGAAAAAAGCTAATACATGTACTGTTACAAATTTAGTAGCGGCAGAGGAGGAGAAAAAGGACTCAACACCAGGGACAGGGGACACTCCTCTGGGGACACAGGGAAAGGAGGTGACATGGAACACTCCGCCTACAAACACAACACTCACCTAAATATTACCTACAGTTACGTGAGGCATAAACACATTTAACAATCCACACCGTGCCCCAAGACCCATTGACTTAAGTAGCAAACATGATCACCCAAAACCCAAACAGCTGTGACACTCTCAATAAACTTTACGCATTTCAGCTGCGTGACAAACCCAGTGGTAAATAACAAAAATGTGCTCCACCCCTCCTAGCCCACTAGATGTCCTGATGTCCTGTATTGTGTCATCAGCATAGAATATGAACACAATTGTGAGCCACAGGTACATGTGTTTGTAAAATACAGAGTTACGAGAAAAGGACCTAATATTTGACCTTGAGAAACTTCTTTGCAAACTCCATTATTTAGATTTGATCCCTTCATCACAGACTTTTATCAAAGACTTTTGACAGGTCAATAAATAAAGCAATATGCTTTCTCATACAAGGGTTTGGCAATATCATTTATAAATGTTGTAGTTGGTGTAACAGCACAATGCCCATATCTGCATCCAGACTGATATCAAAAATGTTTACTAGAGATTACTAAAGATTTCAGGATTTTATCCAGGCAAAACTATTTAGATATCTGATGTTCAAGTTCGCTATTATTTCTGCGCTGACGTTGCGGCAGCAGGACATTGACACTTTCAAATTCTCCGGAGAGTTGGATTGAAACTAGATGTTAAGGCTCTAGAGTAGAAAGAACCAACACTAGCCAGCAGTTGTATATTTAACATGTATACATGAGCAGCAAGAACAGTTCATTCACAAGGAAATCATTTTTGCAACAAAACGCTGAACTTTCCGGATATTCCTGATATTGATTCATTTTGTATTCATATGTAGTTGCACTGCCAGTGTCTATAATTGCCATCGATATTTTATCTTTGATAAACAAATGCCTCATAACTTTCTCCTGTGATTTTTGAGTATACTTTAGTGAAGAGGCACTTAGTCCATAAAGAGATAATCATCTTCTGAAATATAGCCGAATGATGACACGGTTAGGGTCTGCCTGATTAGCCAAGCTTTTATCACAGGCTTTCACACTATTCTGGGTTTGCCTCAGATTTTTCCAGTGTTGCAACACCTCAATTGATTCAATTAAATCTGGGGGATTTGTCCACAGGCATGCGTTCCAAAGTGACCTGGATGCATGTAAACATATGACAGAAAAGCCTGGTTCCGGCTAAATTCTAATGTGATCGTCATTATTTGGTATTCATCATTTGGTGCTTAAGTCCAAGTCTTAACAATGTCAAATTCATATTCATTACCTCAGCTGTTCACCCATATGAATACAAATGACACATTAAATTCATACAACATTATTCGCCATAAATGGACATTACAAGACATTTTCATCAATTTCCTTAATTCAACTTGTCTTTTCCTACGGGTGCTTCAACCTGACATGGGGACATTTCATTATTTAATTTAGAACCAAGGAACAGTTCAGTCATCAACAGGCATGCCACAGTATGATGAATTGTCATATTACCTGTTTTAAATGAACGGCTGCCCGCTAAATATGAGATACATAAAAACGTTGTGCTTCATCACCAAAGATAGGAGTCTAACTCTGCAAAGTGAGTTGACAATCGTGTACACACAAATGTTTTCTTTTAGGTCTTTAGTGTAAAAAATATTGAAGACGAAGAGTTATTAAATGTATATCGATACCAAAACCCATTTAATGCAAGAGTCCAGGGTTTGTATGTTCTGCTTAATACTCAATATACATACATTTTCCTGGGTCTTAGATTCTCAGGAATATACATCTTCTTACAGTAGCTCTTTCCAAGTCTTCACGAGGGAGGAACAACGAAAGACCAGAGAAATGAATGAATTACCACAGAAATAGTGCTTAGTGATGCCTAAAGTCTGATTACGTTTCTACCACCATTTTGATGGGGTTTTGCGCAAAATAGATGAACACATCTTTCTTCGATTTCTTGTACGAGCTTGAAATGAACCTAATATGAATAGGTAGACTGTCTTTATGTATTTATGTGTTATTATGTATTTAGACTACAAGGCGTTGGGCGCCCAAGGCTCATCGATGTGCGAGAACAAAGAAGGCTACCTCGTTTGATCCGTACCGACAGAAGGTCTGCTAGGGCACAAGTCACAGGAAATGTCAATAAATGGTGGTTATGGAAGGAATGTGTCACGACACAGCGTGCAGCCCGTCCTGCTGTATGTGGGGTTGGGTAGCTGCAGACAGTTCAATGCCCCATGATGACCCCCTGGTCACCGATGAAATCAGATACAACATGCAGGTTCATATGGAATAGCCTTTGTTTCTCAGAACAAGAGTAGACTGACGAGTTTCAGAAGAAAGGTTTTTTTTGTATGTATTTTATCATACCCAGAATTGCTGATGCTCCAAATACTGAACTTGTCTAAAGAAGGCCAGTTCAATTGCTTTTTCAATCAGCACAACAGTTTTAAGCTAATATAATATATATAAATATATATATATATTATATTTGATCACTTAGACTTTTGGATTACAGGCTTTTCTCTGAGTTTCTAGCGTCGGGACGCTGCTTTTAAAAAGTCTGATTGTGGTAGAACACACAACTAGAGAAACTATGCATCATGGTCCCTTGACATTATTAAGACACACCGTTTACTGAGATTAAACATTTAGCTATAGTTTAAATGGCGCCATTCATTTCAGGCATCTCAAGTAATCTTTGTTTCAAGGTGCAATCTTAAGGCGATCCCGCGGGAACCCTAAATGTAGAAGTGCAGGACGTCCACATTTCAGTAACCAGCTGGCTGGCCTTCCCATCTGGAGACAGATGAAGCGGATGTCTAGTGATGGCACACCAGATCTGACAATCCTTATAAGCCCTGCTTGCTTTTATTTCCAACTCGGCGGTAGAGGAAGGGAAAAGCACTACTTTTAAGTATGATTAGCGTTACATGGACAAACTCAACACTTCCTGCATCTTAATGAGAGATCTTCAGCCTTACTTGGGTCTTAATCTCCGCGTGTGTGTTTCTGAGAAAGCTTGGCGAGTCGAATTAAAGAGGCTTGGATATTGGGATCGGAACAGACTCGCCATAAGACCCCATCTCTGCCCTAAAAAGAAGCAATAATGCTATGTTGAATAGGCTGACAAACACAGCTTACACTGAGCCAGACAGACAATAATCTCCCGTGAAATTCGCGGACAGTTCTGTCGAGGGGAAAGAAGGAGCATAGAAAGAGCAAAATGAAAGTGTTCCTCTCTCTCTCCCTCTCTCAGTCTCTTCTCCATATTCTCTCTGTCTCTCTCTCTCTCTTCTCCATATTCTCTCTCTCTCTTCTCCATATTCTCTCTCTCTCTTCTCCATATTCTCTCTCTCTCTGTCTCTACTCTCTCTCTCTCTCTCCTCCTGCTCATCTCTCTCTCTCTCTCTTCTCCATATTCTCTCTCTCTCTCTCTCCTCCTGCTCATCTCTCTCTCTCTCTCCTCTCTGTCTCTTCTCCATATTCTCTCTCTCTCCTCCTGCTCATCTCTCTCTCTCTCTCTCTCTCTCTCTCTCTCTTCTCCATATTCTCTCTCTCTATTCTCCATATTCTCTCTCTCTCTTCTCCATATTCTCTCTCTCTCTGTCTCTACTCTCTCTCTCTCTCTCCTCCTGCTCATCTCTCTCTCTCTCTCTTCTCCATATTCTCTCTCTCTCTCTCCTCCTGCTCATCTCTCTCTCTCTCTCCTCTCTCTCTCTTCTCCATATTCTCTCTCTCTCTCTCCTCCTGCTCATCTCTCTCTCTCTCTTCTCCATATTCTCTCTCTCTGTCTCTCTCTCTCTTCTCCATATTCTCTCTCTCTGTCTCTCTCTCTCTCTCTCTCTCTCTTCTCCATATTCTCTCTCTTCTCCATATTCTCTCTGTCTCTCTCTCTCTTCTCCATATTCTCTCTGTCTCTCTCTCTCTTCTCCATATTCTCTCTCTCTCTCTCTCTCTTCTCCATATTCTCTCTCTCTCTTCTCCATATTCTCTCTGTCTCTCTCTCTCTTCTCCATATTCTCTCTCTCTCTCTTCTCCATATTCTCTCTCTCTCTTCTCCATATTCTCTCTCTCTCTCTTCTCCATATTCTATCTGTCTCTTCTCCATATCCTCTCTCTCCATGTTGTTATAAACACTAATCTGTGACCGTCTCAATTCATTTTATTATCGTGCCATGGTGGCGTGGCAGCAGTGTGTTAGCTCTGCGAGTCAGAGCTTAACGTATTCCAATGAGGATTTTTCTATTTACTGATGTTATCGCTAATAAACCCCTGCGGAGCCCCGGACCCCAATGTCCATGTTTATAAATGGACAATAATTTCACCCGGTCCAGACGGCATGACAGAGAACCACTTCTTACTCTCAAATGTGGGGAAGTTTGTCAAGTGGCTGATGCAAGATAACACACACACAAACTGTATAATAACTGTGAATGTAGAGTTGTAATGTAGAGTTGTTATGTAGAGTTGTAATGTAGAGTTGTTATGTAGAGTTGTTATGTAGAGTTGTTATGTAGAGTTGTTACGTAGAGTTGTTATGTAGAGTTGTTATGTAGAGTTGTTATGTAGAGTTGTTATGTAGAGTTGTTACGTAGAGTTGTTATGTAGAGTTGTTATGTAGAGTTGTTATGTAGAGTTGTTATGTAGAGTTGTTATGTAGAGTTGTTATATAGAGTTGTTATGTAGAGTTGTTATGTAGATTGTTATGTAGAGTTGTTATGTAGAGTTGTTATGTAGAGTTGTTATGTAGAGTTGTTATGTAGAGTTGTTATGTAGATTGTTATGTAGAGTTGTTATGTAGAGTTGTTATGTAGAGTTGTTATGTAGAGTTGTTACGTAGAGTTGTTATGTAGAGTTGTTACGTAGAGTTGTTATGTAGAGTTGTTACGTAGAGTTGTTACGTAGAGTTGTTACGTAGAGTTGTTACGTAGAGTTGTTACGTAGAGCTGTTACGTAGAGCTGTTACGTAGAGCTGTAATGTAGAGCTGTAATGTAGAGCTGTAATGTAGAGCTGTAATGTAGAGCTGTAATGTAGATAATTGCCCTGCTGACCGGACACAGTACGCATTGTCCCCCTCTATACATAAATGCTGGGGTGACTGTTCCTGCTCTGGTAGAGGGATAACTGCCAAGCAATTGCCTGTGAGCTGAATTAATTCCCCTCCTTGGTATCTTGATTCCTCTCATTCTGTGTAAATTACGTGCACACACTTAAGTTCACACGCACACCCGTTAATGCACAAAAACACTCTTGCTCTATACAAAGATAATTGAATGGAGCATTTCTGACGGTTTTGAGACGATATGTCTTTGAGAGGGGACAAAGCCTCTTTCATTGGGTCGGAGAAGGAACACACTATATGGGGAGTCGTTTTTTTGGCCAACTCAAGGAGAACCGCACTTGAATCAGTGTCTAATAAAAGCAGCTCAAATTCTAGCTTTGAAGTTGCAAAGCCATTGGTGGATTGTGTACACACTTCAAAGCATAAGAGGGACTTAAACAGAATTATTCCGCTTTTATTTCAAAGCCATTCTGTCAAACTCACAAGTACAACAAGTTCAGTGATTAGACGATGTGTGTGTGTGTATATGCTTGTGTGTGTGTGTGCTTGTCTTACTATAGTCGTGGGGACCACAAATCCCATGCGGTTGGTCCATAATGCCTTGCTGTTATGTTCAAAGTCAAAATACTGTGCCGTTTAGCTGCCTAACCCTTAACTTTATTTCTAACCAGCGCCGCTCCCACCATCAGCGCTGTGCGTAGGGCACCAAGTGCTGGGGGGGCAACAAAAATAGCCTAATGAAAAATCAATCATCATAATAATTAAAATGCCGATATTATTTCCATATAGAAATATTTGTAGGCACTTTTCCGGGATGTTTATAAAAACCCAGCAGAACAAGAGTATTTAATTGTGCTAGAACGTATCTATGGTGCCCCCCCCAAAATACTGACTCAACTTCCCAGGCTCAGTGGTCCGTTGCTCGGCGCCTGACGAAGTTTGATAATAGGCTTTTATTTTTTGGGGAAATGGCCACGAAAAGACACCAGGAGTCAGGATCAGAGAAAAGAAAAGAAAGAAGAAAAAACTGATGCTGTTATTGTGTTATATGTTTTGTTAAAAAAAAGTTAAACTGGCAAAAACAAAGTTTTTTTCTCGAGACGGGGGGGCATCATGAAGGAATCATGCTCAGGGCACCAAAATGGCTAGCAGCGGTACTGATCCAACCCAAACATTGGTACCCTGATGCTTAATCTTAACCCTAAATTAACCCCAACCGTGAACTTTAAAGTACATTTTTTTAATTGTTTATATCGATTACGCTTCGGACCAGAATAATAGCAGAATGTGAGGAGCAAAGTAAAGACATTTGGTACCAACTGTACCGGGGATATGTTGGTGGTGATTCTATGTACCGGGGATATGTTGGTGGTGATTCTATGTACCGGGGATATGTTGGTGGTGATTCTATGTACCGGGGATATGTTGGTGGTGATTTTATGTACCGGGGATATGTTGGTGGTGATTCTATGTACCGGGGATATGTTGGTGGTGATTTTATGTACCGGGGATATGTTGGTGGTGATTCTATGTACCGGGGATATGTTGGTGGTGATTCTATGTACCGGGGATATGTTGGTGGTGATTCTATGTACCGGGGATATGTTGGTGGTGATTCTATGTACCGGGGATATGTTGGTGGTGATTCTATGTACCGGGGATATGTTGGTGGTGATTCTATGTACCGGGGATATGTTGGTGGTGATTCTATGTACCGGGGATATGTTGGTGGTGATTCTATGTACCGGGATATGTTGGTGGTGATTCTATGTACCGGGGATATGTTGGTGGTGATTCTATGTACCGGGGATATGTTGGTGGTGATTCTATGTACCGGGGATATGTTGGTGGTGATTCTATGTACCGGGGATATGTTGGTGGTGATTCTATGTACCGGGGATATGTTGGTGGTGATTCTATGTTCATACTGAAATGAATCGCTGTTTACAAAATAGTTCCAAATGATTTTCATTCCTGAGTGGAATGGTTTGTGAATGTCACCGTTAGGGCTATGAGTTTTAGATATCGCCTTAAGCCTAGGTTTTTGTGTTTCCAGTTGGAATATTGTTTGCGGTCAAATGTTAATGTGTGTTTTAGTGTGTGTGTGCTGGCGAGGCTGCCGGCGGAGTTAAACATGCGCACGCGTGCACCTGTGATCGTGGTTATGTCTATCTGAAATCTGTACACACTGTATGATGTTAATGTGAGCCAATAAATAACGCATGACTCCATCTGCGCCTCAGTTGTACCAGTGCAGTTTGTAGATAGGTCTACTACATAACTTCATCGACTGAGAGCTAATCAATAATGCAGGATCAAATAAGACCTGACCAACGAGCCACAGGAGCTTACATAACTCTTTGAATTAGACTGTGTGTGTGTGTGTGTGTGCTAATACGTGTCAGGACTTCTCTGTATGAATACGCGTTAATGTGCTTGTGCAGATCTTTGTGTGCGTAAGAGTATGTACATACATGCACATGTGTTTGCTTCTGCGGGCCCTATGCATCACTATGACACGCGATGCCTTAGGAGAATGTCATGTGACTCTCAGCCGAATCAATACCTGCTTACAAAAACCGAGGAGAGAAGCCCAGGTCTGACACCTGAGAACGGGTTGTTGGGTTCTGCTCTGCTCTCTGTTTATCAGGCCAACGGTTCAATGATTTATGCAGTGTACTAAATGGAGTGCTTCTAATGAACGGAATGGCTAAAAGTCACTTCAACAGGGTTTTTCCAGGTGTGAGGTAGGTGATCCGTGTCCAAAAGTTTGTGAAAGGTTGAGGATGTTGCTAAAGCCAGGGTGTTTTCACGCGGAATACACTAAAAGTTATATCTAGAGTTCACATGTTAACCTGTTTCTTATTTAATAGGAGTGACAAGCCCGCAGCAAATGTACATCAATGGTGTCATCCCGAGGCTCAATGTTAGGACTTTTTCCAAACAAAAGCCCAGGGTTAATGATAAAGTCCGTTCTAAGCTCAAGAGCACGGCCCTCTGCCTATAGTTCTGGGAGCCTAGAGGCTTTGAGGAGGTCCAGATATATCCTACAGAGGGCCATCAGCGATGCAAAGAGAGATTACAGAGATAAGATGGCGTCTAACTGCCACATAACAGATTATAAGGGTAAAACATCCGTGATGCCGAGCCTGCCGCGTCTCTCCCCGATGAGATCAACACCTTGCATGCACGTTTGAGGCAATCAACACCATTTCTTCTGTAAGGCTGAGGAACGTGACGACTGCTCTCTGTCGTTAACCACCGCTGACATTAGGAGAGCTTTTCAACGGATTAACTCTCGGAAGTCACCAGGGCCAGATGCCATTCAGGTCCGTGTCCTCTGGGGGAGTGCGCCCACCAGTTAACGGGGGGTATTTACCTCAATATACTCAACCTCTCCCTGAATCAGTCTGAGGTCCCCACGTGCTCCAAACAAACCACAATTGTCCCTGTACCAAATAAACATCAACTGTTTGAATGATTACCGTCCTGTAGCCCTGACCGTCATCATAAAGTGCTTAAAGCGGTTGGTCAGATCGCACATCTGCTCTATTCTCCTATTCTTCCAGACACCTTGGACCTCTTTCAATCTGCATAATGCCCAAATAAGTCTACGGTCGATGGTATCACCGTGACAGCACACACTGCCCTCTCCCAATCGGAAAAGAGTAACACATACGTGAGGATGATGTCTGTGGACAACACCACCAAGTTTGGTCCTAAGCTCAGAACCCTAAGTTAACACCTCCTCTGTAATTGGATCCAGATCTTCCTGACGAACAGACCCCAGGTGGTGAGAATGGACCACATTACCTCCTCTCCACTGACCTTAACACAGGAGCCCCTCAGGGCTGCGTACTCTATCCCCTCTTGTACGCCCAATGTCATCCGTACGTTTGCGGACGACACCTCACTGCTGAGTCTCATCCTCCAACAACGATAAGGACATTTACAGAGAGGAGGTAGGCAACATGGTGCCAGGACAACTATGTCTCTCTGAATGTCTGCAAGACCAAGGGAATTATTGTGTTCTTTAGGAAGCGGCGGGGGGGAGTCATGCCCCCATACACATTGATGGAGCTGAAGTGGAGAGAATCTAGTAATTCTCTTCAGTGTGTTTATCAAAGAGGAACTCATCTGTTCCAGGCAAACACATTTTCTGTTCATATTGGAAAAAAAATCCCATAACTACAACTTGGAATTGCTGGCAGTTTTTATTGTATGTATATCTTTGCTATAGTTCTTGTTGTATATCTTCTTAAACGATTTCTGCATAGAAGTTGTGGGCAAAGTCTCAAAAATATCACTGTTCAGACTCTTATTTGGCTGACAGGAGTAACTCGTCTACCCTTAAAACCAATTTTTATATCAACTACAACAATATAAAGTGGATATGAAAATCTCCACACACCTGTGATGTGAAAAAATTTGACAAAGATAAATCATGTCATGTCATAAACAAAAGGAACATTAATACCTTGTATCTAAAAATAAGTCTCTCCAATATTAGATAGCTCGTAAATGAATTAATCACATATCATGAATTTTATTTAGTTGGCCTGTGTGAAACCTGGCTCAAGCCTGACGAATTTACCGCTTTAAATGAAGCCTCATGTTACTAATATTTATACTACACAATATACATTTTCACAAAAAAAATATCACTGGGTTTCAGACTTTTGAAGTTTAACCCATGAGAACAAACCCAAGTAATAAATAGTTTTTGATAGCTACTATTTACAGGCCTCCTGAGCAAAACACAATGTTTCTCAGTGAGATTCCAGAATTCTTGTCCAACATTGTAGTCATGGCAGATTCCATTTTAATCTCTGGGGACTTTAATATCCACAAACCAATGACCATGTTCAAAAGGCTTTTAAAGCGAATATCAAAGGGGATAAATGTATTTGATCAATCTTTCCTCAGAATCCTGCCTTGTCGGACCATAATCTTATCACATTTACCGTCACAAAAGGTAGCATTTTAGCCCCCCAGGTTGGGATATTTAAGACTTGTTGTATAAACTCTACGACTACTAATACATTTCTTTATGCACTCCCAGGCTCGCTTGCCTGCTAAATGATGTTAGAGTTATTTAACCACTTCTTGACAAGCATTTCATTGCATAACTTGTTATTGTAATGACAAATAAACACCATTGACAGGCGTCCCGTCTGCGGGATCGTTGCAGTACCCTATACAACCACTAGGGATACTTGCAGTACCCTAAACAACCATTACAACCTCTACACATAGATCGCGAATTCAAAAACGGCCGTTTAATAATATACTACATTCTTATATTGTGCATAAAGGTTAGAATCTCCCCTTTCTAACAACGTTTTCAGAAATAGCTAAAATACAGACCGTTTTATTAGCAATTGAAAGGACTGCAAATGGGGCCGATGACATCATCATTGTTGTAAACACTTTTTAACCAAAGCGATAAAATACTATAATATTGTACTTACATCAGCCAAAGTTGATCGTTTTTCATTTCCTATATTCCCAGGGATATTATTAGCATCGTTTATGATCCATAGTATTCCATAATATTCCATTTTCAGGCGAGACCATACATTTACAACATGTAACCCGATCTGTTTCACTCCAAGGTAAAGACTTCATTTCCCATAGAGCTTTGCTCCCATTCGTCTATATAGAAAACTGACAGTGTAGGAGATGATGCAATACCTTACTAGACTGAAGGGAGAAAAGGACACCTCTCAGTAAAATAGATGTATCGTTAATTGAGATAGAGACTTTAAACAAAGCCTGGTGTGACAGGTAGCACTAAGGGCTAGACTGTCGTCATCAGTGTGCGCCCTATTTTAACGGACCACTCACTTGGTCTTGGCTGTTTCCTGTTCCCTTACAGTCCGCTAAGAGGAGATTGGTAGGTAGGTCGCGCACTTGGGGGCTTGTTATTATTGCGGAAATGTCAGCTTACAAACAGTGTGCTTGTAGGTTTTGCCGGCTGGAGTCCTGTTGAACTTCGTTGGGGAGGGTGTAACACCTCAGCCTTTCCAGGTATGAGTTGATGGGCGAGAATACAGGTTTTTTTTGTGTAATAATTGTATGATGTCGTCCTACTGTTCCAATAAATTGTAAATTATTTTTGTACGGTAATACTGTCTCTGTCCCTTGATTAAATAAACCTGTGTTGCTCAGTCCTAATCGAGGACCTCCCCTCGTATAACAAAAAGATGGCGTTGTTACAATATATAGCCCTAGGATACCGCCCCGGTGTCACACTGGCATAAAGCTGAGACCTAGGGGAACACACAGGAAGTGTTTTCAGGTCGACCAGACATCCAGAGTCTGAGATATACATTTTCTAAATCAGTGAAACAAAAAGCGTATTTTTTTGTTTTAGCTCATGCCAGATATTGTGTGTTACATTATCCCTAATTAATTGAATACTTTCACAAAATTCAGACTGTTTTCTTTTTAATGCCCTTTACCAAATATGCCTACATGGTTCTGTTCCAGAGCAATATCCATTTAGATTGGGGTGGGTCAGGGGCCTTGTCAAGAAGAGGTTTACACAGATAATTAGTTATTAATACATCTGTACATAATCTAAAAGAGGATTTAAAGCTGTAAGCACAACCCCCCACCTGTGGACGTCGGGCCCTCATTGAGCAGACACATACACATTTGTGGCCTGCTCGAGGTCATTTTGCAGGACTCTGGCAGTGCTCCCCCTGCTCCTCCTTGCACAAAGGAGAAGGTAGCGGTCCTGCTGCTGGGTTGTTGCCCTCCAATGGGCTCCTCCACGTCTCCTGATGTACTGGCCTGTCTCCTGGTAGCACCTCCATGCTCTGGACACTACGCTGACAGACACAGCAAACCTTCTTGCCACAGCTCTCATTGATGTGCCATCCTGGATGAGCTGCACTACCTGAGCCACTTGTGTGGGTTGTAGAAAGCACCGCCAGCATTCAAAAGTGACCAAAACATCTGCCAGGAAGCATAGGAACTGAGAAGTGGTCTGTTGTCACCACCTGCAGAACCACTCCTTTATTGGTGGTGTCTTGGTAATTGCCTATAATTTCCACCTGTTGTCTCTTCCATTTGCACAACAGCATGTGAAATTGATTGTCAATCAGTGCTGCTTCTAAGTGGACAGTTTGACTTCACAGAAGTGTGATTGACTTGGAGTTACATTGTGTTGTTTAAGTGTTCCCTTTATTTTTTTGAGCAGTGCATATTTCAAGGACATCATTTTTCCATATTCGGAATATTGCAAAAAAACTGAACCTTTTTCATCAAATAATGATGCAGAAAAATTAGGGCCGTCAATTTATTTAAAAAAAATAACTAATTAATCGCACAATCCTGTGATTAATCGCGATTAATCACATTTTCCCCAAGTTGTTTGAAACAATGAAATAAATCAATTAACACAATGAAGTATATTTTAAATACATTATTTTATGATAGTCTCTCCTGTGAACAATACAGAATAGTCATTCTTATAAAATATAGCAACTTTATAAACAAAGTGTTGAAGTGCAAGTTATATATTTAAACCTGAAGGTTATCAAAAATACTGGATCATCTTGACAATAGTCCAAATGAAAAAAAACATTTTCAAAAACAAAATGACAAAGTGTAAGGTGAAACCATCAATGTCAAAGATAGATTATTTTTGAATGTAAGCCTATAGGCCAAAATAATTGCACTATATGTAAAGTTGCCAGATTAATTTTAAAGAAGTCTATAACAGCCTTTGTAATATGAATGACAAACAGAATTAAGTGAAATTAAGTTGGGTTATGTCGGGTTGGTTAGGGTCTCCATGAGAGTGACGTTCTCTGCTTTCTCCAGCAGGTTATGTCTCAAAACAATTGTTTTAGAGGGTAGATTGTATGATGGGGATCCCAATGCAATTGGAATGATTTATTTTAGTCCCTCGTCTTCTACTGTGTTTATTGGGCGGCAGTTTCTATCTATTTATCTAAAACATCGGTTAACGATTACTTGTTTGGTCAAAAGCCCGATTAGGCGCACCGTACTGCAGTAACGCGGATTGCAACATCAATAATGACCGGGTGTTTCTGTCCTATATACTCTCTAGTAACGTAAATAATGACCCTGTGTTTTGCTTTTACATGATAAACTAAAGACGAGCTGCTTCTATGGTATTTGAATTCGGCTTTGCAAACCGAAACCGAAACTTAATAAAGTGGTGCGTTAATTGCGTTAAATTATTTTAACGCGTTAAAAATTTGAAATTAACGCATCAGATTAACGCGTTAAATATCCCAGCCCTAAGAAAAATATATGTATGCTTTTGTTACCTCAAGATTAGATTACTGCAATGTTCTATTCTCTGGTTACCCTGATAAATGAAGAAACAAACTTCAATCAGTACTTAATATGGCTGATAAAATCTTAACCAGCCATATATACTTATGCGTAACCTAAGATCAAAAGATGCTGGTCTTCGAATTGTACCAAAACAAACAGCCGGAGACGCTTTCTGTCACGACGTCAAGTGCGATAATAGGAGAGATCCAGACCGGACAACAGAGCTCGGCTGTTTTAATCATACAGCAAGCTGCGTTTACATATCATACAATAAACCCCAAAGGGAACTGGTTGCCTTATGATTAAACACTATAGTGAAGAGAGCACGTCTCAATGAAAGATGCAACATGAGTAACATAAAACAATACCACACAAATACATGACCAAAACACAAGAAGCCTATATATGATACTAATGAGGGAATGGGCACCAGGTGTGTGTGTGCAACAGACAAGACAAGACAATGTGATGATGAGGGTGCGGTGGCCGCTAGTAAGCCGGTGACAAGGAACGGCAAAGTCTGACCCTAGATGGCGGTAGAGCGGCTTTGGAGGGAGTTGTGACACATTCTCTTATAGAACCCCTCTATTATGTAATAAGCTGCCAATCCGGGTTAGAAATGCAGACTTAATTCAAACTTTTAAGTCAGTACTAAAAATGTATCTCTTTAGCAAGGTCTATGGTTAAGTGTAGTATGGCCCAGGGTACGAAGGTGAACGGAAGACTCTGAATTCATTCCGCCCTGCTGTGTTTACTGCACGGGTTCTCAACTCCCCTGAGATGTCCTATATCCCAATTCCAGCCTGGGGGGTGGAGTCACTGGCTCGCTATTGTTCTCTTTTGTTCCCTCAATTCGAGTAACTCTGTGAACAAAACTAAACCTTCCCAGAGTGGTTTCGGTTGACTGGTGTCCTTTGGTTGATGCTTTGTAAAGTGGGTGGATGCTTTCCGGCTTGTTGGGCGCTGTTCAGGGTTTACCCTGTTCAGGGTAACAGTTTCACTGGACCCCCGTCTCATTTTTATTATTTATGCTGCTCTACTATTGTGGAACGTAGTGAACTAGGGTGTCTAACCTTTCCCTGTGTCTTGTTTCCGCGTCCTGATTGTGTTGCAGGCTGAGCAGCTGATGCTATCTGAAAGATTCAGCCTCCAATCTGCCAAACCCTCAACCCTACCGGTTGTCCCTTTCTGACTGTATTTGACCTGCACTATTTTATTTTACATAAGACTCTTTGCAATTCAAAAATGTATTTAATATTTTTTTAACTGAACTATCATAAGTTCACCCAGCACTGCCAGAAGAGGACTAGCCACCCCTCAGAGTTTGGTCCTTAGTTGTCTTCCAAAATTCAACCCATCAGGGACTTTTTCCTAGTCGTCGTGTATCAACTTGTATGAACTTGTTGTTGTGTGCTCTGTCGGATTCAGGCTGGGTGTTTGTAAAAGCACTTTGAGACAACTATGTTGAATACATTTTATTGATTGATTTAGGCCTGAATCAATATGTTAATTTTCTTCTGATGAAGCCATCCTGCTGGCTTTTGGTCATTTGGTCGTTCTTCTTCATCTTTTTAAGGGAAGCCTGAAGGTTTTATTCCAACATTGCCTGGTATTTGGTGGAACTGTTCATAATTGCTTCCACCCTGACTAAGGCCCCGGTTCCAGCTGAAGAAAAAAACGCCCAAAACATGATGCTTCCACCACCATGCTTCACTGTGGATATGGTGTTCTTTGGGTAATGTGCAGTGTAGTTTTTGCGCCAATCAGACCATAACACATTTGCCAACATGCTTTTGGGAGACTTGATGTTTGTTTTTGCAAACTTTAGCCGTGCTTGGATGTTTTTCTTCGTAAGAAAAGGCCACCCTACTCGATTGCCCAAACATATGAAGATTACAATACGGGAGATTGCAGTCAGATGTAGCACACAGCCAGTACCTGCCAGAAATCCCTCAAGCTCTTTCAATGTCGCTGTAGGCCTCTTGGAAGCCTCTCTGACCAGTTTTCTTCTAATCTTTTCATCAATTTTGGAGAAACGTCCAGTTCTTGGTAATGACTCTGTTGTGCCCTATTTTCTCCACTTGATGATGACTGTCTTCACTGTGTTTATATAAGGCTTTGGAAATTATTTTGTACCCTCATCTTGACTGATTGTCACGGTACTAGGGTGGAGGTGGATTAAAGCCACTTGCAGAGCGGATAGTCACATTTGTTGGGTTTTATTACAAACAAAGCAACCCCTTAACAATGAACGAAAAACACTAACTGTGATTGAAACAAAATTGCGCATAGACGGCGATCTACTAAACAAACAGAGCTAACAATAAACCAACACTCACCTAAATTCACAAATAACATTGAACAATATTCGACAACACGTGACACTAAACAAAGAACTTAAATAACCCACTGCTAATTAATTACTAACTATGCCCCGGTGGTAAGATAAACCGAGACAGCTGTGCTCAACTCACCAATTAAAACACAGGAAGTGCTCCCCACTAAACACCGCGTGTGGAACACAACTCACCACAACCGTGACACTGACAACACTTACAACAATGAGATCCCTCTGATGATTTTTAAGCTCTCTGCGGACCATGGTTTTTGTTCTGAGATGCGACTAAGAAAATGTCAGGAAAATCCTACTGGAACAGCTGACCATTATTAGTGATTAATCAAAGTCACTTTATAGGATGGCAGGTGTGTAATGACTTCTATTTAACATGAGTTTAAGTTTGGTGAATGGTTCATTCGGAACAGTCACATACCCAGTTATAAGAGGGTGTGCACACTTATGCAAACAGGTTATTGTATTTAATAATAAATTAGTGTTTTTTTTCAATTGAATTATTCACGTTAAAGGTCACATTCCACATAAGGTGGAAACAGTTCTGACATGATTTATCTTTGTCCCAGGGGTGTGTAGTAATTTTTTTTTATATCCACTATACATATATGTCCACACATCTGCATGAATATAACTCAAAAGGAACCCTTCAACTGCTCAGACTATCTCACCTTTATTACAACATATTGACTATCTGATAAAAATGTTATAACCTTTAACCTTTCAAATGTGGTGCTGCTTTTTAATGATTAAACTACATATTTAAACTGTTATGACATGACTCTATAAATAAGCCTACATTCTCACAAATCAACCCCACAAGTTAACCACTGTTAAAACATCTAATGAGCCAAAGCCAAACACAGGGTCGTAACACCTGGGTCAAATATAATGTCCGAATCCATGACCGAGCAGTGATTCAGGCCAAAGGAACAATGTGATGAGCCAATAATGCAGAATGAACCCTGACCTCAGATCCTCTCAGATCCCGCCTGCTTCTCTTATAACACACATACATTATTAAAGGGAGGAAGATCATTTGTCATCTACTGTCTCTATTTACTACAGGATTCTTCTCATAATTTCATTTCACTGCAGACTAGTGAACATATATATTGTTAACTGTGAGAGAGTTGGAGATTGAATGGTTGAGTAGTAATTGCTTTTACAGGAAAACCGGATACATACTGTATAACAATGCACAAAAAGGCAGCTGAGAATGTAATGTTGTCGTTTGAAGATTGAGTCACTTCGTTTGTGTTTGTTAGACATTCTAATGTTGGAGCAGGTACCAAACGCATTTGAGGAGGACAGAGAAAAAAGGAAAGAAAACTGCAAAGAGAGGGAATGCATTCAAAATGGACTCTTATAGCGAATGCAGTTGTAAGCCTTCACTGGTCTTTTCTTGGTGCATGTCCAATTTTCCAACTCAAGGCAACATGCTAAATGATTTACTGTTTGTTTTTTACAGCATTACACACCGCTGTGCTTGGCCGTTTATTTGCTGAATGGGTAAAAGCATTTCAAGGCCGCACTGACGGGGAAGGCTCTTTTTTAAAACCTTAAAACCAAATATAAGCTATTCAATGACCTTGCAGTAACCAAATTGCTGTATTGATCAACTGGCATGTGATCAAAGGTTACACTGCGTACAAAATGCTAGCTGCAATGACAATAAGTAGTCTCAGTAATGACAACAAGCACCACACGGATATTGGAAATTCATTTAGCTGGTTGTCAAGAGTCCACTTTGGAGGAACACTGATATTTGCATATACAAATTACCTCTTTCTCATTTCCACATCTAAAAAGCAAACTGTCAGAGATCCCTCCGAAGCTGCTCTGCCGCCATTTGCGGGCAAGCTTCGGTGTTCGCTCCCATCACATCGTTGTCTTTTCTTTGTCATTACGCACACCTGGTGTCCATCCCCTCATTAGTAAGAGTAGATAGGATCCCTGTGTTCGGTCATGTCTTTGTGTGGTATTGTGAGAGTCGTTATTCATCCTTCCTTTTAGAAGATGTTCTTTATTCATATGCGCTGTGTCGTAAGCTTTATTGTTTTATATAAGTGTACTAGTGAGTATGTGTTACGCTCGGGTGTTGTTATTTAGTAAAACCACCTCTGCCGCTGTTTCTCCAGTGCCTGGCTCCTTCATTGCGCATTACACACCTCACAACGCCGTGACACAAACACTTTTTAAGTAGGCTGATTATCGTTCTCTGGCAATGTTGTGTCTGCATCAATGTGAAATCTCACATTTCTCCATTCATTTTCCAGATTACGTCACATTTCAATTCAACATATTATGTACAGTGTTGCTTGAAAATATGCGAACACGTTGTGCATTTGTAACAGGTTTATGGTTATTGTGTACAAAATTAATAAATTAAATTAGGGATCTTTAGGAAAGAGACAATTAAATAGAGACAATAAACCTTGCTAGTTTGGTCTTACCCATACAGGTGAGAACAAAACGTGCCATGCTGAGATAAAAAGAGATCTCAGAGGACAATAGGAAAAAAGAAGTGAAAGCACATCCGTATTGGGAAGGCTACATTATACAACCATCTCAAAAAGATTTGAGGTCCATCTGTCCAATGTGAGGCAAATCATTTACCAATCGAAATAAATTAACATGACAGCAACTCAGTCATGATGTGGACGTCCTTTTAAAATATCACCAAGAGCCACAAAAAATATTATTTATGGGATAAATGCCTACCCAAACATAATATCTAGAGATTTACAGACTTCCCTTGTTGCATCGCAGAGTGCATGCTTCAACAACACAAATAACACTGAATCAAAATGGCATTCTTGGCAGGTTTACTAGAAAGAAACCTCTGCTGTCAAAATAGAACCAAACCTGTCTTTACTTGTCAAGAGACTGTGTGGAGACACCTGAAGTCCATTCTCTGTATATACAGAATGAGTCCAGAATTAATCTTTTTCATTACAAACAAACCTTCCTATCAGTCATGTATAGTGGTGGGAACGTCAAGACCTGGGGCTGCTTTTCTTTCCCATGGACATGGTCAACTGCACATTATCAAAAGGACCATCTGTGACTATTTAGAAATAAATATGATTCACAAACATGGAAACATTTTATATTAGATACAAACTTACCTCGTAGCTATTCTTGCCAAAGTTATTAACCTACCAAAGTTGGGGAGTCAGATCTGCTTAAACTTCTGCGATGCCATTGCCTTATTATTTAAAAAAAAACACACCAGACTGCAATAAATACAGCATGCCTTTTACTGCAACGGGTATGGTTATTGGCATGAACATGACAGGTATTGAAGTTGTACTTTTCCAAACGATACCCTTGTTTGTTTACCGCCCACCAAACACACACAAACATACACAGACTCCATCAGAGCTGAATCTACTTTAATAGAGTCAACTTTATTAATTTACCTTTCTCCTACTTTTGTGTATTTTCTGCAGGTGTAATTTCTTCTCTGGATCCGTACAGTACACAAGAGGGCTTTAATCAGAGCCAAAGTGCCTGTGCCGCTGGCGCTAGGTGATTCTGGGACAGCTCCAACAAAGTCAAGTGATTTAAAGCTTTTCTTGTACTCGGGATAGCAGTGCCAAGCAACACCGTAAGTACAAGCCGGTGCCTGCTTTTAGAGTCAGACCCACTTTTAAGCACATGACTGTGAGCTTGTCTCCATAAATCCTCACACACATCCCCGCCAAATAGGTTCTATTATTCTGGCGAGGAGGGAATTAACAACGCAGCTCTACTCGTATTTCCAGTGCTGGCGCTGCATCGCAACCGCACGTTCACACTTCCACAGCGCGCACGCCCGGTCGACACAAGGGAAAGGGTGGCCGGGGTAGGGAGAAAGTGGACACTTTATTTGGACCAGCGTTCTCCCCCGTCGTCATTTCAGGCTAATGGCACATGGAGGGAGAGGATCATTAGGCTGCGTTCTGGACTATAGCAACACGTATTACAGAGCTAGCACTGCTCTCCCCTGACGGGCATGGAGCACTCTGTCACTGCTTACCCCGGACCTTCCCCCAGAAGGTCAGGCTTCTCTAATGACTCGTGACTTGAGTCGTAAGGAGAGTAGAGGGAGGACGAGATGGGGAAAATAGCCTCTAGAGAGGGGGGGTGTAGCGACGGAAGTAATGAAATGGGAGGAAAAGAGGGCGAAGGAGAGGAAAGATGGAGACGACATAGAGAACATAACCTCTAAAAAGAGGGAAGGAGAAAGCAAATGGATTTATGGAATGACGAGAGTGAGGAAATGAGATGGAAATGTGAATAAAAAATCCATAGAACAAACGGGAGAAACAAGCATGTGAAAGTTAACGGGGGGGTGGGGGGACGGGGTGTGTGGAAACAACCAGGTGAAGGTGAATGGAGGGGGAGTAAAAAAGAGCAGGTGAAGGTGAATTGAAGAGGGGGGTTGCTGAGCGTGATGGAGAGTTTATAGAGAACATCGCCTCTAGATCCAGAGATTGATAGAGGAATGCGCGGAAGGACCTCATCTAAAAAGACACAATAGCTCTCAAAAGGTCATCGTGAGGACACCAAAGTTTATCTCAGATTATCCTCCACTGGTCCCACGTAAGAGTAATACAAAATATTCCTCAATTACGACCAAAACGTATTTCCTAAACTTTGCGCTCCTATTAGCTGTTTATTGTATAAAAGAGTTGGGTGCAAGAAAGGTCCTTGTGTAGGTTATATTTCATCATCATCATAGACCTGAGATGGAAGAGAGATGGAAGAGAGAGCAGCAAAGCAAATCTATTCTGATTGGATGTGCAGATGTGCCTACACGTACTTGAAGCTTGAATCATCCCTTTTGTGTTTGTCAAAGAAATTGAACGAGCGGGTAAAGCAGTAGATCTTACACGTAAAAGTTTGCCATGAGCTCTGACTGAGGTGAACGTTTGTGAACTTAAGTTTATTGGGTTAATGACGAAAAATTGTTTAAAAATGGGAAATCAAATTGGAAGAAATCGTTGCAAGCCTTAGTTTTCAATATTTTGCCTAAGCTGTTGTAAAGCAGGAAGGTATCTGGCCTAGTTATACATCCTATGTATCGTGCAATTATTTGATCTCATCTATGTAACATTCAGACTTTTCTGTACTCTTGGCCAGAGTTTGGCACGCCCCCCCTCTGTCAGCGGAGAGGCGCAATCTGTGTCATTGTTGTCACCTGTGTCTGTCTCCGCACCTGTTTGGAGTTTCTGTCGTTAGTCTGTGTATTTAAGTCTGGTCTTGTCTGTCTGTGTTGGTCGGTTATTGTAAATGTCATGCGTACGTCTTGGTCGTGTGTTGTGTCATTGTGTCCCTGTACAAGGTACAGTGTTTATTTTCGCCCGTTGGTTTGGGAATTAAAAACCTCCTTATATCCAAGTTCTCTGCGCTTGTGTCTACCTGCTGCCAGCACACCACAACCGTGACAGAATAACCGACCCATGGAAAGGACACAGCGGAGAAGGAAGAGCTGTCCGTCCTCTTACGGGCAGTCACCTGCGTTTCCTGTCCGTTTTCGCCGGTGCGCGATAAGGCGCGGTCCGCCCCTACCGCATCGAGCATCCGCTCCGCCGGCTATACGGTTGCCGGCGGATTACAAGGCGTTAAGGGAGTGGAGGGAGTCCCTCCACGACGAGTCCGAGGAGGATTCAGAGGAGGAGGATGATGTGGAGAGGATCAGCCGGGAGTTTTGTGCCCGTCCGCGGGGGTGTCCGTACCCGCCACTGCCCTGGTTGGCCGCCGCGCCACAGCCGGAGAGGACTGTCACTCCACAGCACAGGATGGCTGCCGCCCCGCAGCACGAGATGACTGCCGCCCCGCAGCACGAGATTGCCACCGCTTCGCCACCCGAAATGGCCGCCAATCTGCCAGCGCAGGGACCTGTCTCTCCGCCGTCCTTCACGCCAGCTTCACTGCCAGCCCTGGATAGGGCCATTGTGGAGGCTGTACGGGAGGATCGGGTGGTCTTCCAGGACTATCTGGCCTGGGTGAAGGAGACGGCGTGTACCCTGGAGGAGGAGAGAGGGTTCTTCGGCGAATTCTACGCGTGGCGAGCTCGACGAGGAGAGCTGCCACGGCCGGCATTGACCTACCTGATGCCACGGTTTTTCTGCCGTGCACCACACCTTGAGCCTGTCCCCGTCTCTGAGCCTGTCCCCGTCTCTGAGCCTGTCCCCGTCTCTGAGCCTGTCCCCGTCTCTGAGCCTGTCCCCGTCTCTGAGCCTGTCCCCGTGTCTGAGCCTGTCCCCGTGTCTGTCCCAGCCCCAGAGCTCACTCCTGCCCCAGAGCTCACTCCAGCCCCAGAGCTCACCCAGCCCCAGAGCTCACTCCAGCCCCAGAGCTCACTCCAGCCCCAGAGCTCACTCCAGCCCCAGAGCTCACTCCAGCCCCAGAGCTCACTCCAGCCCCAGAGCTCACTCCAGCCCCAGAGCTCACTCCTGCCCCAGAGCTCACTCCTGCCCCAGAGCTCACTCCAGCCCCAGAGCTCACTCCAGCCCCAGAGCTCACTCCAGCCCCAGAGCTCACTCCAGCCCCAGAGCTCACTCCAGCCCCAGAGCTCACTCCAGCCCCAGAGCTCACTCCAGCCCCAGAGCTCACTCCAGCCCCAGAGCTCACTCCAGCCCCAGAGCTCACTCCAGCCCCAGAGCTCACTCCAGCCCCAGAGCTCACTCCAGCCCCAGAGCTCACTCCAGCCCCAGAGCTCACTCCTGCCCCAGAGCTCACTCCTGCCCCAGAGCTCACTCCTGCCCCAGAGCTCACTCCTGCCCCAGAGCTCACTCCTGCCCCAGAGCTCACTCCTGCCCCAGAGCTCACTCCTGCCCCAGAGCTCACTCCTGCCCCAGAGCTCACTCCAGCCCCAGAGCTCACTCCTGCCCCAGAGCTCACTCCTGCCCCAGAGCTCACTCCTGCCCCAGAGCTCACTCCTGCCCCAGAGCTCACTCCAGCCCCAGAGCTCACTCCAGCCCCAGAGCTCACTCCAGCCCCAGAGCTCTCTCCAGCCCCAGAGCTCTCTCCAGCCCCAGAGCTCTCTCCAGCCCCAGAGCTCTCTCCAGCCCCAGAGCTCTCTCCAGCCCCAGAGCTCTCTCCAGCCCCAGAGCTCTCTCCAGCCCCAGAGCTCTCTCCAGCCCCAGAGCTCTCTCCAGCCCCAGAGCTCTCTCCAGCCCCAGAGCTCTCTCCAGCCCCCCTGCCTGACTCCAGTCCTGTCCAGTCCCCCCTGCCTGACTCCAGTCCTGTCCCCCTGCCTGACTCCAGTCCTGTCCCCCTGCCTGACTCCAGTCCTGTCCCCCTGCCTGACTCCAGTCCTGTCCCCCTGCCTGACTCCAGTCCTGTCCCCCTGCCTGACTCCAGTCCTGTCCCCCTGCCTGACTCCAGTCCTGTCCCCCTGCCTGACTCCAGTCCTGTCCCCCTGCCTGACTCCAGTCCTGTCCCCCTGCCTGACTCCAGTCCTGTCCCCCTGCCTGACTCCAGTCCTGTCCCCCTGCCTGACTCCAGTCCTGTCCCCCTGCCTGACTCCAGTCCTGTCCCCCAGCCTGACTCCAGTCCTGTCCCCCAGCCTGTCCTCGAGCCCCGTCCTGTCCTCGAGCCCCGTCCAATGCCCGTTGCCCTGCCTGTGCTCGTTGCCCTGCCTGGCCCAATGACTGTTCCCGGGCCAATGACTGTTCCCGGGCCTAAGCCTGTTCCCGGGCCAACGCCTGAACCGTGTCCTCCGGCACGCCCGCCTGAACCGTGTCCTCCGGCACGCCCGCCTGACCCGCTCCCGCCGGGCAGACCTCCTGACCCGTGTCCGCTGCCACGGCCTCCTGACCAGCGTCCGCCGCTACGGCCGCCTGACCCGGTCCAGCATCCGCCCATATGGGCTTCAGCTCCGCCTGCGCCTGTCCGTCCCCCGGACCCGCCTGCTGACCTGTCTACGCCGATACAGCCACCTGACCCGTTCTCACGGGTTCGACCACCGGACCCATCTCCGCCCTTCTGGGGCCCCACTCGCCACCAGCCAGTCCGACCTCCTGATTGGTCATCGGTACCTCCCCCTCCTGCCTGTGAGGTTTTAGCGCTTCAGGAGCCGCGCTTGGAAGGGGGGGATACTGTAACATTCAGACTTTTCTGTACTCTTGGCCAGAGTTTGGCACGCCCCCCCTCTGTCAGCGGAGAGGCGCAATCTGTGTCATTGTTGTCACCTGTGTCTGTCTCCGCACCTGTTTGGAGTTTCTGTCGTTAGTCTGTGTATTTAAGTCTGGTCTTGTCTGTCTGTGTTGGTCGGTTATTGTAAATGTCATGCGTACGTCTTGGTCGTGTGTTGTGTCATTGTGTCCCTGTACAAGGTACAGTGTTTATTTTCGCCCGTTGGTTTGGGAATTAAAAACCTCCTTATATCCAAGTTCTCTGCGCTTGTGTCTACCTGCTGCCAGCACACCACAACCGTGACAATCTACTAATTCTACAAAAGCTACAATACTACTTCAAGGTCTCAGGGCGAATGACGTACTCAATTTGACGTATTCAATTTGACGTATTCAATTCAAAGCTATTTTTCACCCTTTGTCGTCTATAGATGCCAGTTCTGTCCTATTGCATAACCTAGGTGAGTTATATTTTCTTTTTGGACTTGTTTTTGCCATATATGTATGTACTATGCCATTAGTTTATGTACTGTACACAGTTTTTTATATGTTTTGTTTTATTTGTTTTTGCATCTTGCAACTTAATTTTGCAAGACTGCAGAAATATGATTTGTACACCAAAATAGACCTGTCACATAATTCACCCACTCTTTTATGTCTAACTCCATCTCTACAAATCCAACTAATTGGCCAAAGGAACATTAACACCTTCATTAAAATGTCAGCGCTGAACAAGGATGCCGGGGTTCACACACACACACACACACACACACACACACACACACACACACACACACACACATCAATAATGAAGGATTATTTAGCATGTGTGACAGCTGGGAAGATGATAGCTGAGGTGTTATTCAAAAATAAATCACTTACAAGCAATGGGTTTAACTTACACAAACACACAGTTCAGTAACACACACTACTGTGGTTTATGTATCCAGGTTTGCCTTATTCATGTTTTCACACCTGTGCTTGTGTGGATGGGTTAGGAAGTACACAACCTGTGTAGCAGGTCTAATTCTGTATGGATAACCAGTTTCTTAATATACTGCACAGTTACTCTAGGAGTGAATGTGACTGGAGTTCCACAAACTTTGAGATTTATACGTTTTTTAATGCAAATGGAAATGACAAATGGAATTCGCTTATACAAAATAGTAATTTTGGATCGGAGTGATGCCATTTTTCTTTTTACTACTGACAGCAGACAATCATTTGCGGTGTGTTATTGCACCTGATACACTTTAGTGCAAACTCGACCCCGCCTACTGCATCAGCATCGCACCAACGTCCCCACGGGAAATCCAGAATCTTCCAGTGAACGCTAGCTGAGCCAGCCCCTCCTCTGAGCAGCTGCACCCCATTGATACCTCGTCGGAGGAGCCTTAAAGAAGCTCCCCAGCCGCAGTTCAGGAGAGGACAGGGTGAGGAGAGGTACCACTGGCAATGTGTGTGAAGAAAGTGAACGATCTCAAGAGGCAGAACCGGCATCAGAGGGCAGGACGGCAGCTCCAGCATCATCTGTGTTCGTTCCCTGTGTCTTTCCCCGTTACAACTGATGTATCCAGATCTCCCAGCTCAGTTTAGCCGCACAAGTCCAGGTCTTGTGATGTCCGCCTTAGGCTACTTGGCTTATTACTCTGCTGCGTTATGTTTTTCACAAATCCCTGGTTTCAGTACCTTTGAGCTCACTGGATAGCTCTCCCTCATGTTTCTATGTGTTCCGACCTTCCAACCTAAAACTAAAGCATTGGTACTCTGCGAGGATCAAAGACCAAATCAGTCAGCAAATATGTGCACTTTCTTTGTATTAGTGGCAAAGTAACATCACACATCATTCAAGGTTGCCTAGCAAAATGTATTTGCTAATGAGCATTTAAACATTGTGTTTTCTTTTTGCCACTTAAGAGGACATTTTCTAATACAAAGAAAGTGTACATATGTGTGTGAGCCTTCATTCGCTGGAGAAAACTGCACGATAAGTCCAAAGGTGGACCATCTGTCTAGTCAAGCCAACACACTGTGTCCCCTGCGCACGGGACCAAGAGTTTCCTTAATCACTGTGGGAAATTTACCGGGAGAAGAGAACAGCTTGAAGGGAAGGACCGTGTTTTCCTGGGTCACCTCCTCACAAACAGAAACTGTAAGTGTCCTTCAAATTGATGCCCGGGCTGACAGATAGTGAGCAATTTGTGAATATAATTGTAAATCGTGGAAAAAAAACAATAGAGAATCTGCAAGATCACAATTGGTCTCGGAGTACCGTGCCACTTGGAACCCTAATATATCAGCTGCATTAGCCGTCGGAAGCCGTTGACATGGGAACGATTTGCCGGCTTAAAAAGAAGAAAGACAATCCTCTCCCCTGAGGACTCGTGCATCTGTGTCCCCAAAACAAATGATCCTACCAACACCAGAAATGGGATTCATAGCAAACTGGATGTTGAGGCGCAGCATCACTGTATTACAGGTCAATGTGGGTACCGTGGATGTGGGTACCGTGGATGCTACCACTGGTCATCATTAGCACCATGCATGTGCTTAGGAGAACAGGGTTCTAGCTTAGTGGGATCTCTTCACACCAATCCAGATGAGCTTCAAGTTGCACCCTGGATGTGGTACACAAGTACCATACATTTTTGACACAAGTTTGGTTGTTTTTGCTATGTACTCCAGGAAATTGGATTTTAAATGACAATGACAAAGAGGCTAAAGTGCAGACTGTCGATATGTGGAATTTGAGCGTATTTACATACATAAAATTACATCCATGTAGGACCTTTATAAAGACACAGTATAACAGCTCCCTGCGAAGCCATTCTGGCGCCACCTGCAGGCGGTCGTCAGCATTGGTCTTCACCGGCCTTCTAGTCCCACCATTCCTCCCATCAAATAGTATTTCACATGGTATTTTCTTGTCATTACGCACACCTGGTGTCCATCCCCTTAGTAAGAGTATATAGGTTCCCTTGTTTCATCATGTCTTTGCGTGGAATTGTTCTATGTTGCGTGTCCTATGGTTGTTACCTGTTTCCAGCTATTCCTTCCTTTGTCGAAGTGTATCAGTTTATATGCGCTGCGTCGCACTATAGTACAAGTACAAGTTGGCGCTTCAGTTCTATGCATTTGCTGGGTGAATGACTTTTAAATGAACACCACAAATGCTATTGACAATGGGCCTGGCTCCCTCCTTCTGTCCCCACACCTCACCTAGACATTGAATTTGGAAAGTATTCATGACAGCCAGCTCTAGGGACAGTCTCTGTGGTTCCAGACTTGTTCCATTTGAGAATGATAGAGCACACCTCATGCCTGTGAACGTTCAATGGTACAGTATACCAACTGTTTTATTATCTTCCCCAGATCTGGAGATTGAAAAAAAGTCTACCTTGGAGGTCTACAGAGATTCCTTGGACTTTTCCCACAGGTGGATTCCAAACAAATTCTGGAAACATCTGAAGGATGATCAAAATGTACAGGATGCATTACAGCTCTTAGGTGCTTTAGATATTAACAGTTTTAATTTTTTAGAAATTGTAAACACATAATTAAATTGTGTTAAAACATGTTTTTGCTTTTGCATTATTTAGTATTGTGTTTTTGTGTAAAGACAAGTGCTTAACCATGGCAGTTGACATGGCAGTTGACATAGGTTGTTTTTACCAATTGAAATGCATCTTGTGTTTCCCATCTAACCAGACTGAGCACAAAAACTGTTCTGTCTAGAACAGTGTTCTGACACAGGGATAACACACTCTGAGTGTCTAACAAGAGCGAAAACAAGCCCTGAATGAATTGATTGGCAATTATTATAAATTCTGTTAATTACCCAGAAAATTCTCGAGAGGCCCTTTTAAGATGAACGCTGGAAGAGGCAGCAGCTAACACAACAGATCTCTCTGCTGTGAAAGGGAGAACATGTCTAGCGCTGGCTCCTCACCAGGGGGCAAAACAGCTGGCTTGTACTAGCAAGGTTAAGGAGTAAACGGAAGAACAAAAATCTCAGTCAGAAAGTGTTATTCATCACAGTAAAGACCACATTACCAGAGAGTGTGTGGGAGTGGTCCATATGCTGACAGGATTTCTCTTTCGTACACATGCCTATCTTCACAGGGCATATTTATGCAGTGTATTCATATACAGAGAAAGCCACAAACAGGCGTGGATAATCCAATGCCACACTAATAAGGGACTCTGTATGTTGGTAGAGAGAACGACAAGACAGACACAGTGGACAAAGTGAGGGATGGAGACGGGGAAAGAGAGAGAGTGAGACGTCACAGTGGACGTGCAATAACGTGGTGGTGCGTATACTCCAGTCAGTTGATGTGGTCGTGTTTTGTTCTTCAGTGCAGTGACTGGTTGCACTGAACGTGTATGTGACGAGTCCAGGTTACAGTGACGGTAATGGCGATATTGCAGTTGGCTGGGGGCACTGGCACACGGGGCTGAGCCTATCTTTATGGGGGCTGGAGGAGACATCCTGTGTGTCAGGTCAACATTTGACACACGGGGCTGAGCCTATCTTTATGGGGGCTGGAGGAGACATTCTGTGTGTCAGGTCAACATTTCACAGCAAAGCATTGAAGTGCCTCCCGCCTTTTGATGATGGAAGTGTGTTTTAAGTTCCTTGCATGCAACACTTTTTCCTGCTGGGGCATGTAAAAAACATGTGCATTTTATGATTTTTTTACAAGAAGGTATTGAATAACAAAAACTTCTTCATACAGCATCTACAGAAGAGAACACAGAGACCTGCGGCCTCATGTATAAACGCTGCGTACGCACAAAAGAAGACGTATGCAGCTCTCTACGCAGTAGTTGGGATTTATAAAAAGCAAACTTGCTGGGAAAATATGCGGTCCTTCACGCAACTCTGACCCACGCGTACGAACAGAAACGGGCGAAATGAGAAACGATGACATCGTCGGCAGATGGATGAAATACATGAAACTGTGTGAAGCTGCAGACCATTCTGTAAAATAAATCAAAATATTTCCTGCCAATAATAATATAAAGAATTTACCAAGACATTCTTTCAATAAACTGCCTACCCAAACACCTGTTTGATTGATCTGCAAAAACAAACTAATCAAATATATAAAACAAGATATAACGTCAATTAAAATGAATATATATTTCCAAAAAATAACTGAAATATGTTCTGTAATTATATTGTCATGTTGTGCAATTCATCCTCATAAATAATACGGCGAACAGAACAAAACCGTGTTTAAAACTGATATTCTTGTCGATGTCTCCATCTGACGGAGCGGATAGATGAGGAGATGGATAGATGGATATATATAGGCCTATAGATAGTCTTTATTGTCCACTGGAGAAAGTGTATATGTCAAAAATCCTCTACAGAATCATAGTGTTCATGTATATGCCTTTAGTTGGTTATATTTTAAATGTTTTTTATCGTGACACATGTCTTAACCCTTTTGAATGATGCAACACATTCTATTTGCACAGAACTATTTCCCATTTACATTTAGGTTAATACAGACACCATTAACTTATCAAATACAATCAAATGGATGTTTATAAAAACCCATGCCATCACAATGCGTAATGATGGACAATGGAAGATCTTGCGCTGTTAGACGTTGTGGCAAATGGAAGGATTCAGAGAGAACGTATTTTCACACAGCAAGAATACTTGGTGGCAAGCGAGTACGACTGGCTCATAAGCTGGTCCGGACTTCCTCGGGCCGCCCTGTTTTGGGCCCAGCGTTACAGAGGAGCACTCGGAGAAACCACCCCGTGCCAGTCCCACACTTACCAGAGGGAATTGGATATCTCAGCCAATCCTTAGCTGGGTTATGTCAGACGTGTTCATAGGTATAATAGCTTTGTCTCATAATTACATAAAGTTCCTGCACACTGCGTGTTAACAGGCAAACAAAAAAGCGCAATTTGCAGCAATGTCCGTTTTCCCAAATGTAAAAGGTGCACTGAGTGAGAATGAACATGCTTTCATGAATCGAAAACATTTTAATTCGATCAATGTCCAAATAATTTGTGATGCAGACATGTTACTCACTAATCTAGTAGCTGGGCGGCCAGGATCAACCCATGATTAATTTTAAGACACAGTGCTTCTCTTTACCGTGGGGCCCAAAACAAGTGTTTTTAATTTTTCTTTTTTTTGAGCGTAGAATGTATTTATTCATTTGCATGGAAGCATTTTTAAAAATAACATATAGTAACAGCTTCTCTGACTTGCTATGAATTTGGACCCTGACATTGATAATAGCCAGTTAGAAGGTAAAATGTACCTACTGATACAGCAGTCTGCTCTTCCTTTCCTGATTTAGCTTATCAGCTTCAAAGCAAGCAGGGCATATTATTTCATAACCACCCAAATCTGGGCAAGCATGGCTGACAGGGGGAACATAGATGTAGACAGAGAGCGGCTGGAGACACAATATGATATTAAATCGCCAGATTGACCTACTGCACCCAGTTACAAGACAAGGATGGCTGATAATGCCAGAAAATGATTGGAAAGTAATTGCTTTCAAATGAAAGTACTGCATGTTCCTCAAATATCTCTTACGCCGCCCACCCAAAGACACTGTGATGAGCTGTGGCACACATTGTGGGTGTCAGGAAGCGAAAACAGGGAAATCTGCTTTGTCCAAGATGGTTGTGTCTTCTGTGTAGTTAGATTTAGTAATAACATTTTGGTTTCAACATGAAGGCTTTATCGTCAAAACAGAAATATGTCACTAAGCCCAAGTCACGTTTACATTTGATACAAAATAGATGTCAAAGCTTTTGAACTTTTCTTAGCACGTTGTAATGCAGTCGGCAAGTTACGTCACGCACAATTTTCATTTTAGTACCGAGCAGAACATTTGACACAACATGTAGAGTTAGTTTCATTTCTTTATCCCGCTTTTGATTAACCCATATATTGTCCCCTATTCACTATTCACTAAGCCCTTAAACCCAAACAGTGATGGTCAATTACAGCCCAAATAAAGCCCACCACTGGATCCCCGGGTTAATCCTGCAGGACGGCATTAAACCATGCCCTCACAGTTTGGTCTTGCAAATTATATGAGCTAGAATTCCTTTCCATGGGATAGAGAGAAATATTAAGACTAGCATTTCTGCAACATTATCAAATGAAATACATTTCTATATATTCTCTATAAAACCATGCCAACACGTTGCCTCTCAATATAATACAGTGAGATACAAACGCTAGCTTTCTAATTGGGATTACAGTCTAAGGCAATACAGTGTTCTGTCAAGGCATTACTCAACCATGGTTCTATTTATCCGGGTGAGTCCTTGCATTGCTCGAGGGAGATGAAGAGCGGGGAATGGAGAAGCATTTCTGGTCTAAATGCCTGTTACGACTTAAACTCCTTCAATTAGCATCTTCAGCGTAGCTTGCAGGTATGTACATGGCCCGCAGGGTCATTAGCTGTGCGCTTTTTAACATGCTTATTCCGCTAACGTCCTTTCTTGTTGAGCAATCAGAGCATAACAAATCAAAAAGGCTTAGCCAACATTTCTCAGAGCCTTCCCTATTGGAGGAGGCTGGGAAATTATGTGTTTGTAATAATTAGAAAATGTCAAATGTTTTAATGGGTGGTATTTTCCTACTTACCCTCTGTTATTGGGTTACTAATCCATCGACTGGATGTCTTTGGCTTGTAATTCTACAGATTTTTCCATTGGAGTCTACCCACCGGGCAAATCTAATTGAATTCAGAAGATAAAGATCAAGTGCTTTTCAAAGGGACCTATTTTCAAATAACATTCCACACTCTTTTGCTTTTGTTTGGGACTTGATCACTCCACATGAGTGGTAGGACTGTTGTGATTGTGAAAGTTTTAACACAACATTTTTAATTATTATTTAAAATAAGCAAGCCAGCTGGAGCATAATATAAGTCAATATCCAAGTCTCTGATCTCATCCTTAATTAAATAATCTCATCACTTTTCTGTCTCAATCAAATACTACATGAAGGTCAAACTCTCTCTGTAGTTTATTGTGAACCATCAATACAATAAAGTAACCCAGTCTAGAGACAAGTTCAATGATCTGGCTGAACGTATCATCAAATGCTTTGTGTGTCATGGTTCACAGGTGTTCCCGTGTGTTCCTGTGTCGTGGTGTGCTTGTTTGTCTCCATCTTGTGGGTGTTCATAGGGTTTCATCATTACCTTAATTTTCCCGCCCTTTTTCTCACCTGTTGCTTGTTAGTCCTCGTTATGTGTAGTATTTAGTCTTCCCTGTTATCCTGTGTGTTTGTCGGGTCATTGTCTTGTTAAGGTACGTGGTTTCTGTTTCTGGTCTGTGTTAATTCTATGATTGTTAGTTCTTTGTGTGTAGGAATGTTTCGTGTCTGTGTTTATTCCTAGGCTGGTTATTTCGTTATGTGTTTGTAGGAATCTTTTGTGTCAATGTTTTCCTGTGCTGGTTAGTTTTGTCTTTGGTAGGGTGGAGTAGAGGTAGGCCGGTATTTTAGGGGATGTGATCTGTGTCTGTTCTGATGTTTTGTTTCTTGTCTTGTTAAGTTCTCGTTTCTTGTGCCTGTTCCTGCCTGGATGAGAATAAAAACCCTTTGTGGGAAAAGCTTCTCTGCGATTGTGTCTACTCCTTGGGATCTGCATGGCAGACCCTCACAGAATGACCCGACCCGCTATGACACAGCGGAGAAAGAAGAGCTGTCCGTCCACTTACGGACAGTCTCCAGAGTTCCCTGAATGTTTTCGCCGGTGCGCGATCCGGCGCGGACCGCCCCTCCCTCCTCGAACATCCACTCCGCCAGCTATCTGGTTACCGGCGGACTACGCAGCATTGCGTGAGTGGAGAGAGTCACTCCGCAGCGAGGATGAGGAGTATCTGGAGGGGGAGTACGGCTGGGAGCCCTATGGTGCTGAGGACTCCGAGTCTGAGGACGAGTCCGAGGAGGAGTACATGGAGGGGAGGTTTCGCTGGGATCCTTTCACCCTCCAGCTGATTCCTGTCTCACCTTCCTCGTTTCTGCCCTCCACCTCACCACCCCTGAGAGCTGCTCGGCAGCACGAGATGGCTGCCGCCCCGCAGCTCAAGATGGCTGCCGCCCCGCAGCACAAAATGGCTGCCGCCCCGCAGCTCAAAATGGCTGCCGCCCCGCAGCACAAGATGGCTGCCGCCCCGCAGCACAAGATGGCTGCCGCCCCGCAGCACAAGATGGCGGCCGCCCCGCAGCACAAGATGGCTGCCGCCCCGCAGCACAAGATGGCTGCCGCCCCGCAGCACAAGATGGCTGCCGCCCCGCAGCACAAGATGACTGCCGCCCCTCAGCTCAAGATGGCTGCCGCCCCGCAGCACAGGATGGCTGCCGCCCCGCAGCACAGGATGGCTGCCGCCCCGCAGCACAGGATGGCTGCCGCCCCGCAGCTCAAGATGGCTGACCAGGCTCAAGCGGCGAAAAGGACAGGGGAGGTCTCACTGCTGGACAGTGGTGAGGACCTTGAGTGTTCAGATGAGGAGGACATTGATGATGACCCTCCTCCTTTGGAAGACACCAGAGGTGGAAGGAAGAAGCTACTGCCTGAGCCTGTCCCCGTGTCCTTGCCTGAGCCTGTCCCCGTGCCCTTGCCTGAGCCTGTCCCCGTGCCCTTGCCTGAGCCTGTCCCCGTGCCCTTGCCTGAGCCTGTCCCCGTGCCCTTGCCTGAGCCTGTCCCCGTGCCCTTGCCTGAGCCTGTCCCCGTGCCCTTGCCTGAGCCTGTCCCCGTGTCCTTGCCTGAGCCTGTCCCCGTTTCCTTGCCTGAGCCAGCCCCCGTGTCCGTCCCAGAGTCTGTCCCCGTGGCGGTCCCCGTGGCTGTCCCCGAGCTCACTCCAGCCCCAGAGCTCACTCCAGCCCCAGAGCTCACTCCAGCCCCAGAGCTCACTCCAGCCCCCGAGCTCACTCCAGCCCCGAGCTCACTCCAGCCCCGAGCTCACTCCAGCCCCCGAGCTCACTCCAGCCCCCGAGCTCACTCCAGCCCCGAGCTCACTCCAGCCCCGAGCTCACTCCAGCCCCCGAGCTCACTCCAGCCCCAGAGCTCACTCCAGCCCCAGAGCCCACTCCAGCCCCAGAGCCCACTCCAGCCCCAGAGCCCACTCCAGCCCCAGAGCTCACTCCAGCCCCAGAGCTCACTCCAGCCCCAGAGCTCACTCCAGCCCCAGAGCTCACTCCAGCCCCAGAGCTCATTCCAGACCCCGAGCTCACTTCAGACCCCTTGTCGGAGTCTGTCCCCCTGCCTGACTCCAGTCCTGTCCCCCTGCCTGACTCCAGTCCTGTCCCCCTGCCTGACTCCAGTCCTGTCCCCCTGCCTGACTCCAGTCCTGTCCCCCTGCCTGACTCCAGTCCTGTCCCCCTGCCTGACTCCAGTCCTGTCCCCCTGCCTGACCCCAGTCCGGTCCCCCGTCCTGTTCTCGAGCCCCGTCCTATGCCCGAGGCCGTCATCCTGGCCGGGACAGTTCCCGGGCCAAGGACTGTTGCCGGGCCAAAACCAGTTCCGGCACGGCCACCTGAACCGTGTCCTCCGGCACGACCACCTGAACCGTGTCCTTCGGCACGACCACCTGAACCGTGTCCTTCGGCACGACCACCTGAACCGTGTCCTCCGGCACGGCCACCTGAACCGTGTCCTCCGGCACGGCCACCTGAACCGTGTCCTCCGGCACTGCCTCCTGACCCGTCTCCTCCGGCACTGCCTCCTGACCCGTCTCCTCCGGCACTGCCTCCAGACCCGTCCCCGCCTGTCCGGCCTCCAGACCTGCACCCTCCTGTCCGGCCTCCAGACCTGCACCCTCCTGTCCGGCCTCCAGACCTGCACCCTCCGGGTCGACCTCCAGATCTGCTCCCGCCGGGTAGACCTCCTGACCCGTTCCCGCCGGGTAGACCTCCTGACCCGTTCCCGCCGGGTAGACCTCCTGACCCGCTCCCGCCGGGTAGACCACCTGACCCGCTCCCGCCGGGTAGACCACCTGACCCGCCGTCCTTGCCTGTCCGGTCGCCCGAGCTGTCCTTGCCTGTCCGGCCTCCTGACCCTCATCCGTCCTTCCGGACCTCTGCTCCACCTACGCCTGTCCGGCCTCCTGACCCGCATCCGCCCGTCCTGTCCTCTGCCCCGCCTCAGCCGTTACGGCCTCCTGACCCGCATCCGCCCGGCCGGGTCTCTGCTCCGCCCTCTCCGGTCCGGCCTCCTGACTCTGTGTCTTGCTGGCACTGTCCTCTAGGCCTCCGCTTGCCCCCGGAGTAACTGCACTATTCCCTTGACTCTGTCCCCGTTCCAGGTTTTTTGTTTCTCGCCTCCATCCCACCCCACCTCCTCTGCCGCCTCCCCGCTGCAATTCGTAGCCGGGGTTTTAGTTTATTTTTTATTTTTTGGCGCTTCTGGAGCCGCGCCTTGAGGGGGGGGTACTGTCATGGTTCACAGGTGTTCCCGTGTGTTCCTGTGTCGTGGTGTGCTTGTTTGTCTCCATCTTGTGGGTGTTCATAGGGTTTCATCATTACCTTAATTTTCCCGCCCTTTTTCTCACCTGTTGCTTGTTAGTCCTCGTTATGTGTAGTATTTAGTCTTCCCTGTTATCCTGTGTGTTTGTCGGGTCATTGTCTTGTTAAGGTACGTGGTTTCTGTTTCTGGTCTGTGTTAATTCTATGATTGTTAGTTCTTTGTGTGTAGGAATGTTTCGTGTCTGTGTTTATTCCTAGGCTGGTTATTTCGTTATGTGTTTGTAGGAATCTTTTGTGTCAATGTTTTCCTGTGCTGGTTAGTTTTGTCTTTGGTAGGGTGGAGTAGAGGTAGGCCGGTATTTTAGGGGATGTGATCTGTGTCTGTTCTGATGTTTTGTTTCTTGTCTTAAGTTCTCGTTTCTTGTGCCTGTTCCTGCCTGGATGAGAATAAAAACCCTTTGTGGGAAAAGCTTCTCTGCGATTGTGTCTACTCCTTGGGATCTGCATGGCAGACCCTCACATTGTGGGGATTCATACATGTTAATGATACCGTATGACAGGACTGTCACTAAGGGTAGTTGATAAAACTGTCCTGCACATGTGTCCAAAAATGGTTACATAAAAAAGTTCAGGAATCGAGTTAATCAGTATTTCTCAATAAGAAGCAATAATGTTCACATGAATACACTTATCTATATCATAATTACATTGTTGTGTGCTCTCCCTTTATCTATAATTCTCTTTCTGTTTTCTTTCTTGGTCTGCTCTGTTCCTTTCAGTCTTAAGGGATACTGTTGTATGTAGATAGGGAATGGAAGGACACAATGTGAAGGGAATCTGATCAAGGATCTCATAGTGAAATCTGTTAACAAGAAACGAGACCAGTCATCCCTGATGTGAAACAAGAAAGTTCTAAACTGTTTATGTGGATATTTGTAGAGGTGTATGTGTTTGCAAGTAGGTTTGCGTATGTGAGTCTTTAATTCCACACTGTTTGTAGGTAGAGTTAGTAAAAAGTTGTTGACCAGTAAATGATATGTGACATTGGAGATAGAATACATCTTAGTGGGTGTTGAGATGCAGACAAGGTTGCTCCTCCCCTCTGTCTGAAAGGGCCAGTCAATCATCAGCACCCACCACCCCTTGTCCTCCATCACTACTGGTAACGGAGAAAAAAACACTAATTTCAACCAATAGGGTTGCCCTGACTAAAATATAAGACTATTTCTATTATGTCATAATCATGGCATACCATACTATGGGATTCACAGGACATAACTGTAGTGGGAAACTGAAGCAGAAGACAAAACATAAAGACAGGAAACACTGTAACAACGTTCGAGAGAATACTGCATATCATATAGATAACATACAAAGGCAATAATCCACAAAGAAAAGGCATGCATGGTAAATTCTACATATATAGGGTTCAGGTAAGAGGCAGGTGTGACTAGTTAGATGAGTAGAGTCCGGTTTGAGCAGAAGGGGGTGATATTAATAAGACGTTATTAATAACTCAGATGCTTTTCTTTACAGCGTTTCCCACTGATACAGAGATCTGTGCACTCCTCCCACATTGCAATCTTGATTACAGTTATTTAACCTTTAAATGGTGCAGGTTAAAAGCTTTTGCTCCTCATAGTGATATGCATATGAAATACAATGTATTCCTCTCACTATCAAAGACGTGTGCTGATAGTTGTCAGCAGATATATTTTTCTGATGACCCTTGAACAGAACCAGCATGACAAATGTTTCTACCTATGGATGATTTATCTCCAGACCGTTAAAGAAAAAGAAAAACACAAGAGAGTCATTTGACCCGTTTTACAGGCAGTTCTCCCCAATGTTTGTCCCGTATAGAGGCTGCGGGCGATGGTATGCACCTTATTTCCCCACAACCAGAAAACTAGATATAAAAACATCTGGAGGGTGTACATAAAAAAAAATAAAGCACAGCCTCTTTGACAAAATTACATTTAAACAGTGGGCCAGAAACTTTGAATTGATGTTTTAGTCACACTGAAGCACAGAGATTAACCTGCGTGTCGTATTAGATTGAGAAGTGATGAGGTTATATGGCTAAGGATCAAACCAAGGACTAGGATATGGAGTTTAATAAAGCTATAGTCATTATTTTAAATATATGTTTTTACTGCAAAATAAATATCAACATGTATATAGAGATAACAATGTTTCACATCTAACCATTTGTGAGCTGTGTTGTCACAGGGTGTGTAGGGGAGAGCACTCCTGTGTATAATGTTGATTAGGAGCACAGCTGTTTTGGCTTTAGCTAAGCACCGGGCATAAGTTAGTTAATCAGTGGGTTATTTAAGGTCCCTGGTTAGGTTCACGGGTCCTTGCGATTGATATTGTGTCACATGTTGTTATGGGTGAGTGTTGTCTGTCTAGGTCGCTGTTTTTGTGTATTTTAGTAGCCATTAAGCGCACTTTCTTTTAATTTACAGTGTCTATTCTTTTCCAGTTGTTGTTCTATGTTTGTTTTAATTATAAACAAAACCACAAACGTGATTATCTGGCTCTGCTGTCACGGTGTGTGTAGGTGGACAGAAGGATGAAGCCAGGCAGAGGAACTGATAACGTTCGATATTAGTTTTAATAGAATCCGGCACCAAACGAGGAATGCAGTAATGCGTATAGTACGCTATAGTCCAATGACAATACGATGCGTCGCAGCGCACCCCATGAATGAATTTAAACTCCTCACACGTATAGTATAGTTTATTGCTCTCACAACGAGACTCGATACATAGCACACGAAACGTATAACAATTCCACACAAAGACAAGACCAAACACAGGAAACTTAAATAGTACACTAATGAGATAATGGACACCAGGTGTAGTGATGACGAGACTGAACCAGGTGTGCAGGGGGAGGAGATAACGATGGCAGCTCAGAAGGCCGGAGAGGACGACCGCCGAAGCCTGCCAGCAGGGGGCGGCACACTGGCTTCTGAGGGAGTTCTCACATCCGCAGCTCGCTCCTCTCTAAACTTCACCGTACGGAAATATCCTAACACAACAAGTCAGGACAGATTTGAGACATAACAGGTGTAGTTTAGAGTTACACTACATGAATTTCCTGCAAGCTGCAAGGTTGTGACGCCCGTGATGAAGACCTTCGCCGAAACATCTGGCAATTTCTGCGGATATTTGGGAAAGGTAAGAGTGGATGCCGAATGTGTAAAGATATCATGACACAATCCAATTTACTCAGAAAGTATGTAATGCAAATCGTATATAAGACATACAAAATTAAATGTGCTTTTTAAAAAGCTAAAAAATGTCTCCTTTTCAACAAGAGTGGTTTGATCAGTTACTTAGTTCGCCATGTATGACTTAGTTCGCCATTTGTGTGACCGGTAGTTATGAAATAGGTGTTCAGTACCCCCCGTTGTACATGATGATGAAACTTTGTAATATCACAATCTCACAGGGTTAATGAGTATTTCCAAATGTTTCACAGTGTCCTTGTGGAGTATTGTTTAATTACTGCTAATAGCTTTTGAGGTGCTTAATTGCTTCCATTGAAGAGAAACAAAGAGGTTGTGTGTGTGTGTGTTTGTGTGTACAGATTACAGTATTGTAGCAAAGGAAGTTGCTTTCCAGTGCGCCAACAATGTGCAGAATTTATCCAGCCGGCCGGCTATCCATTCAGGTTAATTAGGGTTAAAGGATAATTAGGACGCCATTAAAAATCCAGGCAACCACAGAGGACCCTTAATCTGCATTTTAGTGTGTCTGCTCAGTTATTTGTGTGGTTAGTGTCTTATCTGTGTGAGTGTGTGTTAGTATTTATGCTGTTACAGACAGATTGTCAGTTCCTGTTTGAAGTCTGACCTGGTTGTAAATAAGTTGACCTTGTGAACCTGTCACAGGATGTTGTTTCGGTGGCTTTAGACTGAGAGACAGTCGGGAACTCATTCGCATGTCTCACACACACACTCTGACATCTTCCTGCATACTGTTCATTTCTGAAAGTCAAACTAAATGCTTGGGGCATCAGTAAGAATAGCATGCAGATGAGAATGAATAAAAACAGCTGCAACATAAATGTATCTTCATATTCATCATAATCTTCCTCTGCCTACAAATATCATATTTTTGAACAGTACTTGTTTATTTAAAAACATCACGTTCGCTTAGTTTCAATGATCTCAGTTCGTGTGCACAAGCTTGATTGGCACTCTGTGGTAAGTGTAACCAGTTAAGGCTCGGGAAGTGTGAGTAATACCGAGATTCATGGCTGTTGAGTTATAAGTGTATTGTAGCCGAAAACGCAACACGTGCATCGGATCGGGGGGTGACCTGAGACATCCTTTTAGTCTTCCTCCGATGAAACAAGATGCTCGTATTTTCTCCTGCCAAATGTGACCCATGAATGTTACATTGACAAATTGGAATTGATTTTAGCCTCGGCTGAGATTCTCAGGTTGCGACCCTAGATGCTAAAAAGGCTTTTTTTCCTCGCAGATTAGCATTCAGCACAGCACACTGCCCACCGCGCGGGACGCATTTCACAACATGAATAAAAATCAATCGGTTTTTTTCCTAAGCTCGTGTCACGTCGAGATTTTAGTCAATTGCTCTGGCATTTAATGGAGAAACATTATTCCTGGTTTAAATTAAGTTCAGGTGTCAGAAAGAGACGTCTGATATGCCTCGCGAGTACAAGAAGTAGCTGTTGTATCAAGGTATATTGACTAGGGTTCACCAATCCTGCTCCTGGAGAGATACCGTCCCGGTTGTTTTCAGCCCAACCCCCATGTGTGTTCAGCCTTATTCAACTGTCTTTAGTCAGGTGTGCTAATTTACTGACTTTATCTTTTATCACATTTTTGGCCATCAATTTTGCAAACCTACACTGTTATTAAAAATCTAGAAATAAAATAAAAAAAGAATGGCAATTCATTTAACGTGCAAAACTAAAATATCTCATGTAAATAAGAATTCAGACCCTTTGACATGAAACTCTAAATTGAGTGGATTGTGCATATATTATGGTTCAATGTCAAACGCAGCCGATCAAAGAGGATGAAAACAGAAGAGAGTTAGCTTGGGTTTTGAGAGGTGCTTATTTTACGCGGAGAAGAGCAGTTTCCGTCAAGTGGGTCGTTTTAAAGCCTGACTGGTTAAGGTCGAATGGTTTGTTCTGAGAGAGGTAACAACAGAGCTGGTTTTTAGAAACTAGCCATCGCTAACTGCAGGATATCAACTGGCGACAGCAGTGGGAAAAGCGATTTACCCACGACCAAGTTCAGGGAGTGAGTGACCAGTGGGACTAAAAGGCGGAGTTAATCAGGTACGGTTATTCTCCTTTAAAAGTAGTAGGGTTCATTCACCTGTTAGCATTTGTATATTATTGCAATTATTGTATTATTGTTCAAAATGTATTATGTCTATGTATTATTTAGTATGTTATTGTAGTGGCGATCACATGTTCCAATGCATCTACTGGAGTCATTTGTAATGTCAGGGTCGGAAAAACAGTAATTTAGAGAAGAATCATTGTTTGCTGCAACTGACACAACTGTTGAAGCATTCACAGGTACACAACTGAACTGATCTGCTGTAGCATTCACAGGTACACAATCTGCTTTAGCATTCACAGGTACACAACTGATCTGCTGTAGCATTCACAGGTACACAACTGATCTGCTGTAGCATTCACAGGTACACAATCTGCTTTAGCATTCACAGGTAGACAACTGATCTGTTGTAGCATTCACAGGTACACAACTGATCTGCTGTAGCATTCACAGGTACACAATCTGCTTTAGCATTCACAGGTACACAACTGATCTGCTGTAGCATTCACAGGTACACAATCTGCTTTAGCATTCACAGGTACACAACTGATCTGCTGTGGCATTCACAGGTACACAACTGATCTGCTGTGGCATTCACAGGTACACAACTGATCTGCTGTGGCATTCACAGGTACACAATCTGCTTTAGCATTCACAGGTACACAACTGATCTGCTGTGGCATTCACAGGTACACAATCTGCTTTAGCATTCACAGGTACACAACTGATCTGCTGTGGCATTCACAGGTACACAATCTGCTTTAGCATTCACAGGTACACAACTGATCTGCTGTGGCATGCTTCAGTCAAACATTGTTAATTCGTGGAAAAAGTAATGTTCTTTTTTTTAAACACAGCTCATTCTAATCAAATTTGAGAATAATTTGGCCACGGTTGTTGTGTTACAAACTTCATCTGTTCTCCGATTTGGTAAAAGGATAGCTAAGTCACTTTTTTTCAGAAATCTTTAGCCTTCTTGCATTATTTGTATTTTATCAACCTAAAGAAAACAGAACATAATTTGAACGGCTCCAGTGGTGGATGATAGCAGTCTAAATAATGACTCGCTGTCCTTCTCTCCAGCCGAGCACACAGACGGACCCTGATGAGGGAACGGAAGACGACGGTTGGGTAGGGCGGACGAGGCCAGTTATCAGGGCAAACAGCCAAAGGCACGCTTCAATAAGAAACGGGTCGGCTTAGCAAACACACTGATAGCCAAGAGTCTGTAAAGTCGCACTGGGCACTTTACGCCATTTTTTATTATTATTTCTGCCTTGGAAAGCAATATCTGCAGGCCTCCTGTGAGCTGATTGCGTCCTGACTGGGTAATTCCAAGGCGACGGACGATAACGGGATGGATAAGCATAATGAGCTTTAGAGGTGTGAAGTTTTTGCTTACTTTAAATGGAGACTGCGATTCTCTGGCACATCTTACACCTCCTCGCTTATTTACTGCCAAGGTCGTGGCCAGGAATTTAAATAGAGGTTTTGATTTACAAACGGGTCTGTTCATGATGCTGTGCTTTGGTGTGTGCGTGTGAGAGAGTCTGCATTTCGTGGGTGTTACTTCGGTCCGGTCTAGATCTTTGCCTGGCACTGCCACCCTTTGAGTCTACGTGCCTCCTGATGTGTGTGAGAGGCAGTGTGCCAACCTCGCGTGTGTCTATTGGTGGGATGTATGGGTGGGAGGTGGATGTATGAGGTGGTGTGTGTATGAGTGGGAGGTAGATGTATGAGGGGTGTGTGTATGAGTGGGAGGTGGATGTATGAGGGGTGTGTGTATGAGTGGGAGGTGGATGTATGAGGGGTGTGTGTATGAGTGAGAGATGGATGTATGAGGAGGTGTGTGTATGAGTGGATGTATGAGGGGGGTGTGTGTATGGGTGGGAGGTGGATGTATGAGGGGTGTGTGTATGAGTGAGAGATGGATGTATGAGGAGGTGTGTGTATGAGTGGGAGGTGGATGTATGAGGAGGTGTGTGTATGAGTGGATGTATGAGGGGGTGTGTGTATGAGTGGGAGGTAGATGTATGAGGGGTGTGTGTATGAGTGGGAGGTAGATGTATGAGGGGTGTGTGTATGAGTGAGAGATGGATGTATGAGGAGGTGTGTGTATGAGTGAGAGATGGATGTATGAGGAGGTGTGTGTATGGGTGGATGTATGAGGGGGTGTGTGTATGGGTGGGAGGTGGATGTATGAGGAGGTGTGTGTATGAGTGGGAGGTGGATGTATGAGGAGGTGTGTGTATGAGTGGGAGGTGGATGTATGAGGAGGTGTGTGTATGAGTGGATGTATGAGGGGGTGTGTGTATGGGTGGGAGGTGGATGTATGAGGGGTGTGTGTATGAGTGGATGTATGAGGGGGTGTGTGTATGAGTGGATGTATGAGGGGGTGTGTGTATGAGTGGATGTATGAGGGGGTGTGTGTATGAGTGGATGTATGAGGAGGTGTGTGTATGAGTGGATGTATGAGGGGTGTGTGTATGGGTGGGAGGTGGATGTATGAGGAGGTGCGTGTATGAGTGGATGTATGAGGGGGTGTGTGTATGAGTGGGAGGTGGATGTATGAGGGGGTGTGTGTATGAGTGGATGTATGAGGGGGTGTGTGTATGAGTGGGAGGTGGATGTATGAGGGGTGTGTGTATGAGTGGGAGGTGGATGTATGAGGGGGTGTGTGTATGAGTGGGAGGTGGATGTATGAGGGGGTGTGTGTATGAGTGGGAGGTGGATGTATGAGGGGTGTGTGTATGAGTGGGAGGTGGATGTATGAGGGGGTGTGTGTATGAGTGGGAGGTGGATGTATGAGGGGTGTGTGTATGAGTGGGAGGTGGATGTATGAGGAGGTGTGTGTATGAGTGGATGTATGAGGGGGTGTGTGTATGAGTGGGAGGTGGATGTATGAGGAGGTGTGTGTATGAGTGGATGTATGAGGGGTGTGTGTATGGGTGGGAGGTGGATGTATGAGGGGTGTGTGTATGAGTGGATGTATGAGGGGGTGTGTGTATGAGTGGGAGGTGGATGTATGAGGGGGTGTGTGTATGGGTGGGAGGTGGATGTATGAGGGGGTGTGTGTATGAGTGGGAGGTGGATGTATGAGGGGTGTGTGTATGAGTGGATGTATGAGGGGGTGTGTGTATGAGTGGGAGGTGGATGTATGAGGGGGTGTGTGTATGAGTGGATGTATGAGGGGGTGTGTGTATGGGTGGGAGGTGGATGTATGAGGGGTGTGTGTATGAGTGGGAGGTGGATGTATGAGGGGTGTGTGTATGAGTGGATGTATGAGGGGTGTGTGTATGAGTGGGAGGTGGATGTATGAGGGGGTGTGTGTATGAGTGGGAGGTGGATGTATGCGGGGTGTGTGTATGAGTGGGAGGTGGATGTATGAGGGGTGTGTGTATGAGTGGATGTATGAGGGGGTGTGTGTATGAGTGGGAGGTGGATGTATGAGGGGGTGTGTGTATGAGTGGGAGGTGGATGTATGAGGGGTGTGTGTATGAGTGGGAGGTGGATGTATGAGGGGGTGTGTGTATGGGTGGGAGGTAGATGTATGAGGGGTGTGTGTATGAGTGGGAGGTGGATGTATGAGGGGTGTGTGTATGAGTGGGAGGTAGATGTATGAGGGGTGTGTGTATGAGTGGGAGGTGGATGTATGAGGGGTGTGTGTATGAGTGGGAGGTGGATGTATGAGGGGGTGTGTGTATGGGTGAGAGATGGATGTATGAGGAGGTGTGTGTATGAGTGGATGTATGAGGGGGGTGTGTGTATGGGTGGGAGGTGGATGTATGAGGACGTGTGTGTATGAGTGGATGTATGAGGGGGTGTGTGTATGAGTGGGAGGTGGCTGTATGAGGGGTGTGTGTATGAGTGGCTGTATGAGGGGGGTGTGTGTATGAGTGGATGTATGAGGGGGTGTGTGTATGAGTGGATGTATGAGGGGGTGTGTGTATGAGTGGATGTATGAGGAGGTGCGTGTATGAGTGGGAGGTGGCTGTATGAGTGGGAGGTGGATGTGGGTGTATGAGGGGGTGTGTTTATGGGTGGGAGGTGGATGTGGGTGTATGAGGGTGTGTGTATAAGGGGATGTATGAGGGGGTGTGTGTATGAGTGGATGTATGGGGGGGTGTGTGTATGAGTGGATGTATGAGGGGGTGTGTGTATGAGTGGATGTATGAGGAGGTGCGTGTATAAGGGGATGTATGAGGGGGTGTGTGTATGAGTGGATGTATGAGGGGGGTGTGTGTATGAGTGGATGTATGAGGGGTGTGTGTATGAGTGGATGTATGAGGGGTGTGTGTATGAGTGGCTGTATGAGGGGTGTGTGTATAAGGGGATGTATGAGGGGGGTGTGTGTATGAGTGGATGTATGAGGGGGTGTGTGTATGAGTGGATGTATGAGGGGTGTGTGTATGAGTGGATGTATGAGGAGGTGCGTGTATAAGGGGATGTATGAGGGGGTGTGTGTATGAGTGGATGTATGAGGGGGTGTGTGTATGAGTGGATGTATGAGGGGGTGTGTGTATGAGTGGATGTATGAGGGTGTGTGTATGAGTGGCTGTATGAGGGGTGTGTGTATAAGGGGATGTATGAGGGGGTGTGTGTATGAGTGGATGTATGAGGGTGTGTGTATGAGTGGATGTATGAGGGGGTGTGTGTATGAGTGGATGTATGAGGAGGTGCGTGTATGAGTGGGAGGTGGCTGTATGAGTGGGAGGTGGATGTGGGTGTATGAGGGGGTGTGTTTATGGGTGGGAGGTGGATGTGGGTGTATGAGGGGGTGTGTGTATGAGTGGATGTATGAGGAGGTGCGTGTATGAGTGGGAGGTGGCTGTATGAGTGGGAGGTGGATGTGGGTGTATGAGGGGGTGTGTTTATAGGTGGGAGGTGGGTGTATGAGGGGGTGTGTTTATAGGTGGGAGGTGGGTGTGTTTGGACGTACTCAGCTTGTTCCGTCATCAGTAAAAACTGGCCTGAGAGAGAAAGAGGAAATAAGCTCTATTGTTTTCTCTTTAATGTATCTCCAAAACACTATATCAAGGTCAGGTTTATAGCAGGTTTTTCTTTTCTTTTGTTGTCCTCTGAGAGGCAAGCTGGATACTTAATTATATTCTATTGTACGTCAAACCAACATTATTATAATGCATCCTGTCGGTTCTCTGTTGTACTGGGCTGTAGACCCCACTGGGCTGAGCGAAATGTGCCAGTAAAGTGGTCTCAGTCTCCTCGTTGAGAATTTGTGCAACGCGTGTGTGCAGGCAGATCTGAGTGTTGAGATGGCAGCAGGCCGCTTATCTGAAGTCCTGATCTGCACAGACTTCTTATCTGACAGATCTATCACGGCACACGGCACACATTCACAAACATGTTCTGTTTTCTTTAGGTTGATAAAATACAAGAGAGGATCGGTGAATCCATGTTGTGTGTGGTTGTGCGTGTGTGTGTGTGGGTGGGTGTGGGGGTGGACGATGTGTGTATATTTTTGGTGACAATCTACACATATTGATATGCAACCCTGCTGTCAGAGGATTATAAATGGCGGGCACAGGACCACTAGTCAGATTGATATGTTCAGAAAATCACCTCCAACGCAGTGAGAGTAAATACAGACTGCTTAAGAACCAGAGATAAAAAGTACATGAGTCATCACCACTTTGCGTTCCAATGTTCTGCAATGCCCAAGTAAAAAGCATGGTTATGGAAACAAAACAGCAGTGATTATTGTGCATTACACTACAGGCACTATTCTCTGAGCACAAAACCCATTTAATGGACCTGTTATACGGAGCCGGCAAGGTTGTACCTGGTGTGATTTAGTGTTTTCTTCCCTCGTTTTGGGCGAGGGCTTGCCGTAGCTCTTCGACGACCTCCCGTTGTATTGTGGGTAAACTCCCCTGAGCTAATTAACCACATGGGACCCTGGGTAAAATAATTGCTGCACTGATTAATCACAAAACATCTGTGTGTGTGTTGGGAAAGTAAGCAAGTCGCTTAAGTGTAAAGACAAACAATATTTAGAATTGCAGAGAAGAAAAAAAGAGACAAAAACAGGTAAAGAAATGCATTGTTCCGACGCATGGTTGTCCCAGTTCCGACGCATGGTTGTCCCAGTTCCGACGCATGGTTGTCCCAGTTCCGACGCATGGTTGTCCCAGTTCCGACGCATGGTTGTCCCAGTTCCGACGCATGGTTGTCCCAGTTCCGACGCATGGTTGTCCCAGTTCCGACGCATGGTTGTCCCAGTTCCGACGCATGGTTGTCCCAGTTCCGACGCATGGTTGTCCCAGTTCCGACGCATGGTTGTCCCAGTTCCGACGCATGGTTGTCCCAGTTCCGACGCATGGTTGTCGCAGTTCCGACGCATGGTTGTCCCAGTTCCGACGCATGGTTGTCCCAGTTCTGATGCATGGTTGTCCCTGTTCCGACGCATGGTTGTCCCAGTTCCGACGCATGGTTGTCCCAGTTCTGATGCATGGACCATAACTGTATTCTACACTCCAGGAAACATCTGTCTTCCTTTTTTCTTCCTTCCTAAGTTGATTATATGTGGATGTTGTTGGATGTATTAGGATGCCAATAATTGAGTGGGATATTCTAAATCGATACGTTTTCAGTAATTGATATAGAGCACAAGGTTAGACTCGTGCATGAATACACAGTACATGGTACTCTTTTCGATGTAAGAATGTTTTACAAATTATGTAAATTCTGTGGTTGGTTGTGTCAAACGTGCACATAGGTTCTGAGGGTGGAGGCAAGAGAAAGTAAAGAAGGAAGTGAGTTCAGTTGGTGAGGAGAGGAGTGTTTTAGAACGAGATAAATCCATGCATTTGTTGGTGGCAGACAAGTATGTCTGTAAATGCTTCTTTGTCCATCAATATTACTAATTCATCAAGAACAAAACTCAGGACCTTAGTACATTTATCCTAGTCTGCAACGAGAAAAACACACACCTTTAGAAAATGCCTAAAAGGGGAAAACAAATCAATAATGAAAGGAGAGAAATGTCCCTTGAGGACCAAACTCCAGCTTGAAAGAGCAGAATTAGTTTACCCAAACATTTCCTTTCCAATCACTCTTCATCCATTGTGAGATTGCTCAGGGATCTGTAAAGACCAAAGGCTAAAAAATAAGACCCCGCTAGATTATTCTATAGTAATGGCTTAAACATGGAAATACCATTTATAAAATACTTCAGTGCTGAATCGCGATAAATCCAAATAAGATTCCAAGCAGGATTCATCACTTACAATGCAAAAATGTATAGACTGTATCACGAATGGGTGAGCTGTGTTGTCACAGGGTGGTTAGGGGAGAGCACGTCTGCGTATCATGTTGATTAGGAGCATAGCTGTTTTGGGTTTAGCTAAGCACCGGGCATAGGTTAGTTAATCAATGGTGAGTTAGTTAGTTTATTTTGGGTTAATTAAACACCACCTGAACGGGAATTCATGCTCTCCCTGGCTTTCTCCTGCACTACACCGGTGCAACTGTGATAGACTGTATTTAGTTATTCGATAATAACGCTCACCATCTTTACTAATATCATTATAGAGTATCTATGTATATAAGGCTATATAGTAAACATTGATGAATTCCAAACAACATCAGAGGCTTTATCAAATGTTTGTCACTACCGATCAAAAACATAATATGAATATGATTCCACATAAATATAACACCCATATCAGTATATTTTCATAACGTTTTGAATTCATAGCTTCTGCTCAACCAAGTTAAAGATAAGTCTTTTATACGGTAACTTTCCCAACTAACCAACAAAGTTATTTCGAGTTGGGTTGTTCTGCCTTCACACATCATCTGTGCAATAGTATCCAATCAGAGTTTCATTTGGGTGCCTTGGTGTCCATGGGTCAATAAAAAAAAATGGTTAGATTTTTATTGTGAGCATTGGGTTTGTTTTGATTGACTGTGACAATTATTGTCAGTATGTCTGTTAATTGTGTGCATCTGTCTTTAATTGTTATCGTATTTGTGAGCTGACGTTCCCAGGGCGCGCTTGCAAATGAGACCTCAGTCTCAATGTGTCTCCCTGGTTAAAGTAATAAAAGTTAAATTAATATACATAGATTAAATTAAAGAAATATATATTATAGCTTTTTAATTTGCATACCGGCAAGCATTTTAAATTAAGTTGAGGGATAGTTTTTTGTGTGTGTTGCTTATTACCAGAAAGTATCCACATACACAAACAAACGTCTCCGGGGAACCAGTTGAAGATTAGGCGAGGAGCTTTCTGCTATGCAGTTATCAGTGTTTCCTTCCATTTGGGACGAGGGCAGGGATTACACGCATAAACTATTAGAATAAACTTAATTACTTGCGTGTGACGAGATAATGAAGCTTGTATGAATGAACTAATTGGCCATCAAGCAAGTGGGCTAATCATGTACTGTATAGCAGTTGAAAAGGTCTGAAAGGTTATTTGCAGTTGGAAGAATCCACTTCTCTTCTGGTTTACTGGTCAGATGGGCTAAGCTAGCTATTAGAGATGAAGGTAGAGTGAGATGTTAGAGAGTAGTAGTGGGAGAGCATGTTTGAGTGTGCTTGAGAAAAACTTAAAACCAATTTTGCATAGAATCATAAATTGAGTTTATGTTGGTTCGTATGTGGTTGGTTTTAGAGAGTTGGACGGGCTAATGGTTCTTGCTTTCTTTCCATTTGCATGGAAGTGTGTGTACTGGGATTGGTCTAGTGGATGGGTGATTCAGTCATCCTAAGATCAAGCCAATATGATATCAATATGATAGCAATTGCATTTTAGCAAAAGTTTTATTGAACCTTTCAGGACGAAAATTCCTTGATGAATTACAGTTTCCCAAAACGGTTTAGAAGAACATATAAGATTACAAAAACATATATGCTTCAAAAGCTGATTAAATGAAATGTGAAATGCGGGTATATGATACATACAGTACATAATAATACAGTTATATCATAGCTTAGCGATGAGTCTCAAATTGGTGTAAAACATTGCCAAAACACTATGACCACTAACAGCTGAAGCGAATAACGATGATCATGTCCTAAGGGGCACGTCAATGTCTGGGTAGATTAGATAATAAGCAAACAATCTGTTCTTGTAGTCAATGTGTTGGATGCATGAGAAACGGGCAGGAGTAAAGAGACCTGAGCGTCATTGACTATGTCCACATTGTAATGGCCCGATGACTGGGACATTCTCTGAAACCGAAGGCTTGTGGGGGTGTTTGGCTCAGCAGTGGTGAGTGCCTACCGACAGTGTCTGAGGAGGAACAAACTACAAACCGGTGACAGAGTGTACGCGAATGTATTGAAGGCTATTCCGTCCGGTCCAAACCGACAGAAGGTCTACTGAGGCACAAGTCACAGAGAATGTTAACGATGGTTACGGGAGGAATGTGTCACAACACAGAGTGCATTGCACTTTGCTGCGTATGGGGCTGAGTAGGAATGTGTCATAACACACAATGCATGGCACCATGCTGCGTATCGGGCTGAGTAGGTATGTGTCACAATACACAGTGCATGGCACCCTGCTGCGTATGGGGCTGAGCAGGAATGTGTCACAACACACAGTGCATGGCACCCTGCTGCGTATGGGGCTGAGCAGGAATGTGTAACAACACACAGTGCATGGCACTCTGCTGCGTATGGGGCTGAGTAAGAATGTGTCACAACACACAGTGCATGGCACCCTGCTGCGTATGGGGCTGAGCAGGAATGTGTCACAACACACAGTGCATGGCACCCTGCTGCGTATGGGGCTGAGTAGGAATGTGTCACAACACACAGTGCATGGCACCCTGCTGCGTATGGGGCTGAGTAGGAATGTGTCACAACACACAGTGTATGGCACCCTGCTGCGTATGAGGCTGAGCAGGAATGTGTCACAACACACAGTGCATCGCACCCGGCTGCGTATGGGGCTGAGTAGGAATGTGTCACAACACACAGTGCATCACACCCTGCTGCGTGCGGAAAAGCAGGTCGTCTGGTAGGATGAGTCAAATGTTCTTATACGTCACAGGGATGGACATATACGTGCTCACCGTTTACCTGGGAATTGATAGCACCAGGATGCACAGTGGGAAGATGACAAGCTGGTGGAGGGAGTGTGGTGCTCTGGGCAATGTTCAGCAATGCTGAAACACCCTGGGTCCAGGCATTCACACGGATGTCAAAGTGACACCTAACTAAAAACATTTCTGCAGACCAGGTACACCCCTTCATGGCACTGGTATTCCCAGATGGGAGTGGCCTCTTTCAGCAGGATAATGTGCCCTGCCACACTGCACAGATTGTTCAGGAATAGTTTAAGGAACATGCTGACGAGTTTAAGGCGTTGCCCTGGCCTCCAAATTCCCCAGGTCTTATTCCGATGTTTTTTTTTTTGGAGTTAACCATCAGTGAGATTGCTGATAGTTTGTACTTCTGTGTGTCATCGGAGAAGTAATGTATGATGGTGTATTATACCAGCGGATTTGAAATAGACTCTAACACTTACATGTTCGTTAAGGTCTTTTTTTCCCGGTGCTACCCCTACAAATGTGGTAGCCTGTTGTGGAGAGCTAGTCGTTAATTTGAACAGTGCGAGACTTGAGAGGGTTGCTAATGAAGACTTGTTTGGCAGGCATTCACAAATGTTTCTAGGCCCGGGGGAAAAGGAGAGGTCGAGATAAGGCAATTGCTAATGCAAACGGTGGATACAATCAGCAACCAGTGTCCAATGGCTCGTCTGTTCCAGAATACTGTAGTGGCAGTGGCGGCCTCCCAATCACAGGCCCCCCAAGTCACAGGCCCCCAAGTCACAGGCCCCCCAAGTCACAGGCCCCCAAGTCACAGGCCCCCCAATTCACAGGCCCCCTAAAGTCATGGCACCGCCATTGCCTCATCCTGATCTGTCTGTCATTAAGACTGACGGCCATGCGTGCCTTTATATTTATATTATCAGAAACCCCAGATTTAACAGTAATGGTCATCATCCTTGATTTACAAAATGGTATGTGCTAATTGTATCAGATTGCTTTGGTCACTTGTAGCGAGGCAATTATGCTTCCATAATATAATTAGGATGCAAATATCTCCCTCCTGTGCGGTTTAATCTCCACAACATGTAGGTTCACATTAACCAAGTTATCTACAACTCTTTGGGCAAATTTTTTTGGCTCAGCAGGAGACAAAAAATTGATGACAGGGCTTTTTGTAGTGAGTCCTGGCAGCTATGGAACACAATTTCAGACATTATTTCAGCTGCAGAATCTCTCTACTAATGTAAGGCTTCCTATAGCAATGGATAAGCTTCCTGTACCTCATTTTTTTACTAGACTTTTGTGAAAAGCACTCGATTTCTCTTTGGTTTGAAGTTTTGGATTCAACACTGCGCTCCAAAATGCTTTGGTTTTCCCTCACAATGCCTCACACACGATCAAGTCATCCAGTTTCCAGAGGCAGACAATCACGCTGAAAACATCACTGAATCTCCCTTATTGGTGACTGTGGGGAAGTTGTCAATTTATGTTAATTCTGTAAGCATATAAAAAGGTGTACTAAAAGCTCAAATTTGTTCTGATTTGTCCAGGATCCCAATGATTGTGGCATCTTCAGGTGTGTTTTGGAATATTACAGTCAGACTTTCTTACATCTCTCAGCAGTGGGTTTGCTACTATACAAGCTACTTTGACTGTTTTGGTGATCTACTTTTATTGTTTTGGCAAACTGCTTTAACGTATTTGGGGATCTGATTTCACAGATTTTTGTGTCTGAAGTCAGCTAGAATATATATGTACGGTATGTGAAACCATTATAACAATTCTCTGCAATTTTCCTCAAGGATTACCTAGTATCCACATCCAGGGAGGTTTGCCTCAGTAGCATGGGCCTTTATCTTCTTCATAACATGTATAATGGAAACAGGAAAATCAAGGTTTGGGGAGACGGACATGTCATTGCTAGGCTGTAGATTGTTATCGCTAGGCTGACATCTTGTATCTGTCGTATTGCAGGACACAATGACACAACAATGGGGAATGAGCCTTTATATCTATTTCCATTACAGGCTAGTAGAATTCAAAATGTAAATACAATCACATGCTTAATTATTTTAGTCTAGAAGGTGCTTTACCGTTGTAAATAATAGTATATTATGCTAGGTCAGGGCATTCTAACCAGCAGACTGTCACTGCTAGCACAGGTCTCTCTTTACACCTCTAGTTCTCCTTCAGGCTAATAACAGAAAACAATTGCACAGAATCAGTTGCTAAAACTGGTCCCACATATCTGCTGGGCAAGATGATATGGCCCCTATTGTCTCAGACTGTCAGACAGTGACAACATTATCTCATCTGCTCTTCAAATCTCTAATTGCCCCCCCCCTTTCAGTCATAGAACTTCTAGTAATCTCAGTTTCTATGTTAATCACCTAATTGTCCTGTCACCTCATCACACACACCTGGTGCCCATCCCCTCATTGCTGTGTCGCACTTCTGAGTACCCGTATATTTCTGTTTTATAGTTCGTTCAGTTAAATGTTTGCTGGTGAACTGTGCCTCAGTATTAAACACCACAAATGCTATTTTCCTGCGCCTGGCTTCCATTTCCTTCGGCACCCTCACCCAGTCGTGACACAACAAGGTTGACTCTGACTGTTATGTGCCCATTACAAACTTGCCATGAAAAAAAGTGACAATCAATAACCAGCTAACAGGTCTGAATCTGGCATCCCAGAGTGTTCTCATTTGGACTATTAAGGGCATTCAAGCTTCTCAATAGGCTCTACAACCTGGGCTTCTCAGAGGCTGTCTAGACTGTGTCTCAAATCGGAGGGTCTGCATCCCACACCTCGGGCAGTTTCTACGGGTGTCCGTCAAAGGTTCGATTCTTGGACTGACCCCATTCTCTGTTAACAGTACAGTCCACCTCTATGTGAGGAGACATCTTGCATTATACTTCTGTCACCGTTTGGATCGAGGAAGCACACAGACACAGTGCTGGTGTTAAAAATAACCAAACATAAGCGCAAAAAAAAACATGACTCTACAGCAAGTAGCCTGAACAATAAACCACACCACCATGAGAGGGTGCCATCTCGACTCCCAAATTATAGCCAACGCAGTGCAGCTGCCTCCTAAAACTTGGTGCCTAGGTGTAGAGGTCTGCACGGGCTTTAAACTGAAGCCCGAACCCGTACCCGCGATCATTTTACCCGACCCAACCCGACAGTTACATTTACATGTTAAGCCCGAACCCGACCCGAACCCGATGTCCACTCTGTTTCTTACATCAAAAAACATTTTTGCAATATGTTCTATTTAATGATTGCTTGAAACGGTAAACACATAACCTGTGTTGTGACTGAAATAGCACGCGAGAGCGGTAGCACATGCGCAAAACAGTTTTGTGATATAAATGATAAAATAAATAATATATATATATTTTGTTTTGAGAGAGAGAGCGAGAGAGAGCGCCTGTGTCTGTGTGTAGCCTATGGCATGCAGTGCACATTGCACATCTGCGCACGCACGTATTTTCTCTCGTCTCGCGTGCCGGTCACCACAACACACAGCAAACAGGCAAAGCACACTGTGACGGCACGCAAACTATATATAGCCTTTTTAGTTTTTCTTACTTACAAACCCGAACCCGAGGCTGTTCATTAAACATTAACCCGAACCCGACCCGAAACCCGAACATTTTTCGGGACCCGTCGGGCTCGGGTCGGGTAGCAGACCTCTACCTAGGTGTCATACCTGTCCAGACTACTTTCCACCCTACAAAATAGCTTCTGGAAACATCCACCATGGCATTGCTGACCTCCAGCTACTCCTGAATGCATTATGTAAGTTTTGCTTGTTGTTCAATCTTATGGACACCTGCAGTCTAAAGTTACATATTGAACTGGTTTGTTGTTACATTATAAAGCGTTGTTAACACATTCTGCCTGAGATGGATTGGTCGAAATAACCACGAAGTACATTTAGTTGACATGGATGCAAAAAATATATATTACCTAGTTGGCCAAATGTGTAGATTTTAAATGTAGGAAAATAAGAAAACTAGTCAAAGTAACGAACCTGAAGCAGCCAGCCCTCAAGCACAGCATTTACTGTGAAAATATACTGTATGCGTGTGTATGTAGCTAGATCCTTTTCTCTGTCACTGTGGGTGCATTACAACATTCTCTGCCTTTTTTTTCTTGATTAGACTGCGGGTCAAACTGGCTGAGATTGCGGTCCAAACCACTCTGCTTTGATATGCCTTATTCAAAGCATCCATTCACAGTGCATTGTGAGCCTCTGACATATTGATTGAATTAGACAAAGAACCTCCATGAGGGGAAAAGGAGAAAATGCAATCATATTCCCATTAGAGTACGGCATTGTGAGAGCACCACAGTCTGCCAGGTTTTTTTCTTTCTGGCTTTCCATTTTCAACATTAATTACTGTTCATTTCACTCGTTCCCTTTTTTTATAATTTCAATTCTTTTACAGACACACTGTCAATTGCCCATCACACATTGGGTCAGCTGCACCCTTTCTCTCGCCCAATCAACTCTTCTAAAGTGTTCTTTGAATTAGACCCGAATAGACAATTGTATTCTTGAGCAAGCTAGACCATTTATTGATTATTAATAGTCCGTTTTAATTTAAAGTGGAAAGTCAAAATGTAAATGTGTAGTTTTTTACAATTGCTACCAACCATTTCTCAATACTTAGAACACTGTTTCAAAACTCTTCACACAATTCTGCTAATCAAATTTCAGCTATGCACAGCAGTTCTCATCCAATATGCACTTAAACATCCAAAACACTTTATTCATTTCTCAAATCTACTCATTCTGCTATAACACCAGGAAAGGTTGTCACTCATAAAATAATTAGCAAAAAAAAAACACTATCATCAAGTATTGTGACAGCATTGCACAATGTTTTCTTCTCTAACATTTCTTTACAATACAAAATGAAACTGCTTTACAGTTTCGAATTCACTGCAGTATATGTTACAGGAAGTAATCAGACACGATGCAATATGCTTTACTGTGTTGTGTCATTTTTTGGCATTGAGTGATTCCAAAATAAAATGATTCTTACAGTTTTTTAAGCGCTAACATGCATTGGTCAAAAATAAAGTCTCATTGTGAAAACACTTTATACAGTCAGCAAAACAGAAGTGTATGTGCCCTAAACTGAGTTTTTAATTGTGACCACATTCTTCACATTGCATGAACTCTTCTCATTCACACTCCACCACTTGCAAAGCAACACATGTATTCAAATGCTAGCACACAGTATCCGAACCGTTTCAAAACCCATTCAAAACACAATGATGGCAAATGTCATCCACAATGTCACAAACAGAGTTTAGTGGAGAGGATAAGGGAACCAAATGCAGAGCGGGATATATATCGTTCTTTGGTATTTATTTAAATACAAAATGAAGATTCAATGGCTCGAACAGAAAACTGTACACTGTAATGAATTTAAATTGCGCTATGGAGCAACTTACTGAAACGTCAAAATAGTGGTATTCATAAACACTCACCTATAGCAGATCGTAACATGTAATAATGGCAAGCAAAGCAGTGACGCTAACGAGCCCCCTAAATGCCCTGGTGTGTGTAATCATAACAAACTAGCCATCCAATAAATAGCCGTGAAATAGCCGTCTGCACCCCACTAACAGACCTACAGTGCCACCTGTGACACACAACTTCATAGTACTGTACAGTATTAAAGATTAGAGATTAAGTGATTACGCTATACATGCTGAAGAGATTTTTTGTAATAATTGAGGCATTTCCTGGAATGTAATGAATTTTTTTTGTTATGAATGTTTTTTTTTACAAGCAAATTACTACATGCAAAAAAATAGACAAAATATAGGCAAATAAAGCAATTTGCAGCATTTCTGATGATTCATCTTATGTCATCTTGGACACATAGGAACACATCTTTTGGCTATCATTGGGTCATCTGGTGGTCATAAACTGTCCACCTCCATGAGGAAAATATCTCTTCAATGGTGTTGAGGAATGGAGAGCAAGGTGGGAGGTAATGTGACAGCATCCTGCGATGGACTGCAAACCACTCTGTGACCGAACGGGAGCGGTGAAATGCCATATTGCTTCATACAATAATAAACAATGTCCGATTTCACCTCACTGCGACCCTTTCCTCACCTGGCACTATCTTTTCATAAAGGTTATTTGGGAATTAAATAAGAGACTGTGTAATGGTTGCAAAGGTTGGCTATATGATCATTGACCGCCCCCTATGCGTTCTGGCATTAAAGACTGTTACATTTTTGATTATCGAATTGCATGTAAGAGCTGAAGAAGATCAATACTTCGCTACTATGCTAATAAATATGGTTTCCCCTGAATTTCCGGTTCCTTGATTTTATTCATGGGTCAAAAGTTCCATGAATTCCTAAGATGTCCCCCTTTGTATGGATAAGATTGAATTCAAAAGTCTAACCCCTGGGAGGTGTTTCGCTACAGTGGGTAGCTCAGTGGTAGAGCGCATGCTCTGTATGTATGATGTCCTGGGTTCCTATTGGAGGAGTTGGTATCTCAGTGGTAGATTGCATGCTCTGTATGTATGATGTCCTGGGTTCCTATTGGAGGAGTTGGTATCTCAGTGGTAGAGCGCATGCTCTGTATGTATGATGTCCTGGGTTCCTATTGGAGGAGTTGGTATCTCAGTGGTAGAGCGCATGCTCTGTATGTATGATGTCCTGGGTTCCTATTGGAGGAGTTGGTATCTCAGTGGTAGAGTGCATGTTCTGTATGTATGATGTCCTGGGTTCCTATTGGAGGAGTTGGTATTTCAGTGGTAGAGTGCATGCTCTGTTTGTATGATGTCCTGGGTTCCTATTGGAGGAGTTGGTGTCTCAGTGGTAGAGTACATGCTCTGTATGTATGATGTCCTGGGTTCCTATTGGAGGAGTTGGTATCTCAGTGGTAGAGTGCATGCTCTGTGTGTATGATGTCCTGGGTTCCTATTGGAGGAGTTGGTATCTCAGTGGTAGAGTGCATGCTCTGTATGTATGATGTCCTGGGTTCACTCTCCAGCTTCTCCCCAGGTGGCTGTTGAAAATGATAATATGTTGTTAATTGGCCTATCTGGTTAAATGAAGGATAAATTTGCTTGGCTCCAGTCAAGCGTTTGTTAGTTTTAGTTTGCACTTTGAAGATAATTTGCAATTGTCTCATGCTTTTACCAGATTGTACCACATTATCAGAAAATGAATGGATTTTACACGTACCTACAACATGTCTGCTGTAAAGGAACTTTGTAAAAACTTTTGAATTGACAAAATTCAATTTAATTGATAGTTTATTTCTTGCACATGACTCGCCTGTTTCCACTTCAACACAAAATGCATTACTCATCTTTCCCTCATCATGTCCATGTGTCCAGAGTGGTTGTCTTACAAATTGTCTTTATACACGTTTAATTAATCCTGTCATTCAAACTAGTAATACAGTGCCATTAACACCAAGTCATTAGTTGATACTCTTTTGGCCCGCTGACTAACCATTAAGCTGGACTAAAGCATTAATAACTTATACATTACTATAAGCTAATGATTATGTGTCCCCTTAAGTAATGTGATGAATTATCCTACCTCACCAATGAACTAACTAATGACCCATTCGTAGCTATAAACAACTCAAATCTGATACGGCACCATTAGTTAATAATACTGTGTCCCCTTAAGTAAGGTGATGAATTATCCTACCTTACCAATGACCCATTGGGTGCTTGAAACCATTCAGAACTGATAGTTCATCATCAGTTAATATAAATAAATGATGTTAAACTATCATTATCTAGCCTACCTTATTAATATTGTATTAAAAGTGTATTACCCTATGAATCGTTTAAATTACTTAATCTATTGTTCATGCAAACAACTAGCTACACGAGGTGATGTCCTTTATCAACATTATAAGCTTACAGTACACGCTTTGCGTTCTTGCGAAAAACGGCATGAGTGTATGTCCTGTGTCAACGTGAACACACAACCGCACAAATTGTTAGTTAATGCATTTGTAAATCCTTAATGAGGTCATTATCATTATCCATGGCTCGTTTATGTCTCGGTTCATAACTCATTCAGGTTAATTACTGTATGTGTAAATGCTAGTTCCGGTACCCATATTGGAACCGTTACCAGAAACCCAGGTTCTAAATCTTTCAACTTGCTACTGGGGTATTAATGCAACCTTTGATACTTTAGTTCTGCTAGATTAGGCGTTTATCCGGTATTTTCAGAAATATTTTTCTTTTTTCGATGTCGCCATAAATCACATATAAATAACCACTAGATTGTTATTTGCCGTTTCACTTACAGGTATCTTGTGTGTATTTGTGTTCTCCCTCTCTTATTTACTCCTAATCACACTTTTATGTCCTTATTTATTGCTTGTTAGTGTGTCCCCATGTCTGGTCATCTGATTATTAGTTCCATTGCTGAGGTGGACCAATCAGTGAATTCTATCACCTGGTCATGTTTGTATTGCTGAAATACAAACATGTGTGTTTCACCCCAAATTCCTATACATTTTTCTATGTTTGGTGAGTGTAGTTCTTATATAAATATGTCGCTGTTTTGATAGTTTAGTTAATGCTTTGTTAAACACACTTCATTTTAAATGTTACAGTGTTTATGTTGAGGTTCATTTTTGTCTTTTATTTAAGCAATAAACATGTTCGGCTTTTTGTGCACTACAACCCAAGGATAACGTGACAATACACCACATAGTCTTGCGATCTCAACTTGATACGTTTCATGTATAACTCGGGTGTCTTGTTTACGGTTGTTTAGTTACTGTGTAGTCCTCAAACTTATGCTGTTTATTTGTACCTGGGGATAGGAGATTGTTATACATGTTGCTCAAGACCATACAATACCTGTAGGAAAACTCTGTTCTATACACAAGTCTAACTAGATTTGCTTAAGGTAGATAATGCAATTGTTAAAATGTAAATGAATATATATTTAGTCCAGGGTTGTATTTGTAGACAGCTACATGTATTTAGGCACCAATGTTTCACTCACTAACCTGCAGCCCCTAGCTGGCTAAAACTTCAATTCCTGTTGTGGACAAGTGCTTCAGCATTATATTGGTAGGTGAATAAGCACAACCAGGTGGCTGTGATGACATTGTTATTGCTATAAACCTGATTATTGTAAATTGTATGGCAAGTTTTTAACCATATATATATATATAAATATATATATAGTGCGATTGTTCTCATGCAAATTTTAATTGGATTGAATATTAGAATAAACTTTAAATTAATACATCGTTTTATTGATGAAAACCCACTTTTCTGCTTCGTTATTGAACCGTTTTAGTTCGACTGGCCAATACTTTTTTGTTCTGCGTGAGCTTACCTCAAAGAAAAAATTCATATCGTGTGTGGAGTCCCTCAAGGTTTTATTTCATGTCTGATTTGAGAGAGCATGTTCGCCTTACACTCTTTTTGTTCCTGTTAACCAAAGGATTTTTCTGGAGGTAATTGTCTTGTTCTATGTATGCTGCTTTCACACCTCAACTGTTCAGCCGTCTTCAAGTGTGACTCACATTGTCAACTTCACAGCAAAGCCAACAGGCTTGACTTTGTCCTATAATTTTGAGTTGTTGCAAAGGCAAATGGAGAATAACGGTGTGTGCGTATTTGCATGTGTGCTTGTGTGTAATACATACATAGTGTATACTGACATATTTGCATGTGTGTGTGTTTGTGTATGTGAATGTTTAATATATAATTAGTGCAAACTGTGTCTGTACGTGTGTGTGTGTGTGTGTGTGTGCACACAGATGTAAATTTAAAAAAACTCAAAGAGTTCTGGCTATCTTAACATAGCCTTATGTCTAAACCTAGCCTTATGTCTAAACCTAGCCTTATGTCTAAACCTAGCCTTATGTCTAAACCTAGCCTGATGTATAAACCTAGCCTGATGTATAAACCTAGCCTGATGTCTTAACACAGCCTGATGTCTTAACACAGCCTGATGTCTTAACACAGCCTGATGTCTAAACACAGCCTGATGTCTAAACACAGCCTGATGTCTAAACACAGCCTGATGTCTAAACACAGCCTGATGTCTAAACACAGCCTGATGTCTTATAACACATTGGAATTAATATCAAGAGACATCACATTTGAGTCGCACACAATCCTAGTCAAGTCCCATGGAACTAACACCATAGGGGGTCTGCACTGCAGGTCACCCAAAACCAGAAAGGGCAGACAAAAAAGTGAAGTACGAGGCTAGCGAAACGAGGCTGAGATAGAAAATAGGTCGATTTTCACAGCAGAAATTGTGAACGTTTTACAATGGCACAGAATACTTCTCTTCTCCTGTGTTTGTTGTGCGGAGTCACAGCCTCAATATGACTAGGAAAAGAATCTACATTGTTAGACCTTTTAATAATGCATGATGTGATATTGAACAGTTTAATTCCGCAAGACAGTTGACAGGACCATCTTTAAAGACTGTGGGTTATACAGCCATTTTTTATTTGAACATGCTCGTGTGTGTGTCTGTGTGTGTGTGTTCCTGTGTGATACATTAGCTGTTAATTAAAATGGTTTGGCAAAACAGAGCTCTACATTACAGACAATCAGCTGAGTTCCACACATGCATGTTACCACCAGCCATTGGGATATTCAGAATGATTGGCTCCACCTTTACTGCTCTACAGTATTTGTGAAAGGTTTTATTTAGAATACCACACATATTCTGCCAGCAGGAATAGCAGAGCAATTTAAATGTCACCTGTACAGCGACGCTCCAGCAGATGAGCAGAAGGAGACTCCACCAGCAGCAGACCCAGCACAGATGCTTTAGCCTGTTAACCCGCCCCCACCAGACAGAGCCTGAAACCGGGCCCCTTCATGAGAGTATGACGGGTTCGACTGCAGGGTGTGAGGGGTTCCTCCTGCTGCTGGACCTGTACAACGAGATCCCCAATCCTGCACCTGGCGACCGGGAGAGGGTCTCTACTTTCCTCACCACCTCTCGTGGAAAGCCACCGCGGTCTTGAAGGAGGGCAGAGGAACTAAACAGCTACGTGGATTTCGTCCTTCTCTTCTGGGCCGTGTTCGACCATCCACCCGAGGGCAGAGAGGCAGGAAATTGGCTAGTCTGGAGCGTCCGGTTTGGTAGTATCTCTTGGGTGCACCTGCTCAACTCCGTCCCTGCGCATTCTTCTTGCGGAAGCACAGTGCGGCTGAGAGAAACTAAGGCTTTCTCTGTGCCTTCCATACTCGGCACGAGGCGTTGGAGGGGGGTCCTCAGTACCTTGTGGCGTGGGAGGGGTACGGCCCGGAGGAGCAACGCTGGGTGCCAGCCAGAGAAATCCTGCAGACCTTCCAGCATCGTCGCCCAGATCGGCCTACACCACGTCCTCCGGGTCGGCCCCAGGGCCAGTGATGACGCATCGCTACAGCCATGCGTCCCCATGAAGCTCCCCGATCGTCGACGAGCGGATTTTGGGCTTCCCATTTAATGTTCTCCTCTAGTTCTCATGACATACTTAATCATCATTGTTTAAGATCCTTCAGGAATCTGAATACCGTTTTAGAGTGTTTATCAACAATGTTCAAAACTACGAAAAAACACAAATAACGGAGATTGTTGACAAACATATTTTGTTATTTCTCCTTTTATTTACACACAATACGTACATTACAATATGTTTAAGAAAGTTGTTCCAAGTATTTGAAAATTAAATAACCTATGTTAATAAGTCTTTTGACCCATTATACAGTAGAAGCACCATTTGGTTTGTGATCACATAATGATGTTTTTGGGACTGTCGTCCTGCTTTGCACACCAGAATTTTTGCAGATCCATTTTACAGATTGCATAGCGAGTGTCAGTGATCTGTGATCTTTACAAGTCTCCCCACTGTTCAAGTCCTGGCTTTGGCTGAGTCACACACGGATATTCACATACTTGTGTGAAAACCAATCCACTGTGTTCTTGGCTTTGTGATTCAGAGAATTGTCGTGATGAAAGATCAATCTTAGAATACCATAAGTTTAATGTTCTGTGTGCCCTGGATTGATCTGGATGTTTCTGGCCATCTTGTGCTTGTTATCTACCCCACAATTGCTGATGCTCTAAATACTTACAGTATCTCACAAAAGTGAGTACAGCCCTCACATTTTTGTAAATATTTGATTATATATTATAATGTGACAACACTGAATAAATTGCTAGAATGTGAAGTTGTGAGTGTACAGCTTGTATGACAGTGTACATTTTCTGTCCTTTCTAAACAACTCAACACACAACCATTAATGTCTAAACCGCTGGCAACAAATGTGAGTACCCCCCTAAGTGAAAATGTCCAAATTGGGCCAAAAGTGTAAATATCTTGTGTGGCCACCGTTATTAACCAGCCTTTTTTTTAACCCTCTTGGGCATGGAGTTCACCAGAGCTTCACAGGTTGCCACTGGAGTCCTCTTCCACTCCTCCATGACGACATCACAGAGCTGGTGGATGTTAGAGACCACCTTCCGTTTGAGGATGACCCACAGATGCTCAATAGGGTTTAGGTCTGGAGACATGCTTGGCCAGTCCATCACCTTTACCCTCAGCTTGGCAGTGGTCGTCTTAAAGGTGTGTTTGGGGTTGTTATCATGATGGAATACTGCCCTGTGGCCCAGACTCTGCTTCAGTATGTCACAGTACATGTTGGCATTCATGGTTCCCTCAATGAACTGCAGCTCCCCAGAGCCGGCAGCACACATGCAGCCCCAGACCATGACACTCCCACCACCATGCTTGACTGTAGGCAAGACACACTTGTCTTCATACTCCTCACCTTTGTACTCCTCACCTGGTTGCCGCCACTCAACTTCTTTGGTCGACCATGGCGAGGCCTGTTCTGAGTGGAACCTGTCCTGTTAAACCGCTGTATGGTTTTGGCTGCGTGCTGCAGCTCAGTTTTAGGGACTTGGCAATCTTTATGTAAATACAATTATTTTTTTCAGATCCTCAGAGGTGCCATGTTGAACTTCCAGTCACCAGTAAGATAACACCAAATTCAACCCACCTGCTCCCCATTCACACCTGAGAGCTTGTAACACTAACGAGTCACATGAGACTGGGGAGGGAAATGGCTAATTGGGCCCAATTTGGTCATTTTCACTTAGGAGTGTACTCACTTTTGTAACCATCAGTTAAGAAATGAATGGCTGTGTGTTGAGCTATTTTGAGGGACAGCAAATGTACAATGTTATACAAGCTGTACACTCACTACGCAAAGTGTCATTTCTTCAGGGTTGTCACAGATAAAATCGAATATTTACAAACATGTGAGGGGTGTACTCACTTTTGTGAGATTCTATAACTAGTCCAAAATTTTTATTGTTTCTTTAATCAGCACAGCATTTTTAGCTGAGCTAACATGATTGCTAAAGGGGTTTCTAATGATGAATTAGACTTTAAAAATTATTAACTTGGATTAGCAAACACAAGGGGTCATTGAAACACAGGTCTAGTGGTTGCATATAATGGCAACCACCAGTAGGCCTAATCAGCCATTTCCAGCTACAATGTTCAGTTAAAACATCAACATTGTCTACTGTATAATAATAAAGGTAAAAAATGGCTAAGTGATCATTTTGAACAATACTTTTTATACTAATCACATATAAGTTAAGTTACCGTCAGGACTTTTGCAGTGTATGTTTAAAACTTATGACACTTGCATTCAAAAGAACAGCTTCTGCGTAATTTGGTTTGCAAACATGTTTCAGGGATTCTGATTTTAGCTATGAGCAATTTCAACTAGTAAATGTGTGTTTATGACTGTTTTTGTCACAATGGATCCAACCCTCTCTCACATCCATCACGGACACCTGTTTTTGTTCTTTATTGTCTGCACCAGTTTTCCCTCATCATCAGACCTTATTTAAGTTCCTGCTTTCCTCTTGTATCCAGTGTGCTATTGTTTTGTGTTAAGGTTGTTCTGTTCATGTTTTAGTTCTTGTCTGCTTTTGTTTTTGTTCCTGTCCAGTTTTAGTTTTATTATTTTTATAATAAAACTGCAATTGATTTGAGTTCAGCTTATTAAAAACCACAGTATTATTATTAGACATATTGATGAATAGAATAGTGTGTCCAGGGAACTATGGAGAAAACTACACTCTGGCACTTCACTGGCTGAGTTCTTAATTATTGTACATCATAATGATTGAAATAATTGTTTTTTAAAAACCATTACTTTTTAAATAATAACAACAGTAATGAAAAAAGGCTTTCGATGAAAACAATAACAGAAGTTAATTAGACACTTCCTTAGCGTTTCACAAAGAAACACATGAGAGCATGTAAATTGCATTATAATGACAAAACAAAGTAAAAACACATTTGTATATTTAAAAAATGTAATTAATAGTAATTTTATATAAGAGTGCAATTCTTACCATTAGTACCAGTGACAAAGCATTTCCATTTTGCCTGCAGCTGTGCCTACTCATGTTCATACGGTTGGGTAAATGTAGTGTGGTCCATCATTCTGTGGCATTTTACACTGAAGTCAGTTTTGCTGGCTGGCACAAGGATGATCAACTAAATTTATTTTAACATAATGCTTTATTTATTTTAACGTAAAACTACTATTGTAACGTAATAGTATGTTTATTTTAACGCAATAGTATATTTATTGTTATACTATTTATTTTAATGTAATACTATATTTATTTTTAACGTAATTCTATATTTATTTTAACGTAATACTAAACGGACTGCGGTGTAGGGCTGAACGATATTCGGTTTTAACATTGACATCGCGATGTGCGCATGCGCGATAGTCACATCGTCGGAACATGCGATGTGAAGAAGGGTAGCACCCATAAATGTATTAAGAGAACGGTAGCACCAGGGTAGCACCCATAAATGTTAAGAGAACTGGATACAGTGTTCTGCGGGAAGACCCGTACATTCCAATGAGAGGCTCAAAAGCGCATGGAGCCAACATGGAGCTTGGATATTCCGCGTTGACTGGCCCATGACGTCATGATGGATATGCGCACTAGCAATAATTTGTTTGCGTTGTCGTAGCAACATGCGCGTTCATGAGCTTCTCTCTCGTGTCTCTTAAATCCACGGTCACATAGCGAACTCATGAAGTCACCGTTTCATTGTCTAAAATATTCACTAAGGTTAAACGATATGTTTTCGTTGTTCCTGATCGTTTACATGCTTAGCTAAATAAACGATGGATGTATTTAGACAAGTCGGGAGATGTAATTGTTATGTATAATAATAATTCATATTATATATAAACGGCTACAAAAATGAGGATGTTGACAGAAAACAGGTACTTTGCCTGGAGGGTTATAAAGTTGTGGCCACAAAACAAGGAAACACCACCAATTTGTCTGATCACTTAAAACGGAACCACAACGTAACAATAACGTTTTACATCGCTAAATATATGTTGCCATTAAACACCGTCACCAAAGAGGGATTTAAGAAAATGATCTGAACGCTTGACCCGCGCCGCGATATGTTATTCTATCCCGCACATATTAGAGCTGTATGGAAAATGCATATCTAAGATTGAAGCAGTGTTGTCACACATGGAATACTATGCAGCTACAACAGATTTATGGTCCAGCAGGACAACGGAGCCTTACATGAGTCTGACGGTACGGTCTGATGGAATGGTAATTATTGACTTTAGCCTGGATTGATGGCTCGCAATATCGCAATATATATCGTTGGGGGGAAAAATATCGCAATGTAAATTTTTTCCAATATCGTGCAGCCCTACTGCAGTGGATAACTGAGCACATCGTTAGCTTACATACCCAGAATCAGATATTCCTTTTCACAATATATTTCAATATACTGACTATGATAACGTGAATATTTCAGTAATGTAAAATGAAAACAAGAGACAATAATTTGGCAAGCCTAGTTCAGCCTGTCTGTGAGTGGAAGTTATTGTGGTGAGCCTTTAAACAGACTGAGCACTTTTATTAATGGTTTAACACTTTGCTAGATCTTGATAACTACTAGTCATTACACATGTTGTCGGCAGGACGGACCCGATTCAGTATCTTGCCTGTTCTTGTTTTTCGCTTAGGTTGGTCGACTACAATTATTTTCAAGCTGTCGCTTCGCCACTTGAATCAGATATCAGATTGCATGAATCCATTGTTGAGGACATTGGATGGTGTAATCCATCGCTCCAGAAATTAACTGACATTGTATAAGGTTGTTTCAGGTATGAAAATGCAACACAAAAAATCACTATTATTTTCTAAATTGGTTTCCATGGACAAGTCGAAAGCCCCACATCAACATTGGCAATGCCAAGCGTCAGCTGGAGTGGTGTAAAGTACTGCTGCACTCTGGAGAACTAGAAACATATCGCTGGAGTGATTAATCACGTTTCACTATCTGGCACTCTGACTGACAAATCTAGGTGTGGCGGAGAACGCGACCGACCTGTAGATACATATGTAATCATGTTTTTATCTGGGATAGCTGGCCACAAAACTAGCTGATGGTGGATATACGCATATGTTCTCCCCAACAACAACAAACAAGCATATAAAAACCACATTGTCTGTTTAATTTACATAGTTATGTAGCAAGGCGTCATCATTTCAAACTTTGTAACACTGAAATACTGTTTTCGTTGTTGTTCATGTTTGGACCTGGTCCAGTGACATAACTGTGCTCTCAAGCAGTTTTATACGATGCTTGAAGCTATAGCTACAGTCCAGCAGCCAGTGCATCTAGTCTAGGGTGTCTTCTGTTAGGGGTTAACATCTTGCTATGGACATTTTACACGTGTCATCCACATAATTTAATTGCTTAATAGGAAGGTGCCCTGTGATTTCCACTTTAATTTCCTTGACCAATAGTTGTTTAAAAACATATTTATCTTTTCCCTGCATGTTCATATTTCATCCGTGTCATTTCGTAAGTTTCGTCCTTATGACATTATGTTAGGTTGTATTGTGAGTGGGTGGGTGGGTGGACGCATTTCTGTGTGTGTGTGAGGGCATGCACATGTGTGTTTGCCTACTGGTTGGGGTGGACGACGGGTGACAGAGGAGGATGACGGGAGGTGAGTGAGTGAGTACATACGTGGGAGGGAGGGAGATGGCTGGTGCTGCACTCACGGTGCTGCACTCACGGTGCATACGAATATGTGAGTCAATATGTTACTCCCTGATCCCGACTCACAATGCTCTCATTAGCATATCGTACACATTCATGATTTTATTTCAGTTGATATGAATTATTTCTCTCATACTGTGTAAGAAAAAGACATGATAATTATGCACAAATGATGTCGCTTAAAACTGATTAAACTCAGTTTTTCACAACTGTCGACATTTGATCCTGGTAAACATTCCCTGACCTAGGTCAGTTTGGATCACCACTTTATGTTATGTTAAATGTCGAAATAATATGATTTTCTTTATTTTTTATTTTTATTATTACATGCCCAGTGGGTCAGAAGTTTACATACAGTTGTGTTTGGTAGCATTGCCCTTTAAATTATTTCACTTGGGTCAATCGTTTCAGACGGCCGTACATAGGCTCCCTACAATAGGTTGGCTGAAATTTGACCTTTCCTACTGACAGAATTAGTGCAACTGCTCGCACACACTTTGTCAGTTCTGCCCACACATTTGCTATAGGATTGAGGTCCGGGCATGGTGATGGTTTTCTATAATAACATTTACCAAACTATTCCAGGGATGCTCAGACAAAAAGGTGCATCTCAAGGTGTATCTCACCAGCTGCCTTCAAACGGCTCCTGTCTGAGCACCTGTCAGATCTCTCTACCTGCTAACGGCCCACAACCCCCTTCTCACTTTGCCATGCCCTATTTGCACCTGTACTGCTGTCATATCTGTGTACACTGTTGAACCACTCTTTGTGCTCAGATAATGCCCAATTGATCTTTCCCATAACCTCATTTCCTTTACTCCCATGCACTCTATCGACCAACCTGCTAGAGACACTTTATTCTTTATACCTGCTAGGCACACTTTAATCCTTTTACATTCCGTGTTAAGATACTCATTGTATTTATTTTTTAATTTTATTTTTTATATATATATATATTTATTTATCACTGTATCTATGCTGCTCAACTGTATTTCATATACCTCATCCTGTTTAATCTTGAAGCTGTATTCCTTACTGTGTCCCACTGCTATTTGCACTCCTGTGTTTGTGTCTTCTGTGTAACTATATGTTGTCCTGCACATTTTTTTCGCCTTATCTTGGCCAGGTCGCCGTTGTAAATGAGAATTTGTTCTCAATCGGCCTACCTGGTTAAAGAAAGGTTAAATAAAAATAAAATAAAAAGTGTCATGTTCAAGTTGTAATACTTTCACCTTCGTGCATATGTAGCATTTCACCAGAGGCCGCGGTTAAACACCAGTCTCCTCCGTTCACTTCTACAAACCTCTACCTCCATATCCATAATTTGTAGCTTCAATACAAGCATTTGAATAATTATAGAAATAAGTAACGAAATTGAAATGTCCACCCAACAAAATTCACGACACCCATCATTATAAACCCAGAATGTCCTCAGGATTTAACATAGCTGCATTTATGCTGAAATCCAAAAGAACAAGATGCGCTGTCTGTGCAGTGGGGATATAGAGTAACATAGTCTAGGACTTAACAATCTTAAAGTAGTACTATGTCCACACAGCATACAGGGGCAGGATATTGACTTTAATAACTACTGTTAGCCCAGAAATGTCCATCCTACTGTATTATCTTTTCGAGATACACTAAGGTAGAGTATTAGGACAACCTCTCCCTTCTCCATCCCATTTCTCGTGTGATTTACAACGACTCTAGTTCCTTGTCATTATGCGCATGCAGCTAGCCGCACCAAAGACTCCGTCTATGAATCCAATGTAATAATGGTATAATGAGCCACATCTAACGCCTCATATTTCAACAAGTTGTCAGTGGAAGCCTTCCTTCCCTAATGGGTTTAAATGGAGGAGATTGGCAGAGCAAACCTGCATACTACGGGTGTACGTGTGCAAGTTAAAGTTCAGCGAGACATTCATTTAATGGGCGGTTAGTATTTTAACAATGTTCCCATACCAAATTACAGGCAGGGATGAGTTTCCTTTCTCATGGCTGGGCATCAAATGTAAATACGCAAACGGCAGAAAGGCTAATGATTACATCTATAATGTTTAGAGACTGGTGATGATTAATATAGAAATAAGGGGTTTGGACTGTGAACCTGATTTTCTTCTAGGCACAATTGGTTCTTCGTTTCCAGGAAATTCATTAGGTTTCAGAAAAACTAAAGCCTTCTAAGTAGTGCAAATGATTCCTGAATGTTTTTGGAAGTTTGCAAAAAAAGACTTTACCTGATGTTACAAGAACATTCTTAGAACAAAGGTGTTTGGTTTTTTAAGTTGACCAGAATGTTTCACAAGGTTGTGGTAAGTGTGATGTGGAAACATTAAAATATAAAAATATAAGGTTTGTAAATGTTTATAAAATAATTAGTGTGGACACAAGAAATAAGTTGTTTAAAGCTGAATAATAAAAAAGTGAAAATATAAGTTGTCTTATATTGCGCCTAATGTTTTCTCAAAGTGCACAGAATAATCATTTGATGAGTCAAGGTTGATAGAACATATCTTACTTAGCTCTAAAAGGCAGGCAAGACGAGTTTGTTTGCAAGACGAGTTTGTTTGCAGGACTAGTTTGTTTACCCTTCGCTGCCTTGCGACTAAACGCAGCCTCGCGACAAAACGCAGCCTCGCGACAAAACGCAGCCTCGCGACAAAACGCAGCCTCGCGACTAAACGCAGCCTCGCGACTAAACGCAGCCTCGCGACTAAACGCAGCCTCGCGACTAAACTGCCTCACCAACCTCTGTTCTTACTTGAGATTTATACAGACAGAGTATGTCTGAAACTCTGTTAATATGATTTCTAGACATGTAGCAATATCAAAAATATGAGCTATCTGCCATTGCAGAGACCTAAGAAATGGTGTAATGTGTTCAGTTTTCTTAGTTTCTGTTAGAACCGTCCTACTGGAGATCTTTTCTAGATCTTGTCAGGACATGAGTCCTCTAATTCTTGGTATGTTTTTAAGGTTTTAATATGCTGACATTGGGTATAAACGTAATGATAAATATAAACGTGGCTATTAGTGTTTATATGATAATATTCACAAGACTTCCAACTTCGCTTTGAGTCTTAAGGGCCAGTGTGCCAAGACAATTATTGTGTGCCAAGACAATTATCTTAGCTTTATATTTATTTTGTTGAGGAAAGTGCTGGCGCATCCAATCATTGACGAGCGCAAGTAAGTTGCAAAGTGACTTTATGAGACCATTTTCACTAGATGAGAGTGCTATATGAATTTGGTGTTTCATCTAAATAATTATGAATTTGTTGTTTGGCATGATTTGGGCCAATGGGATCATATATATTTATGAATAAAAGAGGCCCCAGGACAGAGTCTTGCAGAACTCATGTGAATTTTTTCTGATACATTGTTTGCCTATGGAGACAATGTATTCCCTGTCTTCTAAATAAAAAACAATGAACCTATTCAGGACTGTGTCATTCAGACCAACCCGGTTTGACACACACAGGGCGACAAACATGTAGCTAGTGGACATGTGTCTACATTAGTGCTGCACGATTAATCGCATCGCAATCGCGAGGTCAGCCGTTTGCAATTATATGACGGCAAAATGTTGCGATTATACAGTGTTTCCTCTATGTTGATTTGGTAGTGGCGGCCCGCCACGGCTACATTTCTGCCGCCTCGGTATCAGAATAGGGCCGTACAGTACAAAAGCGAAGCCGAAGCCGTCTATCAGCATGTCGGAGACACACTCTTCACACAGCTGACAAGGGAGAGAATGGAAAAAAGAGAGACCGCAGCTTTCTGGAGAAGAACTTGGGTGGCAATCGGGAGAATCGGGAGGCTGTTGGGCGGTTGACGAGGGAAGGGAACGCAATTGTATCATCGGTTTACTTGCCTCCATGTGGAGTTGGCCACAATGAGCAATTAGTGCAACTCTTGGCATTTATGTAGACCTTTTGGATATCTGCTGTGGTTAAAACAATACAAAAACCTAGTGCGCTGCGGCGTTTTGCCACTGTAAATTGATACGATATGAAAACCCATTTTATCAAAACCCGGGCTAAGAGCGCAGGACGGGGCAGTGGGTGGAGCAGTGCGCAGTGGTGTAGTGGTGCGTATACGGCGTATACCCACCTCTGAGGAGAGGGATTTACAGTATAACTTAAACCATTCCCGCAAGGTTAGTTTTTATAGTGCGAGAAATTCCCGCACAAATATATTTGTTTCATTTCAGACCGAGGTAAAGTTGGTTGGAAATTCAATATTGGATATTCAACGGATAGTCGGAAGCCGAAATCAGGTCCGGTTTTCCCGCAAGCAGACACACTACACCCGGGTGATCGGCCGACAGAAACCTCCGTCTGCTTATAGTTAGGGACCGTCTATAAAGTACAAGTCTCTACGTTATTAATTCAATAGCTGTTTAACCATTTGGCCTTGAAACTTCAAATCACTATCAGATTGTTTCACCAGTAACGTAATCGCGTGTTCATACAATAGTTCCCAGGAAACGTAATTGTTGAGATATCGTTTTTTTTGGCATGCGTTGCTAGATGGGCTGGCATGTGAGAGAAGTTCCTCCACACTAAAACGTGTTAACAATTTATTATAATCGCAATCGCATATCGCAATATTGACCTCAATAATCGCAATATGACATTTTCCCCAAATCGTGCAGCCCTAGTCTACATGTAAACCACACTAATCATATAACCTGGGCCGACACACACAGGGACACAAACATGTAGCTACTGGACATGTAGTGGTGGAGTTACAATATGTCCCACTCAATGTAGTTGCTGTCAGCAAAGTCTGTGCTGGAAAGTAGAAAATACATTATAATAAACATTATAATATAATACATCATAAACATTGCTATCAGTAGTTCAAAGAGACCGATGTGGGGTGGCTCTAGAGTTAGATTCACTGTCCTAGTCTCAATGGAAAGATTTTTGCACCATTGGGGTGCCTTAGATGGGCAACTAGATCAACATTTATTATGCATTGACTTTCTAACCTACAGTAAGCAGCAAATAAATGCCCTGATGTGCATGTGCCAGTGAATAATGCCTGTACTAGATCCAGCTTTCAGTATCCATTAACTACAGTCAAGATTCCGATACCTTTATTGAATTTTCACCAGTGTGTAATTATGGTAATGATCTCGGCAAACAAATTGTAATTGCGCACAATGTTTACAATCAGCGGGAAGGAGGAGCAAGACATCTGCTTTCCTAGATCAACACACCCCATTAGGCTAGAAAGTGAATTGTTCTGCAGCACTGTGCGTCACTGCTGCAATAAATGCCGTCGTTCTGCTGAGGAACCGGCCTTATTAAATGCTTCTAATGAACGCGGCATACGTTTGCTTATTTTAACGTCTGTGATTTTTGCTGGTGCTCAAGTGCTTGCGTTCGCACCCGTGCAATCAGCACCAGAGGCGTGATGGTGGTGGTGGTTAAGTCAATCATTTTATAAAGCTGTCTATCTCACATGCCTGATGGAAATGGAGCTATCGTGGTGTGTAAAAGTTAAACACTAGGTAAGTCACGTTATCATTTAATTTGGAAGGCAGTGCTCCAAATGACATTTATTGCCAAACAGTAAAGGCTCGGCTGGTAAACACAAAGGCATTGAACAGATTTATGCTGTGAATTCCAGTGTCAGCCACCATTGGATGGATACAGAGTCTGTGAAATGTCATTCACTTTCAATTGACTTCCATTTTCTGAAAAGACGGTGAGAGAAAGAAAGAGAACAGTAATTGCCTTACATGTGTCTTTAATTTCTTATACCATTGTAATGGCCCATTTAGCCTTGATGAACTCATAAGTGAACGACGGTGTGAGCGAAAACAAGCATCATTTTGTTTCAATTAAATTATCTCCGAAGCTTTAACAAGGCATTTGACATTTACTGCATGAGGCCAAATAAATACTTGACCTTTGTGGATTTCTTGGACACAGAAAGTTCTAACAAGACCTTGGGAAAATGTGAATGTGTTCTGCGGTCCATACTCATGCCTCATGAAAAGACAAACAGGATATTTACATTTGTTTAAGATATATAAAAGATAAACATTTTTTTATTGGTTCAGGGAGACACACACATGCGAACAAGCACACACACACTAACACACTGCTCCACAAACACACACACACTTTAAATGTACTCCTCGTCTTGGATCGGAAACGTTCGATTCTGAATCTTTAACTCTCCTATCTTTTTCTTTTTCATCCATCGATAGACCCTTGTGGAATCACTTTTTTGCAGCTACTACTTCTCACTATATGTCAGGCTGGTGTAGTGGGGTGGGGCTCCCAGCTGCATGCAGAATGTTCCAGAACCTTTTGGCGTTCCCCTAGTGCATTCTGTCTTTGACTAAACCTCCGGGGGCCTGCCCTGTCAGTGTCGAGGAAATGGCCTGTCAAGGAAATGCATGCTAGCAGCGGTGGATCAGCATTTTGGTAAGCACACACCTGTAAGATAAACTGCTAAGCATAACTGAACTGCATGAACTTCTAGCTGATTGGCAGGGAACTTCGTTGGTGTAATGTGTCAGGATTAAAAGAATAATAAGTTTAAATAACACTAGCCAAAACAACGATTGACCTATAAGCTCCCCAATATGTCTGGTCGCTACTACCTCTAATCTCCACAAAGAGACCAAGAGCACAAAAAACATTACATTATTTTTGAAGTTACGGATCAGTGCCTGTAAGACTTTTAAAAACTGAACTAAATGATGTTGACATATTATTATATTGTTGTTTGTGGCCAAATATTAATTTAGAGAAAAAGCGTTCCACCTCAAACCTATAAAACCTTTTCACTTATAGTGTAAGTAATTACATGTCATATTTGACACTAACTTTGGCAATGCTCGGCAACTACGTTTACTATAGTTTATTCCAGCATTCCTGCTTGTACACACATTTGCGCATTATTTCCTTAAACTTCTTTTGTATTTTGAATGACGTAACCATGGTAACCGCCAGCAGTCTAGGAGACTATATCCAATGCTGCCGGTAGCCCTTTTCTAGAAATACCACTGGCACTGCGAGAAGGTACGTTAATAGGGGAGTGAAACTTGGTGATCTCAGCAGTCCAACGAGGCTTCGATAAGGCCGTCATTAGAGACTAACTGAGTGGTTGCAGGCAGCTATGTCCCCCTATAGGGATGGCGAAAGCTGCCAGTTATCACCAGTTCTTTATATAAGCCTTCATCACTCGCACCAGCAGGCTCCACACTGGGGAAATAGACTTGTTTCTACCCCCCATTGGACAGCACACCATGAGAAGATGCACAACTCACAGTCTACCTGGTGCCAGGTAAGGGGGACTGAAGCGGGCAGTCAGAGCTGGTAGATAATTGGCCTGTGTATAAAGACTTGGGAGCGAGTCATTATATAACTGTGAGTATAGATGGTGCATGGGCAACAGTGTGCGTTATTTAACCAATGACTCAAGGAATTAAAACAACAAAAATAGTTTTCAGATATTTATATATGCATAAATGTGTGCTTTCACCTTGCCGTAACTTGCCCCGCTCTCAGACTGTGCGTTCTTGTCAGGTGCTGTTAAACGATCAAAAACGAGCATTGTCTTTAGCTGAGAGCAGTGTAATTAAGATGTTAGCATCTACTGCGCAGCTTAGCGCATTAGCGGGAAAGAAAATAACCACCAGAAAAAAGGTTCATCTAATGGGCTTACAAAGCAGAACTGACTGTTTTGGAATGTTTCTTTTTCCATAGTTTTTTCTTTCAAACCCACAGCATGTTTTAACTAACTTTTGAAGCAAACCACAGCATAAAAATCTCGTGGTAACCTAGGGGGAAGAAGAGGAAAAGGAAAAAAATTGTCACAGGTTTAAAAAAGAAAAAAAGCGTTTTGAGAATGTCAAGATATCCCCAGGGCACCATAGAATGCGGTATCTCACTGCTGTGTCTGTTGTTGTTTTTCTCATGGACTTTAAGAGTATGAACTGATGCTATTGAGCAATGGGACATTAACAATGGGACATCAGCATTAGCATAACACAGACAGGCCTAGCACTGATACTAGAAGCAGGTGACAAAGAATGACAGAGCCAGAAGACAAAATGTCCAGGGTGCGTTAGTAGACTAGGCCTTTGTAAGAGCCCCCTCACATACACAGTAAAATCCTAATTATATTTTAAATGGAATTGGAAAAATAAGGCATTTGAACTTCAGTACTTTCTAAGTAGGATGTTATTGTTGGCGTATTCCTGCTCAGCGAATGGGAATTTTAAACCAAACAGCAAATAACATTGACTGACATGCCGAGCTTGCTAGCTATAAAGTGCTTTGTAGCTAGCTCCTAATACTTAACGTAGGATGCTATCTCTGTCTTGTGCACCAAGCCTTCAGGTGGGTATACAACAAGTGTTGGTTTGCTTGGTTGTGGATATACCACTGACATGATGGGCAGTAAAAATGGTGATTCCAAGTCACGAGTTGTATAGAACGTAGAAAGTTTTTACCTAGTTCGCTGCTAAGTATATCTGGAGCTGCGATTCCCCAATGTAGATGCTAGAGGGCTGAACTTGCACATTTGCACATTAAATAGAATTGCCCATTCAAACTTGTGACCATAAAGACATCTGATCCACCCTTATATCTGGTTGCCTTGTCAACCACACCTTTAAACACAGAAAGAATAACGTATGAGCATCTTAAACTATTTAATGCCAATGCTACCAAATGCTAATTGTGTAAAATTCTCACCCACTGGGAATGTAAAGAAACAAAATCTAAAATAAAGAATTCAACTATTATTCTGACATTTTATATTTTTAAAATAAAGTGCTGATCCTAAGTGACCTTAAACAGGGAATATTTACTAGGTGAAGTGTAGACATGCAGAGCCAGAAAATAAATGTTCATCCAAACGGTACAAACATCGACACTGTACAACTGAACATGAAGTGCGCTTAACTTAGCAACATAAACAATGATAAACACAGTGCACGACTATACAAACAAACAACACTCACCTACACGTAAGACGAACATTGAATTAATAACAGGCCTCCGTGAACCTAACCAGGGACCTTAAATAACCCACTGATTAACTATGCCCGGTGCTTAGCTAAAGCCAAAACAGCTGTGCTCCTAATCAACATTATGCACAGGTGTGCTCTCCCCTAACCACCCTGTGACAACACAGCTCACCCATACGTGACAGTATATACATTTTCGACTTTCAACTGTAAGTGTAAGTTTAAGATCAAGTTGAAAAACTAAAATGACCGACCCGAAGTCAGCACCTATACACAAAACGTTCTCCCACGACACTTAAACTGAACACATGTTTTGAATATCTATTTCATAGACCTGTGCTGAGATTTACAATGTATTATTTTGAGTGCGGTGAAAGAGAATCAAAAGGGTACATTTTATATTAACTAAAGGCAATGTGTGTAATATATTTCAGAGGGACCCGTGCGTGTATATCGGGGTTGGAGAGGATAGACAAAAGGCAAAGACAGAGATTTATAGGTTTAATCTACTACTGGAGTTGTAATTTGCATATCCATGATTACACTTGCTGTCCGCCACTTACGCCTCAGAATAAAATCAGTTTCCATTTTTGCCGGGCAAATTTACAGCAGATGCTGAAGTGCAGAATGCCGTGTGTGTGTGTGTGAGTGTGTGTGTGTGTGCGTTTTCATGACTTTGGACACAGCCAGCAGTGCCGTTGCATTAGCATAACATCAGCGTCAAGCTAACATTCATGAGTCAAACTAATCATTATTCCCAGGGCTGCGCAGTTGTGGTGCTCGGTATCAGAAATGCATAGTTCAGGTATATCAGTCTGCTTTACACTAAATCAACCGTGTCTATGGCTCCTGCAGGAGTACCCTGTTGCCGGAATCATGCAGAAGAACACATATAAATAATGCACACACTGTTAAACACCAGAGTAAATTATAGAGGATGTAAGGGTTCGGGATGGATAGATGGTGATAGGATTTGATGAAAGCACACGTTGGACGGAGTCTGGTGGTTACAGTTTGCGGTTACAATGTTCTCCTCCGGTCCGAATGCTAATGTACAGTGTATTGAAGCAGGACTGTGAAGATTGAATTCGTTGGGATGCCGAGTGTTTGTTTGGAAATCGGAGGTCATGGGTGCACTTTTGGTTGACTCTGAGATCTACTTGTGATGTTAATTTGTAGATTGCGGTATGTATGTTTAATTGCAAATAATTCTTTTGATTTTGGTTAAGTTTGTGCTATGAATCGAGGCATTTTTGAAACACAACTGAGCTTGTGTAGTCCGCCTTACTGCTTTTGCTTAAAACACTTTTTTTCATTCCATGACAGCAGCTGTTTTAAAAAATATATGAAGCCAATATTGACCGCGAAAACATTTAACACTAAACGAGATTCCGTTTCTCATTCCTCTGACCCATTTAATATGCAACCAACAAGATATTGACTCCATCTGAAGACAGGTCCATGTTTATAGGTCTACATACCTATAAAATCACCCTGGGATCCAAATTGGAGTCATTAAACTAGCACCATGAAGGCATAGACTCCACAAAGGAAAAAGTATATTTCACTCGGCATAGCTTTACTGCCTTGTTGTTAGCTACTTTCCGGCTCAACAACTCTTTCTGACAGCATTGGCCAGTTTTCAAACAGGAATTTTTATAGGGTTTGTTTTAAAGTCAATAATACTTTTACTGTGCCATACTGTATACTCACAGTTTTGTAGGCGAACGATAACATTCTTGGGAAAAAATTTGCTTCTGAGAAAGAAAAATGTAATGGAACATCCATATCCTCTGTCACAATTGGTGAACCTTATGTTCCCACTGCGGGATTTTGGGCGGCACACTTTATTTCCATTGGTTTGTTTTCATTGAGCACAGCTGGTTTTGTTTTAGGTCATTAGCTTAGCTATTTAGTTCGATGGGGTTTAGCGCACTTTGCTTTGCATTGTTTTAAGTTACGGGAAATACAGAGTGTTGTTTCATGTTTGCACTGTTTGGAATGTTTTTTTGTAATCCCCTACATTAGGCACTATTATTATTTTCATTCAGTTTAGATTTCCGTTCGATGCTACATGTTTGTTTTGTACAATACATACCAGGAATGGTAACTCTGGCTCTGCACTTGGCTTCATCCTGCACTACACCACCAGGAGATTTCTGGCATCCGCTTACAATCTCCGACTTGTTGGTCACAGCTGGTAAACACTTTTCTGTGAACATGCCCCGCTTCAGCTGCAGGCAATGGGCATTAGCACATTCGAGTGGCAAGGGGTGTGTAATACAACCATTTATTTTACCTGAATGTATTGAAATGTAGAATTCAACCTCTGTGGTGTCTGTGTTCGCTGCTGTGAATGAGAAAATAGGGCCAGTCACACAAAGGATCAAAGGTATTTATCAGTAATCACTACGGCTATTGTTCTGTATTTGAAACCCACCCTAAAAAGCAGTGGTCTTCAATTACCTGGACCGGAGTCAAAAGCAAAAATGTTTATTACAATTCACTGATTTTATACACTTGTGTGTCATTTGTTTTCACATTCATTTAGCCTTCAGACTTGATGTACAAGTGTTTATTTACACGTCCTAGATTTGGTTGAGAAGCAATCCTAACATTTTGATGCACAGCCATTATAATGAGACTGGTTGAAACCCTGAGTTATGATTGGTTGATAGCTGTGGTATATGAGGCCTTATAAACCTGGCGGTTTGAATCCTGATTGGTTGATAGGCATGGTATATGTTAGCAATAAAGCAGCTAAGGGTTTGTGATAAATTGCCAATATACCATGGCTGGGTGCTGTGGCATGGCACCTAAATGCAGAGTGCCAATGAAAAGCTAGTAGCCGCTGTATATTTGGCTTATCTCACACTGTGCTTATTGGATAATTATAAAACAGCTTTATTGGATCCTGGATGCAAAGCAATATCCAAGGTGGCATTAGACTTTGATAGTTGCGCATACCAGCACTCGCTTCACATATACAGTGCTGTCCAAATAATGTACTGTATGTACTCACCAATAGTTGTTTCACTTTATTTCTAGCTTTTATTTAAATATACCTGTGTGGGTGACTGAAATCAGAGGATTGGTTTTTTGACATGTCTTCTAGCCAGGCTACCAGGTTTTATGGTGTGTACTTTGCAAATGAGAAAGTTTTTTGTCAGGCATGGATGTTATTATCTGCATGTCTACATCCAAGTTAATGCAAAATGAAAGCTAAAACAAATAACAAACAAAAGTGTAGCTAGTGCTTACTAAGGACCTTATTGAGACTGAAAATAAGTGTGTAACTCTAAATACGGATTATTTATATAAGGATTATTTATATAAGGATTATTATTTAAAATCATATTCAGACATTAAAAATAACATTTAATGTGAAAATCTTAATCAATCTCTACCCAAATTGGCCGTATACCACACGGTTTGGGGCCTTATTCTGTTGGGTTTATTATAATAACCTTCTGAACGGTAGCTGTTACAAAGAGGAGGGCAAGAAATCACTGAAAAGTTTTGAATGGTGGAATGGAAGGAGGCGATGTGGCCTGTGAACCTTGAAAGCACATTGTGAAATCAGTGACGGGGAAAACAGCTGCTGCGTGTGGGGGGGGGGTGGATGTGTGGAGAAAAGGAATGAAGGGAGGATGTGGCAGTCCTCCTCCTGGACAAGAACAGAATATCATGTCGCCCCTGTGACAACACATGCAAATGGAAAGAGACGCTAGCAACTTTAGTGCAACGGAAGAAATAGAAAACAGAGGGGAGTTTTTTTTTCTGGCACACTGAAGGTCCAGGTTAAACCGTCTACAGTCACAGCAGACCCAGGTTATGAGATACGGGAATAAAGGAGAGAGTCAACTGTCAAAATGTGACCGTTTCATTGTTGAGAAGGTTAGGTGAAGGGAATTATGTTAATCTGTTGTGTCAGAAAAAAGAAAAGACACCATAAAAACATACAAGAAATTAATCCCAGAAGATTTAGCCACTTGGTGAAAACATTTCCAAAAATATGTAAGCGATACCCCGTTTTTCTCAAACCCACATTGCCGGGTTATACAAATGACAAGGTAGAAATGACTCGAGGGACAACGTCTGGATGTGTCAAATGAAAAGATGGCAACTGGCGCCAATTAAATCTGGTCGACCATGCAAGACGCAATCTGTACTTTTGTCCATCAGCTCGCTGTAGGTCTCATAAGAAAGCACTTTACTGAACACATTAGCGCTTTAAGGTCAACATATTAGAAATAATATGTAGCCTGTAATAGGTGTTATAATAGATCTATCAGGGTCAGGGTTAGGGTTACATTTGTAACCTTCTTATTTTCCATAATGAGAGCATATCAAAAGTTAATCAGTAGCAAATTACACATGAAAGATACCTGGCATCTTAAAAGTCAATATTATTATTTTTTTAATCTTTATCTTTAGAAGACAATCAAGGTAATTTAACTACCCACTCATTCTAACACATTTAAACACTCTCCCTGAATGTAGACTCGTTTTTTTGATACATACAAATATACTTAATAAATAAAACACTAGATTAATAGCTAAAACAAGGGGTGAAAGAGAGATATGCTTTAAAGTAGACTCACAGTTGCTTTAATCTACATCCTGCACATTTCTTTACAGACAGCCTCGCTAGCCAATTGGTGATTTAGAACGTCAGGGATGCCTGCTGCAGCTGAAAATATATATTTTTCCCGATCGCAAATTGTAGCAAAGGTCACAATACACATAGGTTTTACATTTTACAGTTTTACAGTTCAAACTTTCGGATGAATCTGTCACAACTGTTATTCAACTGTTATAGTTAATTTGAACTACTTTATCTATGTGTTGTGTAAATATTTATTTTGGTTTAAACCTCAGAACACTATTCATGAGCAATCTTCACTAATTACATGAAGTTCAGCACGTGGTTTGGGTTTTCCAGCCTGGTCTCGTGTTAAGGCCTCATTATGCTTCTGCGTCAACTCCACGGCGTAGCTACGCCGTCGCTCCTACGGCGTCGTGGCCGTTTTATGGTTCTGCGTCGGGTTGCGTTGCATTTCACCGCCAGATGTATAATCTGACCAATCACAGCCCTTTTGGTCTGCGTCGCCTCGACGCGTAGTTACAATTTTTTGGAGGTGCACGTCGAGCTACGGCGTAGGGGTCGGAGAGGGGTTCGCGTCGACGCAGAGGGGTCTGCGAGGGTACGCCGTCGATTCGACGCAGAAGCATAAAACAGGCTTGAGGCAGCTTCAACATGCAGTAGATTCATCCGGGGACAGAGGCCTGCGTTTGACCTGTTTTCCAGAACCCCATCCAAATGATTTAAGTGCTGCTGTAAGTCTTTGTGTGTCGAAACAGTGTGTGTTTGCCAGTGATCAAACACAGACAGAAAAGTCAGTAAGTGGGGGTTTGGATCTGTCCTACCTGTCTTGTCTGCTGCCTGAAAGACACCCTGGTGGAACACTTCAAAGAGACAGAGCGGGGAAGGAGAGAGAGATGGAGAGAGTTTGACTTATCCCAGCACTAAATCTGTCACTGTCTATCTGTCACTATTGGCTCCAATCCGGACAGTGGAAGAGAGCCAGGCTGTGACAAATATAAAACCAAAGGAGGGTAGCAAGACGGAAGCAGAAGTTAATACCTGGATTTACAGGTTGGCTATTAAACAGCTGTTTAACCAAAGTCAACAAGCCAGTCTAAAATACACAGTCCAAAAGGTTTTTATTACAAAATAACATCTTTGTAAAATGTGGCCGATATTTCAAGGACTTGAACCACACTAACTTCAGACCCTTCATTTTGGGTATTTCCCAACTCCTTAAACTAGCACTGCTGCTACGGTCCATTTAGTATTTTGTTTCTGTTATTTTGATCACCTCAGGATTCTGAAAAGCATTCACCTATCTCCTCTGCTCCTGCCGAGTTCACGTTGTTTTTCTAGCTTTCAAAACGGATGTTTTTGATCAACTCTTCTTTTTTCTCAGCTGCCTGCTGCCATATAGCTCAAGGCTGTTTGAGTTGTTTGCGTATTGCCTATACGCCGATCAAACTAGAAAGATTCTCGTAAACCAAAAGCTACAAATAATTACAAATCATTTAAAATGTTCCTTGATTACTCTGGAGTAGAGATGTCCCTGCTGGATATAGTTTTACCTATAGTATGTGTAGCTAAAATGCCTATTTTTCTTGAATTATCACAGGAGAAGTTTCCAAGCAAATTCTATAGTTCTATTGTAAACTTACAATAAATGTGTGGGGCACAAACCATTTCAAAATAGAATATATCCCAGTAAAGCTACAAAACTCTCTTTGCTACTGATGTGTTTATTTAAGACATCAACAAACAGCGTGGCTCTACAAAACACTTAACAAAACTGTTGTAGTACACATTCTGGAGGGAGACCTTATTGTTTAATTGCACTCCTCTCTTACACACATGTAACATTACCACTGTCACATTTACAAACCCAATAGATCTTATCTATTAGATGAGCATGGACACATAGACACCTGTCACCAGCTAATCAATCGATTTAGCACAAAAATATGAGCAATGCACGGACCAGCACCACAAAGTCCAAATAATAAAATATGCATTTACTCACCAAGACTGATGGCTCACGAGAAAAGCCGCACGGCGGATCTTCCTCTGGGCAAACTTTTCAATTGTCTTGGGAATGAAGTCACGTAGCTCCTGAATAAGCTGGCTTTCGATGGACAACATGGCCAATGCGTTGAGTCACAGCTGGCCACTGTTTCTTCAAAAACCACTCCACATTAAACCGTCTGTTAACTTTAGCAGTGGTTTGTGTAAAAACACAATCCCCGAGTGTTTGATGTGCCCCAAGTCGCTTCTAGTTTCTCCTCCAATTTTAGAGTATCAAACCGGTGCTCCAGAATAAAATCCACTGTATTCATTGTTCTAATCCGTTAGCGAAGCTGACAAGCTAGCTACTACAAGAATGCATCCTCATGCTCTTCTGCAGGCTAATGTTAGCGCCAGACAGACAGCCAATCAGGTCTGAAATACAAACTGACGCTGTAGTGGGGCTACGAGCTGACTGCCCCACTTGGGAAAAAATAGTGGGATTGACTTTATTCTGAGTATGCGCATTAATGTTTTCACACGTTTAATGTACTTTGCATTGGAAGAGGGGGGCTAGCCCCACCTCACGCTTAAGCCTGTTTTATGCTTCTGCATCGAATCGACAAACAACCCAGAAGTGGGACGAAACAGCGGGGGTTTACAGAGCTTGCGCCGCGCAATGGTCCGAGCCGCGCGGCCGATTCATCAGCGCTGCGCGGACGTGTTCATTTGGCGACACTCAATTAAATTTTACCCATAAACCTCTGCTATTATGACAAAAGGAGTAAGGTAAAATGGCTAGGCGCATTGTAGAAACAATTTTAACTATTCCTGACATTTCCTCAAGACGACTACGATATTGAAAGTCATTGAAGTTTCTGCTTTGTACTGCTCTTTCCGTAGCCTCTCTACATATGTGCAGTTCTTCACAGTATCGACGCACAACACTACTCTTTACTAACGCTAATAAAGATAATAAACATAAGAAATGTATGCATTTCATCTTGTCTTTCTTTGTCTTGTCTGCCTAAACTTCAGCAGAGAACCCATTTTTTGTAAGGAAGGAGGGATTTCTTTATTGTACATTTATTTGTATTTATGGTCAGTATTTATTGTTTCTACAATGCGCCTAGCCATTTTACCTCACTCATTTTCTCATAATAGCAGAGGTTTATGGGGAAAATATAATTGAGTGTTGCCAAATAAACACATCCGCGTAGCGCTGACGAATCGGCCGAGCTCTGTAAACCCCCGCTGTCTTGTTCCACTTCTGGGTTGTTTGAGTTCCCATACCCCTCTGCGTCGACGCGAACCCCTCTACGACCCCTCCGCCGTAGCTCGACGTGCACCTCCAAAAAATTGTACCTACGCGTCGAGGCGACGCAGAACACAAGGGCTGTGATTGGTCAGATTATACATAATTTCCGGAGTGTAGCTTTTTCCGGTTTCCCCTTACCGCTATACCGCCATTTTTAAAGTGGCCACTGCGCTGTTTGTTTTCAACGATGGACCAAGTTGAGGAACGTTTGATCGAGGAAGTACGACCATCTGTACAATTCCTCCTCAGCACACTACAAAGACTCATGTAATTTCGAACCTAAGGTAAAGATAAGTTCGTTGTTGTACCTCTTTGTGTGTCCTACTAAGCTAGCTAACAATGCTATCAGGTTGTCCGAATGCATGTCGTCATGTTGTCAGGGTTCGGCTCTCAAGCGCAGAGAACTTGTTTCAAACAATGGGTTTTATTCATCCAGGACAGGCAAGACAGGCACAAGAACTGGGAACTTGAATTAACGAAACACAAAATCAGACAGAGGAAACTCATACACAAGGAACATAAACCAGAACGTGCAAATAACCTGGTATACATAAAACCCAGTCTCCGCCCCCTGTGAGCCTGTCTCCGCCCCCTGTGAGCCTGTCTCCGCCCCCTGTGAGCCTGTCTCCGCCCCCGTGAGCCTGTCTCCGCCCCCCTGAGCCTGTCTCCGCCCCCCCTGAGCCTGTCTCCGCCCCCGTGAGCCTGTCTCCGTCCCCGTCCCTGAGCCCGTCCCTGAGCCCGTCCCCGTCCCTGAGCCCGTCCCCGTCCCTGAGCCCGTCCCCGTCCCTGAGCCTGTCCCCGTCCCTGAGCCTGTCCCCGTCCCTGAGCCCGTCCCCGTCCCTGAGCCCGTGCCCGTCCCTGAGCCCGTGCCCGTCCCTGAGCTCCGTCTCTGAGCCCGTCTCTCTGAGCCCGTCTCCGTCTCTGAGCCCGTCTCCGTCTCTGAGCCCGTCTCCGTCTCCAAGCCCGTCTCCGAGCCCGTCTCTGAGCCCGTCCCCGTCTCCGAGCCCGTCCCCGTCTCCGAGCCCGTCCCCGTCTCCGAGCCCGTCCCCGTCTCCAGTGTACCTGTCCTCGGTCCCATCCTTGTCACTGTCCCCGATCCCGTCCTTTCCACTGTCGTCGTTCCCGTCCCACTCACTGTCCCCGATCCTGTCCTAGTCCCCCTCTTCGATCCCGTCCTAGTCCCCCTCTTCGATCCCGTCCTTGTCCCCGTCCCTTCGCCCGTCCATGCTCCGACCTCCGTCCCTCGCTCGACCTCCGCCTTTAGCTCCGCCCCCGCATTCGTCCCTTCACCGTCCCCGTCCTTGTCTACGTTCCCGGTCCCGTCCTTGTCTCTCATCCCGGTCCCGTCCTTGTCTCTGGTCCTGCTCCCGTCCGTGTCTCTCCGTCTGTTCCCGTCCGTGTCTCTGTGCCCAATCCTGTTCGTGCCTCTATGCCCAGTCCCACTGTCATGCCTTTGTTGGTCCCAGTCCCTGAGTCTGCCCCAGTCCCTGTGCCCGTGACCTTGCCTGAGCCCGTGACCCTGCTGGAGCCCGTTTCACTGCCTAAGACTGTTCCCTGGCCTCCGCCAGTGCAACCTCTGGATCCGTCTCCGCCCTTCTGGGGTTCTGTCCTGCATCAACCAGTACGACCTCCTGATCCATCTCCGCCCTTCTGGGGTTCTGTCCTGCATCTGCCGGGTCGGCCTCCTGACCTGCATCTGCCGGGTCGGCCTCCTGACCTGCGTCCGCCGGGTCGACCTCCTGACCTGCGTCCGCCGGGTCGACCTCCTGACCTGCGTCCGCCGGGTCGACCTCCTGACCTGCTTCCGCCGGGTCGACCTCCTGACCTGCGACCGCCGGGTCGACCTCCTGACCTGCGTCCGCCGGGTCGACCTCCTGACCTGCGTCCGCCGGGTCGACCTCCTGACCTGCGTCCGCCGGGTCGACCTCCTGACCTGCGTCCGCCGGGTCGTACTCCTGACCTGTTTTCTGGCCTTCTGTCTCTCTGCCCTGCCCGAGACCGGTTCTCTCTGTACTGCCCGAGACCAGTTCTCTCGGTACTGCCCGAGACCGGTTCTCTCGGTACTGCCCGAGACCGGTTCTCTCGGTACTGCCCGAGACCAGTTCTCTCGGTACTGCCCGAGACCAGTTCTCTCGGTACTGCCCGAGACCGGTTCTCTCGGTACTGCCCGAGACCGGTTCTCTCGGTACTGCCCGAGACCAGTTCTCTCGGTACTGCCCGAGACCGGTTCTCTCGGTACTGCCCGAGACCAGTTCTCTCGGTACTGCCCGAGACCAGTTCTCTCGGTACTGCCCGAGACCGGTTCTCTCGGTACTGCCCGAGACCGGTTCTCTCGGTACTGCCCGAGACCGGTTCTCTCGGTACTGCCCGAGACCGGTTCTCTCGGTACTGCCCGAGACCGGTTCTCTCGGTACTGCCCGAGACCGGTTCTCTCTGTACTGCCCGAGACCGGTTCTCTGTACTGCCCGAGACCGGTTCTCTCTGTACTGCCCGAGACCGGTTCTCTCGGTACTGCCCGAGACCGGTTCTCTCGGTACTGCCCGTGGGATGTTTGGCGCTGCAGGAGCAGCGCATAGAGGGGGGGGGTACTGTGAGAACCAGAGGTCTTTCCCTCCCTCGGCCCCTCTCTATGCCAGTGTTGGCACTCCCCTCCTGTCAGCGGAGCGAAAACGATCAATCAGAGACATTAATGACACCTGAGGTTATGTTCCGCACCTGTTGTCAGTTGCTAATCAGCTGGGTATTTAAGTCCTGTATTTTCTGTCTGTCGATGTCGGAACATTGTTTGCCATGTGGTGGTTTTCTGTGATTTACGGTCTTCCGTTTATTGTTTTGTGCATCCCGAAGTGTCGGGGTTAATTGAGTCTTGGAATAAAGACATTATTATAAGAATCCTCTGCGCCTGTGTCCACTACCTGCTACCCACTGAACCTGCCCGTGAGCCCAGACGTGACAGTGCAGCCATGATGCCAAAGGCATTTTCAATCACCCGCCTTTCTCTGGAGTGGCGGTAATTGTATATTTCCTTGTCCCTGGTCATGTTTCCCCCTGTTTCAGAAAACACGGAGTATTAGTCACTGTACCACAATCCTAGGCATAACAAACACGTTAAGAAGACACAATGTAGGCATACTATGTTTTAATTAATTTCGTTTACATACCTGGAAAGGGACGCATGAGACTGCAGTGTAGGGGGAAGGCAGCATCAGCGACAATAACGTGGGGGATTTGGACTCTGGTCCCAGGCAGTTCATCTAGTTGAGGCAGATTCAACTGGTGGTCTAGCAGCATCGACCCAAATCTACTCGCTTTGAAAACGCCACCATCGCTTTCCCGTCCACATCCTCCCACGTCCACCATCGTGAACCGATACCTGGCATCACAGGTTGCCATGAGAACAATGGAGTGATTCCCCTTGTAATTAAAATAGTCACTCCCTGCGTTTGGTGGTGCCTTCACGTTAACATGTTTTCCGTCGAGGCTTCCAATGCACTTTGGGAAGTTCCAAAGCAACAGCTTCCCACTGGCTGGTTGAAGGGCAGGGCAAAAATTCGTCCACAGCGCTTTGTAGACCTCCGAACTCCGACACCCATTTTGTAGCCCAACCCGGTGATCTGTTGGTTTGCAACTGAAGATAAAATCTTCAAAGTCACTGCCAGTCTCTGAGCAGGTCAATAGGCATACTGTGTGTACTCTGATGCTGTATTAATTGGTTTAAACGATGAGCAAGATCGTCAAATCGACCTTTCGACATCCAAAATATTTAAAGAGCATTTCTTCGTCCAAGTCCCTCAGCGGTCTAACAACCGTAACAAATTCGCCAATCCTTCCCCTGTCTTCGTGCACTGGTCGTACAGACCACCTTCGACCTGACGTCTTCTTTTTCTTCTGCGATTAAACATTTGCTATAAAATCGTTTGTTGTTCAACGTCGATTAGCTCCAGCTGCAACAACATTCTCTTTTGCTCGCCATTGTCAGAAATGAAAAAGCGGAAAGGGCGCACGGAACCAAAACAAACTAGCAAAGAGATTCGCGAACCCCACACCCCCCTAGCGTTCTGGAGGTCAAATGATAACTAACATATTTTGTTGCAGTTTTTTCTGTTGACAACAGGTGGGGCACAGCCTGCCCCAAATGACCAGCCGCCACTGTCTACGGAACAGCTTGGAATTTTTTTTCAAGTATATTTTTTGCTTACTGAATTGCTTCAAATGTATTTATTTTAATGTATTTACTTTATTTTCCTATGGTTCACAAACACGTTTTTGAAAGACACGCAAAAATCCGCCCCCCAAAAACCCCCTAAACATTGACATTTATCATTAAGTAGACATGCTAATCCATAGCAAGTTACATTACTGAGTGGGTGTACTCAGTGCATGTAAACGTTTGGTCACATAGTGTACACAGCAGAGCATACAAACATAGATGTGCACATACACACATACAGATGTGCACAGACACACATACAGATGTGCACATACATACATATATACATATATACATACATACATACATACTTACATACATACATACATACTCAGTGGCCAGTCAGAATTCCTTTGGTCGTGTTCACAATGTCTTAAACATTCCATACGGATATTGGTCACTGCTGGCACTGTTCCATGGTATATAAACCAACTCACCTAGCACAAATAATTATAATACTATGGTATTATCACATAGGTCTCTCGTTTTGTCAATTTGTACATTCAGTCCAACCGTAACTAAATGCATCAATGTCTGGTTGATATGTGTAGATATCCAGGGCCAGGAGACTATTTCAGATTAAGGAAACCGTTACACATTCGCCTGTACATGAGTCAGTGCCACTAGTATAACTTTAGCAAACCCAGCAAATGAGGGACACCCTATTTACCCGGATGGGGATTACTAACCAAAAAAGGAGTCAATAGGAGGAGAGGGACAGATAGAAGAGTCAGGGGACAGGGGCATTGAGAAAAATGTAGGTCTGTTGACCTCAAGCGATTATCTGGGATAAAGGAGGTGTGAATGGTCTTAGATAAGAGAGGGGCATAGTGCTGTGTAGCTGCTTAGCCCGGGCTTATGATAAAACACCACAACCAAGTCAGGATCAGAATAAAGAACATGGCAAAATAACAGAATGGCATGTGTGAATAAAAATGTATATTTTTAGTACTGTAACAATGGCGGCAGTAGACATTAGGGTTAGGGCTGAAGTGAAATATTCAACAATTCACCAAGGTAAAGAAATTTAGGGATTGGATGACTTTGCCGAAACTTCTAAAACGTCTTTGATGGTTATGCCTGAATAGTTCAAGAGATATTTAGGTGTGTTATAATAAATTGTTTAACTTTTTAGGTTAGGGCACGTTTGATTAGTATGGCCGTTTGCTAACCAAGTGGATTTCTGTTATCTAGCATCGACAGTTTAAAAGTTTGCGTCAGTGGGGGCATTATACAAAGGTTTTTAGCTTACTTTTATTTTGCAAGCAAGCACAAAGTACGAGCAAGGCCTGAACCAACACCCTGTTTAAATTATGGTGGCCGTGGTTACGTGCTACAGCTTCGGGGATATGAAGTGTTGCTCACACGAGATCAAACCCTTGGACTGTGGTACGGTTATATCACAGAGACAGGACATCCAAGGGGCCAGCTCCATCTCATTGCAATGCGCTCTGCCTTTGAAACCCACCAGACGTAACGCAGGAAGACAGCAGTCTGTTGGTCAGCACAATCCCACACGTTCCCTTGAAGCTATTCTCTCCTCTGGCTTTTCGTCCTCCCTAATCCATTTTAACAGGAGCCATAACTTATTTTTCTTCTTAAGCTTTTTCCTTGCCCCTCTCCTCTCTATGAGTCTCACACATCCATCTTATGGCTACCGTGAGACATTGGTCCAAAAGGAGAAGGGAATCCTTCCATGTATAGCAGCCCACTTTTATATCATCGTTTTCAGGGATACATGGCGCTCTCTATTTTTTCCCCTGATTTGTCACCAGAGCCCTCTAGTTTAGAGGGGAAAACCTTCCTCCCTTATCCCCCTCCACCAAAGGCTTTCCCCTCTCAATAACACGTGGCTAAAGGAGACATCAGTCGTTTTAATCTGAGTAGATAGGAGCCACGAATCCATGAGAAGGAGATCGAATGATGCAGATTTCAGTGAGACGGACGGAGATAAAATGACAACACGGGCTCTTTCCCAATGATGACCTTGGGCTCTGAAACCGGAACGATAAAGTTTGAGGAGAAAACGCATCGTGTGCCAAACGATAAGACTATCTGCTGTTGTAATCCAACCCCGAGCTGAGTCTTTACTTCCAGAAGCGACCGCAGACCAGAGGAGATGCACTGTTGAGGGCAGGTTTTGAGAATTATATATTTGGATTGGTTCACATGATTCATGGTTCAGACGTCATATTATGTATACTGATATTATTTGACTCACTCTCCTGAATACACTGGAGTGTATCTTCTGAGAATCGTGAAATAATGTTTCAGTATTTCTCTGTCTCCGTTTACCCAATGTATCTCACCCTGACGTGGCTGTTATTGTACATTGTTTGTAGTAATTGATTTCTGTTTTGTACATACGTTGGTACAAACCATTAGTCTGTGTAATTAAAGGAAGCCCGAGCTAAAGCTTGTAAGAGAAGGACTGATCCGAAACAGACCCGGAGTTTCTGATTTATTAACACTTCGGTCTGAACTGTATAAACTAACAACATAACAACATGTGGGAAAAACATCACATGATTTTTTATATGTTTTTTTGTCATTGACTGCAATGTATTGACATGTATTCTTTTTAATAAAATATCACAGGATGATGACTTTTTTGATATCATGGCGCAACATTTGATTTGGGCTCCTTCCATATCCGTATCGTATATCTTCAGCCTGAAGTTTGGATTGGTTTCTTATTTTTGATATTAGTTTTTATCCATCCACAATAATGCTCCCTTTAGCCACACTGCCGCGTACAATGCTGAGAAAAAGTAATTTCCCCTTCTGTCTGATGTCCTTCATTGTTGCGCACTTTGTTGTATATGTTAGCATTGGTTGTTATTCTTTAGTTTCCGCTGTGGAAAATTAAAGTGCAAATTCCAGTGAGACGGTAAGGAAGCAGAATTATAAATGATGTCCCGTGTAATGCCATGTGAAATGGCCACCTTTATGTGCTTAGAACAAACGATATGCAGCAAAATTTCCCAAAACTCTAATTTTATATCTGAATAAAGTTGTACAGGAAATACTTTTTGTGCTATTTAATTGGTTCATAGCAGCCATATTGTTGTGTTGAAAGTCTCTAGAAAGTTGACGTTTCTTGGTTTCTTGGTCACCTCCCTAACTAAGGCCCATCTTGCTGGTTACTGAATGTAACCAGACGGTCAGTTACTGAATGTAACCAGACAGTCAGTTACTGAATGTAACCAGACAGTCAGTTCTTGGTGGTTGCTAACTTCTTTCAAATCACAAAAATAGACCTGTCTGTGCTCCTGGTAACTTTACATTTTGGAAATCTTTTTATAACTTTCTCCAATTCGATGCTCATTTTTTGGACCTTATGCTTTGGTTTTTGCTCTGACATACGCTGTGAAGTTTGGGACCTTGCAGTATATAGGCAGGTGTGTGCTTTATTTAATCCAAATCATGTCTAGTGATCTAGAGACATCTGAAGGATGATAAAAGAGGATGCACCTGAGCGAAGAGTCAGAACATTCATGTACATCAGATTCATGTATCTTTAACATAGATTGGCACACATTTCTACAAATGTGATGTCATTGGGTTTATGAGTTGATTAATAGCAAATCCACAAGACTGGAACAGTGACTGATTGTAGACTACACATATTGTATATACTGGAAGGTTCCGAGCTCTGGGATCCTTGACAGCAAAAAGCTAATACGGTCCCCACACATGTGAAAAGAACACATCAGAGATTCTTCCCCCTTGGGAGGCTAATAAGATAATGTAATAGGGCCCTCAGATCCTCAATCAGGTCTACGGCTGCATCGCCCACGTTCACAGGACGCACCGGAGGTTGGTGTGAGGTCATCACTGGGACCAAGCACCCTGTCATCCGGAATTTGATTAGATTTGTTTTAAATGGGAGAGCGGTTTGTGCTGCTAGTGTCTGCAAGTAGACATGAAAAACGTTAACAGAGAAAGGCACAGAGAACAGACACAGAACAAGTGTTCAGGGCCCTGGAGGGCATTTTATTAGCAGACAAAAAGGAGAAAGTCGGGGGGGAAACTAAGAAAAACCCACTGTGGCGGGAAGGTGTAGTTGTCTCTGGGGCATTCCTCTGAAGGTACACCGTTCCTCCGTTTCTCCATTCCTCTCCAGGCAGTCCTTCTCCCTACATCACAGAAGCAGACAGGTATCAACGATTATCAGTCGGCTGTTGCTGATTCCCCGTCTACCCAGGATGCCTTGCTGGGGCCTTATTTATCTCCCCCTAAATGTGAAATGTGTCAAAGGGGAAGCCTTCCCTGTGATGCCACTGAGCTGGGTGTTTCGCAACAGGGTGCTGGCCCCACCCGGATGCTTGAGCCGAGGGTGCTGTCCCAACCCGGATGCTTGAGCTGAGGGTGCTGGCCCAAACCGGATGCTTGAGCCGAGGGTGCTGTCCCAACCCGGATGCTTGAGCCGAGGGTGCTGTCCCAACCCGGATGCTTGAGCCGAGGGTGCTGTCCCCACCCGGATGCTTGAGCCGAGGGTGCTGTCCCAACTCGGATGCTTGAGCTGAGGGTGCTGTCCCAAACCGGATGCTTGAGCTGAGGGTGCTGGCCCAACCCGGATGCTTGAGCCGAGGGTGCTGTCCCAACCCGGATGCTTGAGCTGAGGGTGCTGGCCCAACCCGGATGCTTGAGCTGAGGGTGCTGTCCCAAACCGGATGCTTGAGCTGAGGGTGCTGGCCCAAACCGGATGCTTGAGCGTGCCACTCGCTCCACATTACATGAAATGGAGATGATTGAAAAATAAGAATTATATTTTTTATGAATATATACAGTTATTTAACGTGAAATATAGTTATTATCCGTTAAAGCGCTTTTGTTTGTGCCATGACTTACCGATGTATACTTGAAAGGGCAGCCCTTAGAGGGTAATGTTTACAACATATTTATTGTTAAAAGAAATGCAACTATCATGCTATTATTGCTGTGAAACAGACTTCCAAACAATATGAAGTTAACACTGTTGTCTAGGTTTGAATGTTGGGAAGAAGAAAAGGTATTTTTTATTTCATGCTCTTTTGAGTGCAACGTTATCCAACCTTGTACACGATGAGTGTATGTAATTTGCCAATACAATACTGGTGCCACTGAAGGAACACAAATATGTCTCCTTGACACTTTCCTAAAGCAAGATCTGCTGTTACAAACGTGTAAAAGAAAGTACAAAAATAAACAGATTCCCAAGATCCCTCACAATTCGGAGTTCCTCTTTGATTCATGAGTTGTAGCATCTGCTATATAATATATATATATTAAAATGAGTTGACAAGCTGATTCAGTGTTGCCCTGGAATACATCTAATACATTGCTAAGCTGGAGAAGTTTGAAAACCACTACTGTACATGGACGCAGTACGTTGCCATGGATGCAGTACGTTGCCATGGATGCATATGAAATATTGAAAGAGAGCGTCGACACCAGTAAGTAAGTAAGTGAGCTGGCTTTCAATTTTACCATTGTGAGCAGATATAGCGTCTTCGTTGTATGTTTCACTGTTACGTTAAAATGTACATGTTTATTGAAAAAGCATGAGGTTGAGATAAACAAACAGATGACCGATAATGAGGCAGGTAAAATCAAATGCGAAACCCACAAAGCTCAGGCACACAGACAAGCGACAGGTCTGTTAGTTGTACCATTGTCACCGCTGTAGCAGCGTGTATGAATTCAATTTAATCATTGTTTTGTCATTCACCATGCAGTGTGTAGGATCACTGCACACAACTCATCTTAATGGGAGAGCTGTAGACCGAACCGCAGAACAGCGATCTGTACTCTTCCAGTCGTTCTTAATCAACAACAATGTCTGGTCTCATCTGAATGCTGAAAAAGGCTTGGGGAAACCATCGCTCTTCGCCTAATCTGTACAGAATCGCAGCAGATCTTGTAGCATCAGGGACATCTGGCTGCAGCTGTGGTTTCAGGAATCCCATTATAAATGGCCTGGTGGAGTGTTAGCGAGTTAGCATCAGGGAGAGACCGGGCTGTGGTCTGGAGCTGTGAGCTAGGATCTTACAATGGTCATGGCTGGTCGGAGAATCCCCACAGATATAACCCGTGTGCTTATTAGCTTAACCTTCCAATATCAAATAACGGTCAATCCTTTTCATATTGTTTCATGTTAGATTGCGGCCCTAGAGACGAGATCACTACAACGCAATCGTTACCTTGGGAGCTTCATTTAATGAAATGAAATGTTGGTTCTAGGAGAAAAAGACCAATATTCTCATGACTTAAAGGTTGGCACCCTATATCATGGTACACAGCATCCTGTGTATCACGACATTTATTTAAGGTCCGCAGTTGGTAAGATAAAAGCTCATATGTCCCATTTAGGGAAAGATAAAAAATAGAAATAAAATATTTTTACCATTATTTGCAGTGTGACACCAAACCACAGCAGATATTAAACACATCTCTGATATGTCAAGATTTTTATCTAAGGTGTTGGAAATTTACTTTGCAGGATCTACATTGTCTATCATAACCACAGATGGAATATAAGTTTGTTAAAGCAGCGCTGAAGTGATTTATGTAAGCGCGTTTATGTATGTGCATGTTGTCATGTCTTGGCATGACAGGATAGCCGTGAGATCCAACTCCCTCTCCCCTTTGTTTGGCGCACGGACACTTGCTCACCTAAGTTCAGAGCTCGGCCACAGCAGCTGCCGTAGGAGAAGAGCACCCTGCAAGTCCAGCACTGCTCCACTGTCTTGTGGTCGGTTCTGGAGAAGCATGTTCTGTTGGCCCACAGAGTTTACGCGTCATATTGTTTTTGGACTTGCCCCTACTCCCACTCTCGGCTGCCGGAGTCCTGCCGATGGAGCCGCTCCTTTGAGGGGGGGTACTCTCACGTCTTGGCACAGCAGGATGGCCGCGCCCATGAAATCTAATGCCCTCTCTACCTTCGTTTGGCGCGCAGACACTTCTTTCATTATTTTCACCAATTTTCCTAATCACTCCATATCTAAGTTCCTCCTTTCCCCGTGTTTCGCTTCGCTTCTGTCCTGTCTTGTTTAGTGTTCTTTTGTTATAGTTGACATTTTTATTAATAAATGTCCTTCGTACCCCTTGCGTTTGTGTCCGAATCCCCAAACTGTGTCACATGTATACATACCGTGTATATAAAAATGTCAGGTTATTGTGATGTGAAATTTTTTTGACAAAGATAAATCATGTCAGAACTTTTTCCATCTTTAATGTGACCTCTATACGTGAACAATTCATTTGAAAAACAAACTGAAATCTTTGAGGGAGAAAAATATTTCTGAACATGCAAATTCTTGTGACATGGTTGCGACAACTGATAGCATTGACTGTCAATCTAAATTGAATGTGGTCAAAGCTGTCCAAAAGATCGTAGCAGATGTACATTTTCGGTAATCCCACAAAACACTTCATGATGATGGAGGTTAGTGCTACAGGGCGGTGGTCAATCAAACAGGTGATGGAAGGTTCCTTTGGTACTGGAATGACAGTGTTCTGTTTGAAGCAGGTGGTGACTGCAGACTGTCTCAGGATAAGGTTGAATATATCGAGGTGACTACCTTCCCTAACTTGTCTGCACACCCCCTGAGGACACGGCCCGAAACACCATCTGGTCCTGGTGACTTCCGAGGTTTCACTCATTGAAACACTCTTCTCATGTCAGCTGTGTTTAGGGACAGAGTGCTGTCACCTCGTTATTCGGCTAGCCTTACAGATGGAACAGATCCCAAAGCAATTTACAGTTTTGGATTTAAGTCAATTAGGAAATAACTTTTAACTTTTATGTCTGAGTTAACTATCATGGCTGTGTACCTCCCACCTTTGTCTAGAAAGGTGTATTCAATGAATCGACTTAATATCATCCTTTACAACATGGCATTTTAGGAAAATTGTAATTTGGATTGAAAAATAGAACTGTCTGTATAACGGATTAGTGAATTTAATATAACTTGAACTAGATGATTACAAGCCGACTTTGACAAATTTAAAAGATCAGAAATTCAACTCTGATTGATTATATACAAATGAATATGAGAAATAAAGCTCTCTGCACGCCCGGGATCAATGCAGATTTCTATGTATTATGAGCTTTCTGTTATCTGACCTTTATAATAAGATTTGGTATATCGTGATTATGAGGGTCGGATGACCAAGTTATACTTATGATGTGTATTATTCAATAACAATCTGCATTTTTTAATCTGTGGTGCCTATTCAAACTACACAAATCTGCAAGAATCTCCTCATGTTTGTTACAGAAGTTACTTGTAAACACACAATCACAAAAATATCTCGATCAACTCACCTTTTGTGGCTCCAGTTTTTGGCCCTAGAAATGAGCCAAAGTCAAAGTTTGTACAATACCTTTTTAAAAACACTTCCAACTTGAAACAACACATTTTTTAAGTAAATTGTTGTGGAAATGCTGACGGTTTCTTTTCCAACGTCTCTTCATAAAGTGCAAATAGTAAATACATGGAACTGCAGCTGTAGCCAATTGAAGTGCATCTTGTAAATTATATTTTACCATAGAAGCAAGTTGGAGGGGTTGTGCATATTGAATATCCATACCGCACGTGTTGGTGTTGTGTTAGCATAATATTGGCTTTATCTGTGTGATAGAGTTTAGGGTTTGTATTGCATATTCGGTGTCACGGTCAGTGGATCTCGGGATTTTCCCTATTTCCTGGGGGTCAAATTGACCTCTCTGTCATGAACCATCCCTCTGTCCCTGTCAATTCTACACCCTTGGAGTTCTGCATCAGGTGGAAAACTCAGAGATCCATGTGGGTGAAACCCAATAAAATCCGCTGCCAGGTTAGATAAAAACAATCCTTCTGCGGGTCTGTGCGGTTCAGACTAACCTCACTGTAAGTCGACAGTTTTAAATCAAGTAAGCTAGATCTACCTGTCCTGATTTCCTCTCTCTTCTGCGATTAGTCACATTTAATGACTTTACATACACTAAACATTTCTTTAAAATGATTGGCAACCTTAATATTGGGACACAATGAACTTGATTGATTGATTTAAGGAATTCAAACTATATAAAAACATCTCAAACGTCCAAAACATTAGGAAGATTTCCACCACTTCGCCATAAACGGTCTTCAGATCTTTGAGATCTTTCTGTATGCATTTTATTTATTATGAGGAACACCTCATTAATAAACAAACAATACCATAACTTGTCTCCTCTTCTTCCTGTGTCGAACTTAAACAAAATGGTGTTAGCTGGTCAGGGGCGGATTAAAGGATAGCAAAATGATCCGGCCCAGTGAGCGGCAACTCAGCCCACTGACCAAATACAGTAAGGAATATCAGCCCACAGGTGGTCCAGATCTGTTAGCCAGAACACCAGTACTACAGTACTGCAGGTGTCTAGTCAATGCAACTCAATGCAACGGATTTATATGGGGCATATTTCAGGCTTTTGAGGGGCACATCCATGAGATTTTCCTTCAGTCAGATACAATTGTGGTAGTTGGCAATGACACTGAAGGGATTACACAGCCAGTCAAGTTTGGTGGACCTGCAGTCATTGTCAGACAAGTAGGAGAACTGCTTGAAATGTATGAAAGGGAGGTCTGGTGGCCCTCTGCATCAGATGTGGCCTTTGTAGCCTCTAATAACACTGACAGAAATTGCCCATAGCTCAATCAACAAATTGTAACCACCACTACACTTTTTCTGGGGAAACGTGGAAATTTCAGAAGATGCTTTTGATGCAATTCGGTGACACGTGTACGAAATGCACAAGGTGACAGCAATGAAGGATACACAGCTAATCTGTTTTGAAAAAGCTCCTCTCAAATTCATAGGTTTGGGGTTGGGGGGTGTCCGGGGTTTGATGCCACACTAAACAATTTATAAAATGTGCGTGCCTCGAGAACAGAGCACTTGATACTGAGGGAGTTTGGCACCGATATACAAATGAGTGAAAGTTAAACCAGGTGTGGATTTGTGTGGTTGTAGGGCTCTTCTGAGAGTCCAATCGTAGCACGAGGCTCAACAAACACTCACGCCCATGCCTTTAGTGACTGCAGAATCATCCAATTGGGCGCTTTGCCTTTGCTCCATGTGGGTGACGTCAGAATCCCTGGTTTTTGTTTTAACTTCAAATCAAATTACTGATAATAGTTTAATATTAATAATAACTTCAAAATCTGAATTACAACCCTATTTCACACAGTGAGTGATATAGTGGCCCGGACTCAATACAGTTGAATCACTGCGTCATTCAAAACATCATGTAACTCGAGACCTGCCTGGCAAAGCCTGGGCATTATGATCAACTGCGTTCTGGTTAATCCTACATTCTGCGAGGATCACTGCAGCAGGGGAAATCAGCTCGTCAGGCATTGGGCATTGGCTCTTTGGACTTAAATGGCTCCAAGTAGGGCTTTGGTTGACCCAACAGTGGCTTTCAGATTTTGATCTTTTGATGACTTATATGGAAAATGTCTGCTTTCTTACCCATAGAGGAGCAACGTTTGGCATCGAGTCATACATGCTTGGGTTGGTTTCATGTATGTTTGAAACCTCTCTGCACAAGGTGTTGTTAAGATGTTTCCTATACATTTGCAGTCTTTCTGTTTTGAGTCCTTAAGCCAACAAATTAAAGCAGTTTTGTAATATTTTCTTTCCTCCCGATATTGCTGGTAGACCATAATGCTGGTTAATTACAGAGGATGCACTTGCCACACTAAATAATGTAGCCCTCTGTAGACTTTACTTTCACAAAAGTGTTCATTTGCTAAGATCAGAGATGTCCTATTTATCGGTGACCATGGGTTACGGCATTCTGATAGAAACAAAAGATATTAGAGCTGAACATATGTGGCATGTAGATATCAGAGCTGAAGGTATATGACCAGTAGATATCAGAGCTGAAGGTATATGACCATTAGATATCAGAGCTGAAGGTATATGACCAGTAGATATCAGAGCTGAAGGTATATGACCAGTAGATATCAGAGCTGAAGGTATATGACCAGTAGATATCAGAGCTGAAGGTATATGACCTGTAGATATCAGAGCTGAGGGTATATGACCAGTAGATATCAGAGCTGAAGGTATATGACCAGTAGATATCAGAGCTGAAGGTATATGACCAGTAGATATCAGAGCTGAAGGTATATGACCTGTAGATATCAGAGCTGAAGGTATATGACCAGTAGATATCAGAGCTGAAGGTATATGACCATTAGATATCAGAGCTGAAGGTATATGACTATTAGATATCAGAGCTGAAGGTATATGACCTGTAGATATCAGAGCTGAAGGTATATGACCAGTAGATATCTGAGCTGAAGGTATATGACCTGTAGATATCAGAGCTGAAGGTATATGACCAGTAGATATCAGAGCTGAAGGTATATGACCAGTAGATATCAGAGCTGAAGGTATATGACCTGTAGATATCAGAGCTGAAGGTATTTGACCATTAGATATCAGAGCTGAAGGTATATGACCATTAGATATCAGAGCTGAAGGTATATGACTATTAGATATCAGAGCTGAAGGTATATGACCTGTAGATATCAGAGCTGAAGGTATATGACCAGTAGATATCTGAGCTGAAGGTATATGACCTGTAGATATCAGAGCTGAAGGTATATGACCAGTAGATATCAGAGCTGAAGGTATATGACCTGTAGATATCAGAGCTGAAGGTATTTGACCATTAGATATCAGAGCTGAAGGTATATGACCATTAGATATCAGAGCTGAAGGTATATGACTATTAGATATCAGAGCTGAAGGTATATGACCTGTAGATATCAGAGCTGAAGGTATATGACCAGTAGATATCTGAGCTGAAGGTATATGACCAGTAGATATCAGAGCTGAAGGTATATGACCAGTAGATATCAGAGCTGAAGGTATATGACCAGTAGATATCAGAGCTGAAGGTGTGACCAGTAGAGATCAGAGCTGAAGGTATGACCTGTAGATATCTGAGATGAAAGTGAATGGACAGTAAATATCACAGGTGAAAGTGATCACTATCGATGTCAGACGTGAAAATGTAAACAATGTCACAGATGAAGATTTACAGCCAACAGATGTCCGAGGTAAAGGTGCAATCCACTTTAGCTTGAAGAAATATTCACGCCTAAATATATATTTTTGAATATATTTGCCAATGGTCTTCGGTTACAGCATATCCTGAAGCAATGACAAACAGCATTGAATCATCTGCAACAGTGGCAGTACATCAGGGAGGGAAGCTCCCTATTGGCTAAAAGAGCCCGCTGACATTATATGATTGGTCCCCTGATGAGAAAATGATGCCGGATAGCCTGTAGCCGCAATTCATCACTTTTAAAATCACCACTCAATGTGTTGTTTCATGGACTGTCATAAATCAAGTTCCTTTCTGCAGTTGCACTTCTGGAGACACAACCGACTGCCAAGCGGCGACAGTTTCTCCTATTATTTTCCTTCTCTGCCCGGATCTGCATATCGACTGATGGGCTGTGCTCGCAGGTTAATTAAATGTGAAAAGTAAGTCAAGGAACACGGTATTGAGCTGCTCCGGGGTGGACAAACAGTGAGACGGGGAGGGAGCGAGAACGGCGAGAGAGGTGTCGCTGTTGGCGGTACGCCGGGCGATCAATGGCGCATGGCGAGGGAATATCTGTCAACACGGTGCCCAGCGGAAGGATTAAAGAGCGCCGCTCGGACACGGAGCAGGTCAATGGAAAATGTTCTCCCTGCATCCCTAATGAGACACACGGACTCATGTGTCCAGGTTCGCAGAGCGAGAGAGAGAGAGAGAGAGAGAGAAGGTTGAAGAGAGAGAGAGAGAGAGAGAGAGAGAGAGAGAGAGAGACGTGGGGGTCATCTTGTTTGTGTGTTGTTTGGCTTCTATAGCTCTATATGCAGTGAGACATTAATTAACTCAAGTGTACTTGACCTTTGAGCTGGGGTTGAGAGCAGTTGTGTGGTTGCGTTGTGTCTATATCCACTAACAGAAAACACGTAGCTGGTTAAGAAGAGACAGCTCCCTCATCCACCCATCGGATGGGATACGGCTCAAGGTGCTGTGAAGGACTTGTGTGCACTTGTAAAGGTGGATGTTGTGTTTATAATGAAATAGTGGAGTAAGTGGAGAAAACAGCTCTGTCACTTAAGCACCAATATAGACACTCCTAGAACTACACTGCTGCACTAATCAAGACCCGTTGCCTCACACGTTCCACGGGCCACTTTCTTCAATTGCTATTATTAGGTCTATTCCAAATGGACGATTATCTAACTAACTAAATGGCTCATTTATTAACGACTGGGTATTTTTGCCCTGTGAATTCTCCACTGAGCTCAATATTTTAGTCCTACACCGGGCATAATCTGTGTCTGCCAAACCAGTCCTGTGTGTTTAGTCGCATTCAACTCGAGCTTTTTCGGTGAAGGCTTTGCCTGCCCGGTCTGCAGTTCTCTAGTAATTAGCCAGCACATAAATATGAAATGCAGAGCGGAGTACTGGAAGATACACAAGCAGTTATGGAGAAAGTGCACCCAACACAGAAACACAAATACACAATCATGTATAATCACAATGCCAATGTGCACTTCTGCTGTAGCTTCTCATTGACTATCATAAAAGGTTTTCAGGTTTTCACTCTGTATTTGGGAAGCAATTATAAAACATATTTTGACAAGAGTATAATTACATTTAGATAAATTACAAAAGTGTGTGTGTATTTCTGCTTGCATGTATGTTCATGTATGTATGTAATGTTATGAGTCCTTTAATATGTTGTGATTTTAGCACTAAGGCAAATGAGCAAGGCTCTTAAGATAAAAAAAATGGGGGCCAAAATCTATTCACACAACAAGCATAGACAAATAAGGTAGCCCTGTTCATTTGTACACACTTGGCTATTTATACGACACACGAGGAAACACAACTGAGAGGCAGGGTTTGATGCTCCACTGTGATGGGAGATGTGATGACCAATAAATGCTCTGAACCTCAGATGACCCCAAAAACTCTGTGTTATTGGGCCAAGTGTGATAGGAACACAGAATTCCCTTTACTTAGGATGTCATTGTCACAATATCCCGGTGAGGTTTGAGAGCAAGGACGGAGTCAGGTCCAGGTTCTGCCAGCGCAAATACTATACTCTTTTTATTTGTCTTCAACACTAAATCATAGATGTACCCACTTGTACATGAGGAAATAATGAAAGGTGCGTTGTTGCGCATACAATAAACTTCACAAAGGAAGCTGAGAATACACAAATAAAAACCACTCACTAAACAAGAATGATACGTAACAATTCCACACAAAGACACGCCCAAACACAGTGAACTTATATAATCTACTAATGAGGGAATGGACACCAGGTGTGCGTAATAACGGGACAAGACAATTATGTGACAGGGAGGGAACGGTGGAGCTAGAAGACAGGTGAAGACGACCGCTGAAGCCTGCCCGCAGGTGGCGCTAGACTGTCTTTGGAGGGAGCTGTAACTGTACTCCCTTCTGCAGCGCGTCGACACCGGCCCTGAGGCTGACCCGGAGACGACGAGGAGGTCGCTCAGGGCGCCGACGATGGAACTCCAGAAGGAGGGTCGGATCCAGCACATCCCTTGCTGGCACCCATTATCACTCCTCCGGGCCGTACCCCTCCCGCTCCAACGCTCCACCAGATACTGGAGGCCACCTTAATGTCCAGGGGGGCATCCAGCACCCTACACACAATGTGTTAATTCGTTAGTCAGGTGGCAGCTGCAACGTTCACCTCGTTCACCCTCCCCAGGACTTTTAACGGCCCCACAAACCGTGGACCCAGCTTCTGGCAGGGCAGGCGGAGGAGGAGGTTCCCGGGTTGAGAGGCGGGGTCATCTTGGGGAGGTGGTCATTGTCATAGTGCCATTAAAGGCCGGAAGGACTGAGGCTTTCTGTTAAAAGACCTAGGGTCTGACAAAATGTAACCTTCAATTATTTTTTGCAGGAAATTAGCTGTTCTACCTAACAACAGGCACATGACATAAAGATAATATCAGTTATTCAAGACATGCATGCATGAACAATTCGACGTGATCCCATATACCGGTATATAAAAAAACATCAGGGCCATTATCTTTCTTGTACACAATGGAGCTATCAGAATATTACATGCTTGATCGAACATCAATACAATCTTCCTATGCGTTCACTTATCTTCCATTGTGCTGTAAAATCGACCTGTGACCCAGACCACAATGCCATTCGGCAACGAGTCGATAGCTCCTAAGAAAAGACACAGACGCATGTCAAGTATGCACAGCGTGAGATACAGTCAATATGTATCCACTCATCTAGTCCATTTGTAATGCCCATCATGAATATTAATTCAATTGTGAGTCTTCAATCGTTAAATGATCACTATGTTGGGTAGGAATTACACAGAAACAATAAGGACATCAGACCGAATGAAAAAACGGAATATGCCCAGATTTATGGATGTCAGATGACTGGGAGTAAACGCACAATCGTCTTTGTAAATCAATTTTAACACTCAACATAGACTGTTCTCAAGGTATAAACAACCAACAGGCAATCATGATGAAGGCATGAATAAAAGGACACAGGTAACTAAGCACCCCAGTTGTGTGATAGTGGATGACGAAGAAGAGGAAGAGGCTGAATGACTGGATTTAGATGAAGGAGACTAAGTTAAGGAGGAACAATTATTTCTACTTACATTTGTTACGCTGTGTTTGACCATGCTCGTTTATCCTATTGGGGTGTGGAACAGGACTAAGAGAACAACCTCACCTGTGCTATTTCACTGTTGCTTTACCCTATTGGGATGTGGATCTGGACTAAGAGAACAACCTAACCTGTGCTATTTCACTGTTGCTTTACCCTATTGGGGTGTGGAACTGGACTAAGAGAACAACCTAACCTGAGCTATTTTACTGTTGCTTTACCCTATTGGGGTGTGGAACTGGACTAAGAGAACAACCTAACCTGAGCTATTTCACTGTTGCTTTACCCTATTGGGGTGTGGAACTGGACTAATATTACAATCTGGCTATTGTGTTGGCCATTCTTTTTTTCTGTGCTCTGAATCTGTATGCATTTACACACAGGACAGTAAAGGAAAGGTACAAAATACATTTTCTATAAAATAGGCTTTTTCTTCATTATGTAAAATTGAGAGAGAATCAGTTGATGTAAGTAAACCATGCGTGATTACTGATGTCCAAGTGCTAGCCATTGTAAACACAATTACTGATGTCCAAGTGCTAGCCATTGTAAACACAATTACTGATGTCCAAGTGCTAGCCATTGTAAACACAATTACTGATGTCCAAGTGCTAGCCATTGTAAACACGATTACTGATGTCCAAGTGCTAGCCATTGTAAACACGATTACTGATGTCCAAGTGCTAGCCATTGTAAACACGATTACTGATGTCCAAGTGCTAGCCATTGTAAACATGATTACTTATGTCCAAGTGCTAGCCATTGTAAACATGATTACTTATGTCCAAGTGCTAGCCATTGTAAACACGATTACTGATGTACAAGTGCTAGCAATTGTAAACATGATTACTGATGTCCAAGTGCTAGCCATTGTAAACATGACTGAAGCAGAATGTATTTTTCATGACTAAAATCCTATGGCTGTCATTATGGTCTCATTTTATTTAATGCTTTTGTGTGACTTTTGAAGGAAATGTGACATTTATATTAGATTAGATTCAATGTTATTGTCATTGGACAAAACAAGTACAGTACAAAGAAATGCAGTTTGCATCCAACCAGAAGTGCAAAAGAGCAGTGCAAAAAGATATGTAGTACAGTGTAAGGATGTGCAATTGACATGGACAAGTGTGCATGTATTCAGTTCTACAATGTACCAATTTGCCCACGTTCCGATGTATGGTGTAGCAAATGTTCTGTTGTGAGAAGGTTGGGGTTTGGTCCTTATGGTGTGGGTTTCGTGAAGTGTGTTTACAGTTTTGGTAATGTGTAGTGCACCTCAAGGAAATGTGTTAGCTGCTGTGAAAAACAACAATACAATGGTAATGCTTTGGCATTTGGGTTTACGATGTGTGACACAAAATGTAATGGCAGGTTTTGTGTTCGTTTGATATTTTTGCGTTCCTTTTTGAGAGATTGCGCATTATTTTACAAACAAATTATTATAAAGGTTGCCAGATGTAAAATTAAAAGTAATGCATAACAAGTCGTATACCAAATCAGGAAGATCATTTAGTTTTTCTCTTATGGTTCACAAAAATGAATTGTTATGAAAGTACAGCGGTTTGTCAGACCTGGTATGAAATATTTGATTCTGTCATGTTCTCCTGAGGTAGTTGTAGTGATTGAACTATTATGACCACAGTAGTCTCCTAACATTTCTCAATGTTATTTCTGCCTCAGTAACCTTAAGGTGGTTTCGTAAAAAGGTCTTCAGTGTTTTGGATGTGTGGGGTTAGCCATGAGGCCAAATGGCTACTGTCCACAACTGACCTGCTATGAGCTCTGCTCTCTGTCCACTTGCCTGCATGTAACAATATCAGATGTTAGTGGACATTGTAACTAACTATACTGGCCACATGTTGTCATTTATGGTTAAATACTCCCACCTACTGGTTAGTTACGGTATTGTTCATTAAGCCTGGGTCCGGCTGGGATCGCTGTAGTGAGTTTGCTCCAACCGCAATAGAAGGAAAAAAATGCACTTACGTTTGTCAAACCATCTGACCGCACGTCCTTCTAAATGGTTTTCTTTTTATCTTCGTAACCAATCAGACATGTACAAAATAAATGTGCCCCTGCACGTCTTTATGCGTTGTGTCTGTATGCCTGTGTGTCACTTTAATTCTGTGTTTTCTTCTCTATTCATTTCATCATTCTGATCAGGGAAACCAAGTCTATGCAAATTTACTACCAGATAAAAAGAAAAGTAATTCGGCAGCCGCGCCGTATATAGTGAAAGTGGGAAGTTGTACTAACTCAAACATGACCTGGAGGCAGATCTGCCCTGAAGGATTAGGTTTAAGTTCCACAATCCGCCCGCCTCATTTAGTTTGCATTTAGTTAGTGTCTTGAGGGCTGATCTGCCCAGAAGACATGTTTCCAAAAGTGAAACTCGAATGTGTTATACAGTGAGGCACTAATGACCAGACCCTAATGAGAGCACTATGGAGGGAGTGTAGAGTGCCATTTGGGAAGCTGATTCAGGTCTTCAGGTTAGCCTTATCTGGACTGGGACATGTTATGCAACTTAATAAGCGCAAGCGAATACATGTTCTATATGTTCTACGTCTAACTTTTCATTAAACACCAATCGGATGCTCTGAATCTCATATTCATTAAGCTTAGTTTAATTAAGATCATGACATTTGTGTTTGCAGAAAAAGGAGAGGAGTGGGTTTGTTAGGTTTCCAATCCACAGATGTCTGATGGATTGGACAATGTGTTTGTATTTGAGAGAAATAAATCTAATCCTGATTACCACGTGTGTGGAGACAATCTCCTCAGATGAAAAATGTTTGTGTTTGTATGTATGGAGAGGAAACTAATCCTGATAAACATGTGTGTGAATACAATCTCCTCAGATTAAACGCTTTAGTGTTTTTTCTTTATGCGTTTGGATGCACATGTTTTGCCAAATGCAACACATTAATTTATGGTATATAGAACAAACATAAATAACACACCAAAATACAATAACTTCAAAATATAATTTTAATTAATGCAACTACTAACTCAGCAGCTGGTCACTACTCCTTCATCCGAATGACACTGAACATATCATGACACGCTCAATTCCCACATCAATTCCATTTCCAAAGAGCGGTGTGGCTTTACGAAAATGTCAATGAGGATTTATTATCCTGATTGTCAATTCGCAAGATGGGCCACAGATTTGATTCCAATTGGATTTGATGAAATTTGGAAGGGGTAAAAGAAAGCCAAGAAGAATGATGTTCAACTGGTTAGCAGACAGTTCTTTTATTTTGAAGTAATACAAAAACTTTGACAAAGACGTAGTTTGCCAGGACCTCTGGTGTTGTTTCTTTCCTAAACAAACTCTGACAATCCCAGAATGTGTTTTTTTTGTGGAATATGGTGTTTAGGCTGAACAGATAATTATTGTAGCCTGAAAAATGTCCAATTTGATTTAACTAATTGAAATAATGTACTTGGGGCCTTTTCTGTTTGAATTTATTTAGTGTTTCAATTCCACAGGCTTTAAAATCGACGCATTTTCAGGGTGAGATTGAATGTTTCCACAGTACAGCTAAATTCCTCTCATTTGAGGGCATTTTCATATCTGTTCTTTTGTTAAGAAATGACAATATGTTATGTATCTCGTCCCCTCATTTGAGAAGTTAGAAGTATTGTTGTGAAGTCAAAGGAAGACACACAAAGGCAGAGACATAATTTCTGTGTTTAGTGTCCCTGTGGGGTGGTGGCGACAACCATATTCTCAAAAACACAGTGGGAATGGTTGAAAAACCCAAACGTAAAGGCAAACTGCTGAGGAAGCTGCGTCTTTGTCTTGCAGAGGTGTGTGTGGCGTAGCTTTGATATATTTCTCCTCTTGCAGTTCCTTTGTCGCCGGGAATGAAAGGGAAGATTGAAATGGATCTCTGACGAACAGTTTCGTTTTCAATGCTCATAAGATATTCCAGGGGTACCAGTGATGGTGGAAATTGTGTTTTTGAAAAGAAAGTGATACTGCTTTTTTCCTCTTTCAACAATTCTCACCCAATTACTGGTTCAATGTATATTATTTCTTTTAGCGTAATATTAGGCAGATAAATGGAATTGACATTTTTTTGACAGCCTTTTTGCCATTATTAACATAGGGCGCCAATATGCTATATTTACCTAGGGTGTTGTACATCGTCAATAAAAACATTTTACTCTTCCAGAATTGTTTCATGCTTTCATACTATTTCTTCATTTCACCAAATTGGTTTTTAAAGCATTTTTTGCCCTCTATTAAATAGTTACATGAGTATTTGACTAGTATTGACTAGGTTGCTCATTGTTGAATTTCTGTTCAAACATACACACACTTTACACACTTTACACACACACCTACACACACACACACACACACACATACCAAGCTGCCTGCCTAGTGGAATGACCTATGACCGGGACATGCACTTTATAGTAAACTGAACAATAGGTTCACACTATTCCCAAAGATCCAATTAGCCTATACTTTAAAAAAGCTTGCTGCAATATTATTAAACACTACTGGCTGATGTCCTGTCTTTTTTGTGGGCCTTAGTGTAGCCCTCAAATCATGTGTACTAGCTAGAGTCCAAAAATGAAAGTATTCATTTTAGATATCTACAGCCTATCTCTGCTGACTGCGAAGATGACGTCCTAAATTCAAGATCATCAATAAATTGTGATTATACAAAAACCATGCAGAGTTGATCATGATTTGTTTGCATTTTTTCTGCATTGTTTGCAGTTATTCCACTAATTTGCCAATTCTGTGATAGCATCCTGTACACACAGTGGGCTATCCTTTTTTCCCTAAACGTTGAGTGGCCATTCTGTGCCCACAGCTGTATGGACAATTTATTTTTAACGATTATGTAAACGAAGACACAGTTGTTGCAAACTGCACGGTTTTAGTTTATAAAGAGTATATTGTATACCTGAATTATTGTAAATGGTGCCAAATAAAAATAGCAGAGGATGGTTTCGATCCATCGACCTCTGGGTTATGGGCCCAGCACGCTTCCGCTGCGCCACTTTACTGAATAAAATACGAGTCATATCAGTGAATCTGCTACGCAGGTATACGACGTACACCCATTAGGTATAATCAAGGTTTTCCATATGCCTACTTAAAAAACTTGCCAGGATACGAAACAAAATATTCTGTCACACGTTGATTCGTAAATTCACCCCACCTGTGTAGTGAATGAAGTTTGAAATTAAGTAATTTGAATCACTAAAGGAGATATGAAACGAAAGCAAACTGACATTTTCAGTGTTTTCGAAGTCTGCAGCCGATGACGCGAACGTGACGTCACAGAAACGGCATGAGCCGGATAAGGCGGATCCTGTCCTACGCAATGTACGCAGAACACGTTTATTGAATTGTGTCTAGAGCTAGTTAACCTTACTAACGTTAGTGGATCCATGTGGTGTATTAATGAATGCGAGATAAGGTAAAAGCAATGAGATAATGTGTGTGTGTGTGTGTGCGTGTGCGTGTGCGTGTGCCTGTGCCTGTGTGGGTGGGTGTACAGTGGTAAACAGAATGCAACATGTATCTCATTGTTTCAGATGATGAGACTGAGAGCCAAATGAGCTGGATCTTTCAGGTGAACAAAGCCAGGAGAGCTTTCCCATTAAGCCTGCCAAAAGTGTTTCTAGTGTTATGAACAGTTCTGGTTATTGTTATAGTGAATGGTGAGTCTTACTGGTCTTCCACTATAGTATTAGCATCAAGACTAGACAGCTCAATCCTGACTATGAGGCAGAAAATCCCTACTGGCTGATAAAAAGCTTACTTAGGATAAATACAATACACATCACTGCATCTTAGGCCAGTAAGTTGGCTGGACCTCCTTAACCTAACTTAAATGCATAGATCACTGCATTATTCATTTTTTGTTCACAAGCTCTTCTCAACAGGTATATTTATCATCTATGTTAACACATAGATCTTCTGGTTTCAATACTAGATCGCAGAGTTGGATAGTATTACAGACACCCTTTGTAACTACTGAATTGAGGAGCGTGTGTGTGTGTTATCCAAGTTTTTGGTGTGCGTGTGTTTTGGGGACCAAAAGTCCCCGGAAAGATAGAAAAAACCTGACAATGCCCATTCCACCATGTTATTAGCTAGTTTGAGGAAAATCATTTTCTTAGGAGTTATATAAAGGGTACAGATGACAATTGGGTTTAGAAGTGGAGAAGGTTTTATGTTTATGGTTAGTTGTTATAGATTAGGTTAAAACTAGATATATAAGTTAGGTTTTGGTAAGAATTGAACTAAGGGGATATGAAAAATAGGGAATCGTTTATTTGGTTCTTACACAGATAACATTTGTGTGAGTGTGTGTGTGTCTGTCGTTCTGCATTCTGCAGGGTAATGTTTAGGGTAATTAGCAACCTATAAATAGCTCCTGGTCGAGCATCAAGCTAATGCTATTGCTAAAGCTAATCAACCATTCAGGCTAGTCCCGGTTACCTTTCATCCTTGTCTCTACTAGGGGCTATGGTAAAGTCTGAGGCAAACCAACACACAGAAGAGGCCTCTGTTGATTTAGGCTTGATATGGATTACAGGTGACCCAAGTGATGCCTGGAATTATTTGTTTCAAATGGAATAGAAGCATGAGTTGTGCCATTGTGCATGTGAATAGCTGTGTGATTAAATGGATGTCCTGTTATGTATTCACTCACATCTCAGGATACCGAATCCAATCCAATATGTCTTAACGCTGTGGAGTTGACATCATTATTGTGTGAAAGAATGAAAGAGGTTAAATAATGTCTCTTTCCATATGTTTTTCAGGGATATGTTTGCATATGGTGGTATCACGAACAACCTCAAGCTGTATGCTTCTGGAGGTAAACATAAACAACTTACAGTCCACGACCTATCCTCCAATGATTAATAAGACAACAACAAAACAAGTTGCATTATTCAGACTGTATCTGCTGTACATCTGCCTCTAGTATGTTAATGTGTATTCCCATCTGAAGACACAAGTGTCAATGTTTAAATAAATATAGCTGCAAACAGTCATACGGTGATGCCTGGTCCATAGAGAGACAAAAAAACTGGACACATTTCTCTTAAATAAGCACGTTCTGTAACTTCTGTACATCAGTAAATAATACAATTTGCTGTTGATGTATTTAGTATCTTTTTAACTATTTGACTTTTTTAAAAGAGTATAAAAATGTTGTCAAATTTACAAATGTTCACCCACGCATTCTAAGAACAACATTTGTCAGGGTGATAAACACATTTGAGCATGGAGCTGTCCAACACGCCACAAGTATTCACAAGTAGTCAGACGAGTTGCAACTTCACTCTGTTCTATACAGTATCTCTGCCACAAATTCAAGCTGTGCTGAGACAATTTGCACCATCCTAGACCTGGATATGATTCTGGTTCACATATGTGAATGTTTAATTGTCAGAATAGGACATGTTGTTTGACAGAATAGCATTATGATGCACTAAGAGACCTTTACAGATACTTTTGTTAAGTACTTTGTTGTGAGGATGGACACCAATCTACAGAAATGTTACAATTCTTTCTCCAAGAGGGTAAGTGGCACAGCCTTTCTACATTTTCATAATTTTTTATTTGTTAATTAAAGCACCACTATGTGACCAATTGGCTGTGTGAGGACCAGAGGTCTATCCCTCTGTCCCTCTCTATGCGGGAGTTGGCACTCCCCGACCAGCAGAGAGAGGGAGTAATCTAGGACATTCTATGCATCTGAGTTGGTTTCGCACATGTTTTCTGTTTGGTAGTTTGTCCATGTATAGGCTACAGGTTGCCTCATTTCTGTTTGTCAGTGTTGGGGTGCATTGTTAAGGTACGTTGTGTTCTGTGTCTACGTTTGTCTGTGGTCACGTTTGTTTGTGGTCTATGTAATGCAGGTTTGTTTGCACGTTTTAGTTTATGTTCCTTGTGTTTTAGTTCCCTGTTATCCGGTTTAAGGAATCATCCTCAGTTCTTTTTTCGGTTTTGTGTTTTTGTTTAAGTCTGTGTTTCAGAGCAGATCTTGCCTGGTGGATTAAATAAACATACCTGATATAAGAGAACCTCTGCGCTTGTGTCTGCTGTCTACGCCTGAGACAGAAAGCGTTAAAGGCTGAGCATTGCATGATTGAATGTGGCCTTGGCATTTATCTATCAGTCCTTGTTGCACAAGCACTATATAGGAAATAGAATATAAGAAATAGTAGGTCTTGGTCGAATGCTATGGAAGCCTTTGAATATAGTCCCTTATGGGCCTCCGTAGGATACCCCTAATTCATCTTTCACTGCCATCCTGCCTGCAGCTGGTGGTCTTTGTGACTCAGTAGGACGGTTTCACCCAAATCGTCCCGACTATGGACATTGCAGGGTGGTCACTGAGGGCACAGGACAGCCCTGCATGTTCCTCATCTCCTGGACGAGCCATTAACGTCAATCCAACTATCTGTAGTTTATTATTGAATCAGTATCAGTCACACACACAAAATAAGTGCAAATGCTCTTTGAGTACCTTGAGCTGGGCTTTTATGGGTGAACCGTATACACAAATAAATTATATACCCACTCTTTTAAACTCAGTTTGAATCCTGAATTTTAATTCGCGATGGCCTCGGTATAACACAATATAAACCAGGTGGTTTATCAGACCGTTTACTACGGGTACGGCTTCACATCATGTTTTACTGCTCTGATTTCATTGTTAAACCAGTTTATATATAATAGCCACAAGGCGTTTGTGCTACATTGCCAATATACCACAGCTAAGTACTGTGTCAAGGCGCTCTGTGATGCAGCAAGCCTACGATCAGCTCTAAGCCATGGTATATTGGCCATATATCACACCCGCTCATGCCTTATTGCCTAAATATTTCATTCAGATTATGCAAATGTTTGTGCTTTTGTCTGATAGTTCTAGGTGGGAGAGGAGGTAGATGATTTTAGACAGTGTGCCAGCCATGTTCCTGCCATAAGGTTTTATTTAAGGTGAAAAATAGGATATTAGAGAGACAAAACACAACTGACACTGAAGCATTTAAGCAGTGATCTTTTGGTATTTTCTGTAATAAGCTTATGATGGTAATGCATTGCTATTGTTTAAAACGGCGTAATTGATGTTCAGAGTAAACAAGTAATTTATTTATGCAAAACCTTGGGGTGATTTTATTATTTTCTAGCTTCTCTCTTTCTCAGGATCCTCACGTGTTTCTCAGTGCAGGCTCGACAAAAGAGATAAAGCAGGAGAGGGTACTTGACATGTTTAGGAAAGAGAAAGAGTAGTTAAAGTAGTGGGTAGCTCAGTGGCAGTGCATGCTTTGTGTATATGTCGTCCTGGGTTCAAATCTCAGCTGCTCCCCAGGTCCCCAAACTGTTCTCAATCGTCCTACCTGGTTAAATAAAGGTTCAATTAAAAATGGAACTGTGGTGGTGAGGCATTTCTTAACTTGTCCACTTGAGGGTGTTGTTGCCCATCTAAATGACATTGCTCTATGAGCCAAGAAACTACCAAGAAATAACTTCCGTCTGTTATGTCACAATTTCACAGAATGACCCCAAAAAACAAACCATCAGATTTAACAAAAACATTTTTTTAACTCCATAACAATAGCTCTGCAGCACATAGTTAATAGCTCTCTGCAATCAGGGATTTTCCCAACTTCACTGCAAACAGCTGCCATTAAGCCTCTATTAAAAAAGAGAACACTGGATGCAACTATTTTGAACAACTATAGACCAGTATCAAATCTACATTTTATAGCTATGATTATTGAGAAGATTTTCTTCACTCAACTCAGCAAATTTGTGAGTCCATGCGGTCTCTTAGACAAATTCCAATCTAGGGCCCCAACCTCATTATAGTAACTGAAACGGCTCTGAAAGAAGTTTGAAATGATATACAACTAAACACTGATTCGGAAAAAATGACAGTTTGGGTTCTATTAGATCTCAGTGCTGCATTTGACAAAGTAGATCATATAACATTTCTGGACAGGTTTGGCTGGAAAATTGGGTAGGACTCTCCAGGACAGTCCTTAATTGGTTCAGGTCTTATTTATATTTTCAGAGTTACTTTGTCATCATCGGCAATCATGAATCTGATAAGGTGGCTATGACATGTGGAATTCCCCAGGGATCAGTTATTGGACCACTTCTGTTCAATCTGTATATGCTACCTCTGTGCCAAATTTAGCAGAACAACAACATTTGAGTTATGCTCAAATATATATGGCTCTTGAACCATATGACTAGCTCAGACTAACTGTGTCACTGTATAAAGCACACTAAATGCCTGGATGAACCAAAATTGTCTACAATTAAACCAAAATAAAACAGAGATTATTATATAGAAAGTTTTTTAATGTAAGTATGACAATAATTCCTAGAAATAAATCGTATGTGCAATTCATTAAACTATTTATCCTCCAGGAGGCAGTAACACTCATGTCTCAAGTACTTGACCACCTCCTTTTCCTTTAGTTCCACATCACCCACCTCAGGATCCCCACACAAAAATACTTGTGTGTCTGTGTGTGTGAGAAATATTTTTTGTGTTAGACTTTTCTTTCTCTTTAGTGAAGTGAAAGTAGTGTGGAGACACACATGGCCAGTTACCAACATCAGTCAAATACAGTTCCTTACAATTGTATTCAGACCTGTGATCAATTCTCTGTTATTTACAGAATTATAAAGGGTAAATTAGAAATGTCATTTTGTATGACACTGAAACTTAAAGACATTGAATTTGTGTTTAGTTTCTTGGAAAAAGTGCAATATTTTGTTTGAAAAAGTGTGCAGTGGATGTTCCCAGGTTAAACCGATTTAACTTAACATGACATTATTATCAATTATGGACATGAATCTTATTTCAGCTTACACCTAATTGATTTTAAAAAAATCCTGGAGGGTAAATAGTTTAAATCCTTTTTCAGCTTACACCTAATAGATTTTAAGATTCAATGTGGCAAATAAATATCAAACTTGTACTTTACTAACATGATAGTATTGCTCATTATTGGTAAGTTCAAGATAATGTTACAATTGTTTGATCACATTTTGATATCCAGAACATAATCACACAATTGTCTAAATGTCAAAGCGTGGGGAATTCCTCTCCTCCCTCTGGCACTTTCTCTTCTACATACCACACGTGTAATACCAAACGTGAACTAAAATTATTCTTATATTCCTCTTCTATTAAAATCAGATGATGTTTTTTGACAACTTTAATATATCTGGTTTAATATATCCAGTGCAACTAATTGTATATAGTGAATACATTTTCACGCTTCATTTTTCCTTCATACATAACAATCAAACTCCCTGGCATTGTAAGGGTCATGATGTAGCCTGCAGACCCCACTTTCGCAAAAAACTTTGAGAATTTTCCTTTTTCTGTTTTGACATACCAACTAGAAATTACAGCTGTGAACAGCAATAACACATTTGCATATGCCTGACCATTCGCATGTGTTTATGTTGGTTTAATGATATACATTTTGTTCAAATTATACGTTTGTTCGAAAAATATAGTTAGATACGAAACATTTTAAACTTTTTTTTATATATATCGTCAACAGACTTCACAACAAGTTGTGCTTGTAAGCCCCATTTAATGTGGACTGTAGGTGCATTAAATAAAAATAAAAAACCTATGAATTTACACCATGCATTTTTTTAAAATGATGTGCTCTGACAGACATCATATAATCATAAGGTGCTGATATTTTCTGGGCAGAAAGCAATGTGTCGTGTTTAAAAGTACATCTGGCCTTTTAACGATATCTTGATTTACACTTTTTATGTGAATATCTTCATGCCAAACCGAAGGGGGACAGGTTGGACAGGTCTGACATCCAACTCCCAGCACAAATAACTCACCTGGGTATTCACCTCCAGACGAGCGTTGGACCGTGATGTCATTCCGGCGCTGAAAACCTGTTTTAGTGTGTGTGACAGTGTGAGGTGACAATACTGTCTTGGAAGTTGAGCACGGGAGAAGACACACAATACGGGAGCTGTATCGTACATAAGGAGATACGTACCGATCCATTGAGTTTTAAATGTACCTCATTCTGGTGTGGAGGCCAGAGACCAGTCCAAGTCCATTTGTCTTTAAAATCACAGGTGAGCACAACCAAGTACCTCTCTTACAGTTGGATTTTTACATCCTAACTGAGTATTTCCACTTATTGATTCTGTTTAGCTAATAGTCAGTCCTGAGGTCAGATGCTAAAGCTTATCCTATCATGTTGGTATAATAGAATTGTTTAATGCGTCATATTCTTGTCGGATTTATGGTCACATTCTCTGTACCAATCAATCAACTCAGGATATAAAGAGGGTATGCAATTCCCTGTTTAAAGGCAATTTCAATCACAAATAGGACAGTTGTGTTAACTTTCCGGGCTTGAAAATGTTTGGCCACTTGCTGTGATATTGCATTGAATTGCCTGTAGCTATTGAGCTGTTAGAAATCCCAGACCTAGGGCAATAACATGGAGCAACAGAACAGACAGTGTATGTAAGGACATTATTCACATTTTTGCAGACGGCCTGTCTGCCTAGGGAGACTAATATTCAAGTAGCGTATGTCTCAAACAACGTAACTGAAATAGAAACGTCTGTTCTGTATCCTTTTTTCTACTCACATTAGATTTAGTTCAGTTATTTTACATTTATTTAGGTCTTTTTTGATTGTTCTCCAACAGTGGTGCATGAGATATAATTAGCTGTCTCGCTCACAATAATAATAATAATAAATATAGAAAGGGTAGACTTTATTTGGCATGAGGCACAGAAAACATAAATTCATAAAACAGTATTGCCTCTTCGCTAGTTCAGAATTTATTCAAAAAAAAAAACGTTCCTGAAATAATAAATACAGTCGTAATTAAACGGATTCTTTTAACTGAGTCACCCTGAGTCTATCATTGGACTGAACAGGAAACAGAACAGTTAAGTGAAATATGGAAACAGTGCCTGCAGTCATCAAGCCTTTGATCAATGCTGTGATCCCATTCCGCTCAGAGGCATGTTCGCTGATTTATGACTGTCTGGGTGTTGAAAGTATGACAAATCTGTGGTTAATTAAAATCTGAATTGAAAAACACATAGGCATGTTGATCTTGGATCAGTCAGAACCGGTTTAAACCGGGTTGGCCCAGCTGTCTCCGGCCGGTGCCATTTCAGACTTCCCTCCATCATTCCACTTCGCTATTATCTCAAAAGTAATAAAGCATGTAAAAGCAGAAAACCGTCGAACATGTTGAATTCCTTGTATTTCTTGAACAGAACGATGCCTTTGTATATCGTGTTAACGATGTGGTGATATTGTTTATTCCCAGGCAGTCATAATGACCCACGAGCAGAAACAGAACGATACATCCTCAGAACAGGTGGTTGTCTGGAGCCAGGAGATCTTCCTCAAAGAACTATACACATACATGAAGAAGAGGGATATACCCATTGAGAGAATACCACACCTGGGATTTAAACAGAGTGAGTACTGTATGTAAGAAATATGCACACTCATACTGCACAAACAACAACATACCAACAGTGCGTACACAAAATTGTTCAGATCTGACTGATTGTAGCTGAAATGTGACGTTTGTTCCTATATTTCCAGTTGATCTGTTCATGATGTACAAAACGGTGAAAAACTTGGGCGGCTACCACCAGGTAAAATAACACGAATACTTTCAAATATGATTTTTTTTTTTTCATGGCTTCAAAATGCCTGAGCAGGAAATGAAATGCGAAGTATGTTTCCATAGTCGACTGAGGTTTGAATGTTCCCAACCGTCTGTGGCTGTGTCAACAATAAATATACATTTCGGATACATTTCTTACTCAAGGAAGTCAATGGTGAAATACACAAACAATTCTCAAATTACTGTGCTGTAGTAAGAAGATGTTATTACTGTCATATACAGATTAAACATTCATATTATCTTGAGACAATACATTGATAAATAAAAAAAGTAAATATTTTTTTTAGATTTATTTTCATAAATATTAGAGTCAATAAAATGTTATTTTAAATCATGACGTTTAAAAGTTCACACGCCACGGGTATTTTCTTACAAGTACATTTCGGGGGAAATGGAATTATGTAATGCACAATGTTGTTAAAATAACTGTGGATCTTTACCAGGTGACAGCCCAGCAGATGTGGAAGCAAGTGTACAACACTCTGGGAGGAAACCCGAAAAGCACCAGTGCAGCTACATGCACACGTAGACATTACGAGAAGTATGTCCAAGCAAACGTATCACACATCTTCTACGATGATGAGATTAGGGTTTCCCTTGGCACGCAAAATAAAGGAACAATGAGAGAGAAAAGTATTTTTTCTGATTAAGCAAAATGCTACCTATTAGGCCTGGCTGTCATGCCCTGTCTTAGCACATCAACTGGCTGATACTGTACTCACAGTGAAGTGTGGTTGAAGGCACTTCTCAGCAGCAGGGACTGGGAGACGGGATTAAGGGAAGGGTAAACAGAGCAAAAAAAGGGAGACTTAAAGAACCTGATCCAGAGAGCACAGAATGGTGCAAAGATTGCATTTTCAGCATGACAAAACACAGCAATGCTCAAAGAACTTTAGGACGTATTTGTGAATGTCCTTGGTTGGACTAGCCAATGTTTGGACTTTAATTCGATTTGAAAATCTGCGTTGGTAACTACATGACCACAGTTAACACCAACCCTCCCCATCAAATCTGCCAGGGTTTGATAGAATCTGTAAGCTAGAAATACCCAAATATGTATGTGCAACGATGGAATAGTTGGACCAACTATATTCACAAATATATTTTCACAAAATGACAAAGATAAATAAAAACATGTTATCAGTAGACCATTATAGTTTTTTGTTTGTAAATTGACTCTAACTTTAAAAAAACTAAATATTTTTAGAAATTAAAATGTATTGCTGCACTTCTGTGCATGTACCTATGTAATTGAGTGTTCATGCATTTTCCACAGACACTATGTACAAATAACTGTGAAAAAATCCCGAAAGTCGTACTTTGGTTTTCTTTAGTGTGTTTTAAATGTATTTTCTTGTTTTTTTCATAGGCTCCTTCTGCCATTTGAATGTCACATTAGCGGAGGAGACGACAGGGATGCGTTGCCACAGCGACAGCAGAAGCGTTTACATTCCAGTGAGAAGGATGATTGCCCCAGGCCAGCCAAGTATAGCATGCCGCCCCCACAACAGGTATGATACACAGGAAGGAAACCCACGCACGCAGTCACACAGGCATGTACACAAACACACTGACATGTGTTCCCACACGGATGAAGGAACCAAGATCCACACACATTTTCAATTGACTGACCGCTCATTATTGGTGTTTTGTCCTTTCAGAGCCACCATACCTTCCTGCCAGACTCCAGAGTGCGAGTCGTGCCTTTGCCTGTGCCGTTCTACCCCCACCCTGCATTCCCTATAGAGACCCAGTACCTACACCCGCCGCCTGCTTACAGCCTCCAGCCTGGCCAGCCCCCCTACCTCACCTTCACCCCAGGGCAGATGGACATTGAAAAGCAGCCTCTGGAACGCCTGCGCTTCCTGGCTGACCGGTACAAGGACACCTCAGGCTGGACTGAACCACTCAACCTCAGCAAGAGACCGGGTCTGGAGTCCAAAGTTCCACCCCCTTCATCGTTCGCCCCACCTCCCTCCAATAAATCTCCGAAGTTCCTAAACACACCTTTCCCCCTCTACCCTGTCAAGGGTCCGGCTAAAGATGAGGGTTGTGAGTCAGGCGATGGAGAGTCGTCCCCGGGGAAACCACACCTCTACCATGTGACACATAGAGATGACTACGTCATTGACCTGACATCCTCCTCTGGTGGTTTCTCCTACAGCCCGACCCCAGCCTCCAGCACACACATAAAGACCGGGTCCCCAGTCCTCTCTCCACTACAGAGTAGTAAGGCCAGTGGCCCCGCCGTGGCCAACGCCCCAAAACCCCCAAAGAGAGAGTACCCAGATTGGTCTACTGGGGTAATGAGAGGGGAAAGCCCCAAGAACAGTCCGGAACCGCTCAATCTCAGCTCCAATCTTTTGAGCCCCCCAACAGAGACCGGGGGAAGGATGGAGATCCAAATCCCTCTGGCGCTGCTCCATGACTTGATTAAAGGAGGCCTGCTGTGTGGGCCCGCTGGATCCCGGCACGGGGCTCTGTCCATGCAGCGTCCGACGCTACCAGGCCCAGTTCTGGGTCTGACCAAACGCTCTGAGGTCAGAGAGAAGGGCCCGACATGGTTTGACATCACCTCCTCCATGGCCAACCATGCTGAGCAGGTCCTTCACAGCCATTACAGACACTTGGACAGGGACTCTGTGAGTCTGGATGGGCCCAGTAACTTGTCACGGCTCCTCTCCGGCCCCTATGGAGCCTTTCCAGTTCTCCAGCCGCAAGCCTCGTCCATTAGGGGACATCCGCTTTAATGCTGGCAGACTTGTGGACTTGAAGGGAACAGGAGGACACCAGGAGGCCTTAAACGCCCAAAATCCACACACCCTCCAGATCTACAGGGCAGAGCCAAGTGAGTCACCTTGAATATACACACTAGCATCCAAACTACGAAGGAAGACGATTTGGGCCCCACCTCCCTGGGATATGTTCCCGACACATCCCAGGAATGGGCGGAGAACCATGGGATGACTTTGATGGACTTTGACAGTAAACCACACAACTCCCTGTGTAAGACCACCGTCATCGGAGGAGTTCATGACGTTAAAGAAGCTTAACTACAGTACAGTCTCAGTATAATACACAGATACGGAGACCATAACTCGTTGACTTGCTTAAGTCAATTGTTTTAAGTATCCGTGTTTTTACATTAAAATTCTACTAAATTATTTCTGTTTCTTCATCTCAGGTGTTTTTCTAAATGAAGTAGCATTGAAAAATGTGTTGTATGTTTAACTAAGCTACGTAACTAAACAAGTTTCCACCCAGACAGCTAAGGGACTTAGTTGAGATTTATTCACAATGTCACATCCAATGGCTGTTGGACACATCAGACTATTTTGTAAATAAACAAACATATGAATATTAATGAGACGAGCTGAGTTCATTATAAACATTTTCATGTTTTTTTGTAAATATTTTCTTTCCTATTTGCTTTTATACAACAATATTTTTGTATTTTAATCCTTCATGTTATACTGTAAATATTTCACAATAAAGATTGTAACGATTCCAGAAGGTTTTTGTTGCAGATTCTTTCAATTGCTAACATGCTTTGGTATGACCTGAATTTGCATTGTAAAACTCTTCACATTTTCAGCAAAACAGAAGTGTATGTGAACCAAACTGTGAATAATTTTTCATTGCTTTCACACAAAACGCATTCATTGTCACACTCTCGGAAATCCACAAACCTTTTTATCATTCTCACTAAACACAACAAACATACATCGTAGTATACTTTATGAGGCTCTACTCGGCCATTGGTAAGAGACATCCCTATTTGGAGCAGTGGGTAGCGCGTCTGGCTGGGGAATGTGGGTTTGAGACCCTGCTGGCCAAATGCTACAATATAATTACAGCACATGTTTTTTAAATGCTAACTGTTTCCAAAACTGTAAAATCCGGATGGACAAGATGTTCAGCTCAACCTCAGCACAGCAGATATACTGTCGAAACAGGATTTCAGACTTTCGAACAACAAAGGAAGAACTTGTCTACTGTCTGCAGTAAAATTTGTACAATGGCGCTTTATATACACTACATGTGCACCTTTTGGAACCAATTCTCTGCATTCCATGTTTGAAACAACGCCTTGTACGCTGCCCTGTGACATTACAATCATGTATTTAGATGTTTGGCTATTGGATTGAGGGTCGGGAACATCAAAGAGAAAATAGCCTAACAGGAAGAAGAGGCTGAGTATTACCTGTGGAAATTCCCATTGTTGATGTGGTTTTGGCAGCAATGCATGTAAACTGTGGCAAATTCGAACACAGTGCAAGCAGACACCAGCCCTTATGGGAATGTAAATACGGTCAGCGCAACGACATCTGTCCGAGTATTACAGAAAAATGGCGGCAGTTGTACGCTGTACCATTAAAGAAAAACGGTAAACATGTGAAAGAACTCCGGCATCAATACGACCAGGTACGATGTATGTTCAATAACCAAATGGGGTACACACACACAGCTATGCATAATGTAAAGCATGGTAAAACATATTGTATTTTAAAGAGTAATGGAGATGTAATCTGGACAAACTGCACATGTATTTATCTTGGTGGATGAAGCTGGAATCAACCTGGCAAAAACACGCCGAAGGCTGTGGTTGTGCGCGAGCAAAAAAGGCGGAGGTGAAAATATAAAAGAAGGACGACGAAAACAATAACCGACCAGCGATATTTTACTCCAGACGAAAGGTCGACAGCTCTAAACGACCGAAACAAAAATCCGTGAGGTGCTCGTGCCAAACAAACATGCGTAAACAAAACAGAACCAATTGATAAGTCCCGTCCCACTCCGACCGATAGGTGAAAGTGCGAGGTTGATCAGCAGCATCCACAGGACGAGATGCCCGTACCGGAGGCCGTGAATGTAGGGCGCGGTGACACTTCCTGAAGACTGCCAGGGTTGGAATAGAGATTCCAGAAGATGAGTCAGAAATCGAGTCCTACACTTATGCTGAAACACTCGTATATCCAGACAGTGAAAGCTGGCGCTGGCCCTGGTCTCCACATAAACAGGGTGACTGCTTGCTGGTGTTTCTGCTGCTCATGTTCAGACTAGACATTTCACCCAGAGCTGTAAAGAGATGTTCAGTCTTATCTGGCTCCGGGGTCGCTTGGAAACGGGGAACCGAACAGGTACCCATTGCACAAAGGATGTCATTGTCGTTGGCACATTGGCCAATAATGTTTCTGCCTCTGCTCCTTTACACCAGATTGAACTCAGTTTAAGTGCATTCATTGAGCCCTTCGACCAAATCCAAGCTCAAACACTCTATATATAAGAATATACAAATAAGCAGTTTAGTGAAGTTATACCGATAAACAGACATATGCAATAGTGTATTTGTATGCACTTCTGATTTTCCATGATTATAATACAGTGCAGTTTACAGTGACAGTAGGCCAGTGGCGTTGAATTGTACAGCGCCCAATGTGTCAGAGTGAACGTTTACTTGCACCTACTGCAATCGTAGACCTTTGACCCTATCAGAGTTGCACTCAAAGGTTAATCTTTACGCTTCATGCCTACTCATCTGCTGTTATTTCAGCTGGAGTGGACATCACTAGGAGTGCCTACACAACATTGTGCAACAGCTACTAGTTGAGTGATTCACCAAGTTTACTGGTTAACCGTCAAATACTTTGGCACAATCGGCAAATGACTATTAAACTAGACGCACATTATAGAATTCGTTCACGTCACTATAGTCATCTCTTGCAGATCAAAATCGTTTGCATTCATTTGCTATTGAATGATATTACTCTTAAATACAATTACACACATGTTTATTTTGTTTATCCCTACACGCACATATTGTAGTTCCTGATCATTTTGCTGTTGTAAATATTTCTTTCTGTACCTGCTTTCTGTACAAATATTTGGTTTGTTGTAATGTCGATACAAACGAGGAAATGTTTCTAATTAATTTTTGCAGAGAGCATAGCGAGTGTAGCGACTATAGTAATGATGTCTATCACATCAATACTATTTAGCTGCATACAGATAAAATGTTAGCAATTAGACAATATTAATAGCAGGTAACTTTCACACTTTCACACTACACTGTCATTTGACAAGATACTTTTTTGACACTGTAATTATTTTGATTAAGTGATCACCATTTGGAGGTGTGCTGAATGCACCAGAAGATGTGAGGATGGCACTTTGATTATTGACAATTGTGTGTTTGTTTCAGCCAATGTGCAAAATCGTTCGAGAAAATGTGTAAAAACCCAAATACCTACCTCAAACCATCATGAACTCATGAAGCCTCAATCAAGATCTTCCCAGATAGAAAGTGGTTGGTATAATTCCCTATCGAGAAAATCAAGCGAAACCAAAGGTGATACCCACTCCACCATACCAAATAGACTGAGTACCCCTATAGTTATGTGTAAACCTCTGAACCTCTAGAAAACAGACTGTTCATTAACCTGAAACTACACCAAATGCAGTTCGGCCCATATGCAGGTTTGGTGGGTATAGCAACCGAATGTCCTGTCATGTCCTTTGTATTTTTTTCTGTGATATATATTTTTTGAGTAATTTCATTGTGAATGGAAAATAGCCGACGAGTCGAGAAGTCTACGGATCATCGTCACGGACACGTAGCCTACTTGTCTTGTCAGTCAAAACAGAAATTGTTGTCTGTAGTCGTGTGGAGAACGTGATCATTAAATGCATTTTGTGTAATAGCAATGGTAAACTACTGACTGTTTGGTTCAGATGCACTTCTGTTTCCCAGAATGTGTGAAATATGTATTGACAATGTGATTTCAGTTTTGATGCGTTGATGCATAATACATTAAACATAAGGAACTATTATCATTCGTTTGGTTTCTGTAACTGGCGACTGAACACGTTTCCTCATACTAAAGTGACAGGAATGTTGTATTGTGGTATTTTTGTTTTGACGTTGTGGTACTTGTTTTCTTTAATAATCAGAACCTGAAGGTTGTTTCCTGATTACTACACTAGTTTAATGGCATAATGTCCCAAAGCATTAGACAAGTAAAGTCTACTCACTGGAAAGAAAATTATGACATTCTGTCTTCTGCAAAAGTATTCAGACCAGACACAAATTGTCAAGCTTCAACTAGAAGCCAGTGAAGTGTGCCAAGAAAAGGGGTGACATGGGAGACATCACAGCTACTTTGCATTCTGGGAGGAAGAAATTGTGCAGTTTTCAGCTATGAATGGGCCGGTGTTTATGTATGTGGTATCTTAGAGCTTTTATTTAATATCATCTATGCAAATGTATAGTATCAACTTTGGCAGAAATAACTAGTTAACTTGAGCCCACACATTTGCTAAGATAAGGTTGTGTATCACTTGATATGAAAACATCAGGGTAGATTGTTGGGAGTTTCCCCAAATCGTATTTCCTTAAGATCAATTGTCTCCCAGCCAAGAAGGAAGTCACACCCATGTTGTGTGATCTTCAAGCAGACTTGCTAAATAAAAATGTAATGACACAGACACTTGTGTACAATACAATACATATAATATCTGCACCAAACTGTGCAGGCATACAATGCCTATAGAAAACCGTCGTACCCTGTCAAAATCTTTACCGTTTGTCACATTACATCGTGAAAATTCAATTCAATTGAACTTTCGCCGGTTGTATTTACAAGTTCTAACCCCTTAACATCAAGGTGAAAATAACATTCCAAGACATTCTGAACAATTATTAAAATGTAATTAGTGACCTAGTTTGGATAAGTGATCTACCCCGTGTAGTAACCATAATTACTTGATCCTGTATTGCCTCATTGTGTCCCAATGCTATTTGCACTCTTGTGTTCTGTGTATTTATTGTGGAAATGTATGTTGTCCTGCAAATGTTTTCGCCTTATCTTGGCCAGGTTGGCGTTGCTAATGATAATTTGTTCTTAATCGGACTACCTGGTTAAATAAAGGTTACATAAAATTAAAAATATCAAATTATAAACTTGCTCAGGTACAACCAGTCACTTCCCAGATCTCACACCATGCTAATTGCCCCTCACCTGACAACAATTGTAGTGGTTTTGATTACTTCATAAGAAAACTGGCATGATGATTCCATTACCAGTAGTGCATGGCAACGCAAAGAATACACCATGGTTGGAAAGGTGCTTTCAAAAGGACTCCGGGACACAGTTGTGGAAAGTGTTAGGAGGAGACAAAAAGATTTCACAAGCTTTACAAAAGACTGGCCTGTGTGGCAGGGTTGCAAGAAGGAAGCCTCTTCTCAAAAAGGGCCACAGTTTCTTTTGCGCTTTGCAAAAAAACTCTTGGAAGATTCTATTGCCATGTGGCAAAAATGTTTATGGTGAGATGAGACCAAGATTGAACTTGTTGGACTGAACTGCAAGCGTTATGTTTGGCGAAAACCAAACACAGCACACCACTTGAAACGCACCGTACCTATTGTGAAGCATAGTGGTGGAAACATTATGTTGTGGGGGTTTTTCTATTCAGCAAGGACTAAGAAATTGGTCAGTATTGAAGGGAAAATGGATGTTGTCAAGTACTCCCAAATTCTTTAGTAATACCTGTGGCTCTCTGCTAGAGAGCTGAAGATGGTCAGGTGGTTACCTTTAGGCAAGACAATAAAACGCAGTGCCAAAAAAAAACATGCAGTGTCTTAAAGATAATAAGGTGAGTGCTCACTTGAGTGGTCGAGTCAGAGCCCTGACCAAAATCCACATGACAGCAGACAATCGCCGCTCACCACGAAATGTGACTGAACTCGAACAACTCTGCACGTAAGAATGGGCAAATATTCTGTGTGCGCAAAGCTAATAGAGACATACCCTTACAGACTGATTGCTGTAATTAAGGTGAAAAGTAGCTCTATGAAGTATTTAAACATGGGACTGATCACTTAGTTTTAATTTGTTTTACGTTTAAGAAGCGTTGCCTTTTTACATTACCCAAATGTTCTAAGGCAGAATGTCTAAATAAAGCTGGAATCAAAAAATATATTTTTATGTTATTTCACGCTGTAAGACGAAGAAGTTACTATGATGATTTTCTGTAGGCAGATGGAAACAAATACAAACAAGTTGTATATTTCCATAAGCCGGTTTACTTGTCTGATGCTTTTGATCATAAGGTATTTACCAGAGTGGAGTAATCAGGAAACAGCCTTTTACAGGTTCCAATCATAAAAAAACGACACCACAAAAAATCCACAAAACAACATTCCTGTCAATCACCAAACCAACCGAATATGTGCCTTGCTGCATTTGGTATAGTTTCAGGCAAAATGAAAAGATGATGTCCTTATGTTTGATGTATTATGCATCACTCATATATTAAATATTAATTGTATTTACAATATTCAGTTACTATACCCACCAAACCTCTATATGTGCCTCACTGCATTTGGTGTAGTTTCAGGTTAATGAAAAGTCTTTTTTCTTGAGGTCCAGAGGTTTACACATTACTAGGGGTACTCAGTCTATTTGGCACAGTATGGTGGAGGGGTATCACTTGATCTGGTTTCGGTTTATATATCTAAGTAGTGGAGCGTTTCACACTTATACAATACTTCCTTGAGCATCAGTTTATAACTGGTTTAACGGCAACCTGAGTGTAGAATTTCGATAAACCAGAAAACCATGGTTGTTGTTGCTGTCATTCGATCAGAAATACTAAAGTAGTTATTAGCCACGGAAATGTTGACAGTTTTTCACTTGGACAGTACGGTGGACTTTAAGATCATTATGCCAGTTGTTCACATGACTATAATAATTTGCACAGCAACACAAAATCCATCGAGAAACATTCACAATATTATATAACGAAGAGTAAAGGTTTGTTGTTCGTCCACGTTTCATAGAGTTTCTCCCACCAAACTCCCCTATTGAGCTATTTTCTGCATGGGGATGGAAGGTCTATAATCGCAGTCCTCAAACCAGTTGTTCTGTACCGGGTGCAATGCATGCTGGTTGAGAGGATGTCTCATCAGATGGTTGTTCGCGTGGCTGGGCCATGCCAAAATATGTTTCCCTCGTCGCCTCGCAAGGGAGTTTATCAGGTGTGATGCAGATTAAATGTTTGGCCAGATAGAGGAGAGATTGGGTTGCTCCGGAGGTCGATGAACATGTTGCAGCTTTCTTTTTTCTTGCATATATGCAGTTCCTGATCATTGTGCTGTTGTTGAGATTTTCTTATGTGCATGCTTACAGTACATGTTTTCGGGTTTGTTGTAAAATCTGTACATACAATGATGAAAATTGTTTAAATTAATGTTTTGTTGAGGGTATAGTGTGTGCCATGACTAACAATTCATACAATTCAGCTCCCTTCATTCACAAGATACAGAGGGCCAACATATATACACGTTGTTATGGGGAAATTGGAACCTGGTGTGAGTGATGATTGACATGACGTGACAACGAACGAGCTGCAGGGACGTGCTTGTGAAAAAAGAAATCTGTAAAACACAGGGTGAAGACAAGAGTTCTTCACCTTACCGTGACAGAGAATAGGCCTATCTATCAAACTCTCAGAGTACACTGTCATTAGAAAGGATGTCTTTGCATTTAACCTGTCTTGGTCTAATTAAGCAACCATAGAGGAGCCTTGTTTCGATGACAGTGATTAATTTATTCATGAGTTTGTTTCCTTTTGAAATATAAGTTAATTATTTTGATCTGGGTCACATAGAGCGTTGTTGCTCTTTACTCCATGTGACAGTGTATGCGATGGGAATTAAGTGTTTTTAAGGTTTGAGTGAGTTTTGGTGGTGAGATTAACTGGTTGACCAATATGTTGTTCACAGACTGTGTGAAGAGTTTTTAAAAACTTGGCTTCGGTACGATTGTTAGCAATTTAAAAAAGTTAATTGAAAAACGATGTATGTGAGACCTTTTTTTTAAGATTCGCAATTTCCATCAGTAGATTTTCTATTTACTAATACTATCAAACCGTCTACAAACAATGTGTTGATAAGGAACTGCTTGCTAAGGTTAGGGTTTGGTTAAGAATAATGTTATGGGTTTGATTTAGGATTTAGTTTAGGGATCTGTAGTGCATCTACAACAGAGTGTAACTATCATTGTTTACATTATGTCTTTCTAGTATGTCAAGTATCACGACTTGAACAATGGATCCAAGCGCAGACACAGAGGCGGACACCAGGTAAACATTATTAATGTGGTATCCTGAAACAGGCAAGAGTTCGCTACATGTAGGTCAGATGGCTGGAGGTACAGAGACAAAGGATGGTTCGTGGTCGGGGACAGGCAGGGTTTGGTACACGGCAGTCAGATGGCTGGAGATACAAGGGAGTAAGCTAGTTTGTGGTCGGTAGGTAGGCAATGGTCAAGGCTGGTACATAGCAGATTGTACAAGGGGTCAGGCAGGCTCGTGGTCTCGAACAGAAACGGTCAATACTAGGAACAGAGAAGCAAAGCAGGTAGCAAGAGGGTAATGCTTTTAACAAGTGAGTGAACAAATGATCTGGCAACAGGCAACAGGAAACACTGACAATGTAAAGCCCAGGGAATAATAAACACATAGGAAACACCTGGTGGATAAGGGGAGGAGACAATGAAATGCCAGGTGACACAGATCAGGTTGTGACAGCAAGACTGTCACATAAAATATTGTGATGCTAATGCTAGCCTTTTATTGTCACTTGAAGTCAGTGTTCATTTATTAAATAGATCGTTAAGTCAAACCATTCCGTTTCTCTGGAAGATAATTATATTTACCATACATTTTAATATTATTTTTAGAATTTATGTGCAAATATTTCTATTTTTAAATGTGATGTAATGCTTGTGAGAAATGTTTCCGGGCACAGGCAAAATCTTTTGTCACGACGTCACTACTGCATTATATATCATGACAATGTATCGGCTAAATATAAGCCTAATATTTGTCAGTTTTATTTTCACCCAAATGCGTCACTTTTCTTATCTTGCATGTTGTAACTTGCCTCCAGCATTAGTTGCACGTTTAGCCATGGGTGGAATTTGCACGTATAGATTCACTCCTGAAAAAAAAATTCCGGGTAAATCGGGCAACATCATCATGAACAACAGATCATGATTCCACGGTTCCACTGATGTTAAGAGGATTAGAACACTCAAGGTGATTAGAACATTGAGATTATTAGAACACTAAAGGTGATTAGAACACTTAAGGTGATTAAAACACTTAGGGTGAATAAAACACTAAATGTGATTAGAACACTCAGGGTGATTAGAACATTTAGGGTGATTAGAACATTTAAGGTGATTAGAACACTCAAGGTGATTAGAACACTAAAGGTGATTAGAACACTCAGGGTGATTAGAACAATTAAAGTGATTAGAACACTCAAGGTTGTCATGTATGTGGTGAGCTACGGGGTGTCAATAGTTCGTCTGTTAGTGTTTCAAGTCACAGGTTCGGATGGTGTGTGGTTTCATGTAGGAAATGTTAGTATGTTTGGTGTATTTAGTAGACGCTTTGTGCACAATTTACTTTTACATTGGGTTTAGATTTTCTGTTCGTTGTTTTTGTGTTTGTTTGATTTGTTAATAAAACACCACAAACTGTCCTTTTCGCTCTGCATTGGCTACTTCTTTCACTATACCACCAGCAGAGCCGTGACAAAGGCGATTAGAACACTTCTTTGGTGTTGATTTATGTTAGAAAAAACGAATAGTCTCCATCTTCGAGCACTGACTTGGAGAATTCTCTCCCGTTTTCTAGCTCCAATGTACCTATGTCACATAATTGTCTCGTCTCAAAATACACACACTGATTGTCCATTTCGCTGATAAAATTCAGTTTATAAGTTCCTCTGGTTTGGGCTGTTTTGTGTGGAAGTGTTAAATGTAACGTCCGTGTGTTGTACTAAAGTCATACCTGCTGATGTATATTCTTATATTAAATGTAACACGTCCGTGTGTTGTACTAAAGTCATACCTGCTGATGTACATTCTTATATTAAATGTTACATGTCTGTGTGTTGTACTAAACTCATACCTGCTGATGTACATACTTATATTAAATGTAACATGTCCGTGTGTTGTACTAAAGTCATACCTGCTGATGTACATTCTTATATTAAATGTAACACGTCCGTGTGTTGTACTAATGTCATACCTGCTGATGTACATTCTTATATTAAATGTAACACGTCCGTGTGTTGTACTAAAGTCATACCTGCTGATGTACATTCTTATATTAAATGTAACACGTCCGTGTGTTGTACTAAAGTCATACCTGCTGATGTACATTCTTATATTAAATGTAACACGTCCGTGTGTTGTACTAAAGTCATACCTGCTGATGTACATTCTTATATTAAATGTAACACGTCCGTGTGTTGTACTAAAGTCATACCTGCTGATGTACATTCTTATATTAAATGTAACACGTCCGTGTGTTGTACTAAAGTCATACCTGCTGATGTACATTCTTATATTAAATGTAACACGTCCGTGTGTTGTACTAAAGTCATACCTGCTGATGTACATTCTTATATTAAATGTAACACGTCCGTGTGTTGTACTAAAGTCATACCTGCTGATGTACATTCTTATATTAAATGTAACACATCCGTGTGTTGTACTAAAGTCATACCTGCTGATGTACATTCTTATATTAAATGTAACACGTCCGTGTGTTGTACTAAAGTCATACCTGCTGATGTACATTCTTATATTAAATGTAACAAGTCCGTGTGTTGTACTAAAGTCATACCTGCTGATGTACATTCTTATATTAAATGTAACACGTCCGTGTGTTGTACTAAAGTCATACCTGCTGATGTACATTCTTATATTAAATGTAACACGTCCGTGTGTTGTACTAAAGTCATACCTGCTGATGTACATTCTTATATTAAATGTAACACGTCCGTGTGTTGTACTAAAGTCATACCTCCTGATGTACATTCTTTTATTAAATGTAACACGTCCGTGTGTTGTACTAAAGTCATACCTGCTGATGTACATTCTTATATTAAATGTAACACGTCCGTGTGTTGTACTAAAGTCATACCTGCTGATGTACATTCTTATATTAAATGTTACATGTCTGTGTGTTGTACTAAACTCATACCTGCTGATGTACATTCTTATATTAAATGTAACACGTCCGTGTGTTGTACTAAAGTCATACCTGCTGATGTACATTCTTATATTAAATGTAACACGTCCGTGTGTTGTACTAAAGTCATACCTGCTGATGTACATTCTTATATTAAATGTAACACATCCGTGTGTTGTACTAAAGTCATACCTGCTGATGTACATTCTTATATTAAATGTAACACGTCCGTGTGTTGTACTAAAGTCATACCTGCTGATGTACATTCTTATATTAAATGTAACACATCCGTGTGTTGTACTAAAGTCATACCTGCTGATGTACATTCTTATATTAAATGTAACACGTCCGTGTGTTGTACTAAAGTCATACCTGCTGATTTACATTCTTATGTGCTACATCATATCATTATTGTTTTCCCTGTTTGTACAAGTTGGCAAAGTCCCATCGGAAGGTGCTGAACCTGACTCAGTCCTTCCGTGCACACACACAGGTTCCTGAGCCCAAGAGCCCGTTGACAGAATCACTGCCGAGCTCTCCTCCCTGTGAGGCTCGAGGAATTAACTTGCATCTGCCCGGGGCGTATGGAGGAGCAGCAGACCGCTGCCAGGGGTTCATCCTCCAGTTAGATCTGTACCTTGGGGATTTAAGCCCAGCGCGCTGCAACATGCAGAGGATCGCCGTCCTCATCACACCTGCCTCACAGGGAAGGCCCTCACTTGGGCCAACGTACTCTGGTCTAGGGGAGGGTCGGTCCTCCGGGACTACGAGAAGTACTTCCGCTCGGCTTTCCGAAGCGGGGGGGGAGTGCCTCGTCCACCTGAGGCAGGGTGAAGAGGAGCGTGCAGGAGTTTGCGCTGGAGTTCAGGACCCTGGCTCCAGGTCACGGTGCCGGTCACAATGGTTACGCAACACACACGCATACTGAGAAAATCACCTTTCATTTAATTGACTCACCTTTCTGTTGTATTGGACATGCCGTGGCTCTCCACACATAACCCACATGGTGGTGGTGGTGGTCTCAGAGGACTTTGATGGGGTGGTCGCAGGAGTGTCCGTCGGTGCAATGTCGCACCAACATCCACTTTCTTCTGTTCCCACAAAACACGAAGCTTCATGACATCTGAAACAAGACTCGTGCACACGTGCACACACAACGACTCATTCACACATCAACTTCCACCCCGCACAGAAATTGTCAAATTTGACGTTTGTTTCTCTAAACACAGATCAAAGTTCTGTCATGCCTCCCTTCTGAGCAGAATCGAACTGTCGTCAAGAAAAAGTAGCACATAAGCCTGTGATCATAAGTAATCCAAAGGCACACAAGAAGTTCAAAGCTCAGACCGATGTCATTATAATTTGATCAGGGTGGAGGAATGAATCTGCGTTGCCTCCAGTACATGTTTACTTAAGCACACTCATCCTGATCCATCATACTTACGGCGCCACTCGGCCCGGGAAAAATAAATGATCTGACAAAGAATGCACGGTCTCGACAACGAGATCCATTGGTCGTGGCGACGCGTGACATCATGTGCCCGATATATGACCCATTAACCCACATATAGAACATAACTCCACTCGGTCACACCTTATGACCCGTCGTTGGCCTTTCACGGTAAACATTGGTCGGTTTCACACACATATCTGTAGCGTTTGGCACGCGGGCTTGGATCAGTGACAGGCTCAAACGCATTCTGGCCTGTGTTTACTGACGCTGAGTTTGTACATTGCCGTGCCTTGTACATCACGTTTTATTTAATGTTCAGCTATTAGTCGTGCTCCTTTTCAGATGACCCGGGAAACCGAGCTTCTGGTCCTGCTGCCCTCCATAGTCCGATCTCCTCTACCATCTGGACTGGCCCGAACAACCGTTGGTCAACTGCAAAATGTACAGAATTCAGCAACAAGGGGAAATGCAGATGACCCAAAGGAGAGCACACGTTATATCAGTCCTTGGATTAACTGCACCACACTGTTGTTAGTCCCAATACATGACAAACGTGATCTTATCTTACGTGCCCAGTGGATCCCTTTGTTTTCTCTAGCAATGGAATTGTTGCCTTGGCAAAGGCAAACAGAAATCTCTGGCTTAATATTGTACTGCAACATTCATTCACGCTGGTATTCCTGTAGACCTAGACAATGCCTGTCTCAAAATGTATGTACAATACATTGATGTTACCGTGCTTTCTGTTATGTCAGGGATTAAGCGTCTGCTCTGCGGTGGTGACAGAACATCAGTTTCTACTGAGAACTTGAAATGCGTGATATGGTCGTAGCGAACGACGCTATTAGCCTAAAAGATGGCCTCTACACAACTGATTCAGTGCTGAAGAGGAATCTGATTGAAATGAAGCAACTCCCAAAGAGTACCTTTTAAGAGGAATAGTGAGAGAGTGAAGGAGCTAAGGTACCAGCGTGTTCAGGTTGGAGTCATGCTACACTACTCAGTGCTGTAATCGTCCACACGACCAGTTGTTCTGACCCGGTGTTACGGATGCTACTTGTGAAGGTGTCACAGCAGATCGTTGCAGGGGGTGACTGCGTCATACCAAAATATTTTCCCCTCAATGCATCGCAAGGGAGGGAATCGGGTGTGATGTAGATGCAATTCTGTGGTCAGACCAAAGAGAAATTGGAAGACTCAAAGGTTTATGAACTTGTAGCAGCTTTGTTTTTTCTTGCACAGACGTGGTTCCTGATAATTTTGATGTTTGGGATATTTTCCGCTGTAGTAACATATTCTAGATTTGTTTTAAGGCCGGTACGGACAATGATGAGAAATGCTTGAATTAATGTTTTGTTGAAAGTGTAGGGTGCGCCACGTCTTTTGACATTAATACTATTCAGCTGCCTTCATATACAATGTTAGCAATTAGACAACATTAAATAGTGTGTAACTATCACACCTTCACACTACACTGTCATTTGACAGGATGTCATATCGTCTTAGAGAAACGTTGGTTTTTCACGACAATGATTCATTCATTGATGGATTTATTCACATTTGAAACATTAGTTAATTATTTTGATTAAGTGATCACCTTTCGGAGGTCACATAGAGAGCCGATAGATGAGAGAATTCATTATTGACAATCGTAAGTATGTTTCAGACAGTCAATGTGCCAAATCGAGCCTAGAATAAACCTCCCAGTTCACGTGTCTACAGGTTACTGTCAGTCTGCTATTGTGACAGATCAGACGGTTGGAAGACCGGTTCATATTAATAGAATTGTCTCAGAGTTGTAATTTGGCCTTGTCTTGGCATGTTCTCTCTGCCTGAATGCAAAGTGTCACCCGTGGAGGCCCGCCCAGAAAGACGTAAAACAAAATCATATCTACACATATTTGTTTCTTATGTAATGGACATAAGAAGATAAACTATTATGTAACCGATAGTTGTGGTAAATGTGTTTTAATTTTACTGTATATTTATTGGTGGTTGAAACAGTTGCTGCCTGTGGAGGAGGGCTGCACTAATGAAGTACTGGGGAGTTTTCTTACAGTACAGCGTTTATGTTCAGGTCACCCTAAAACACGTCATTTTGCCCAGCTCACCTCTAACCCTGGACACCCTCTCACTCGCTGAACTTATATCCCAATCTCAGGCAAGCTGTAGCTGAGCACTCTCAGTCTGGTTGGCACCCTGCCAGCTCAGAGCGGGGTGCGTCTTCCTAAACATCAGTCTGTGCAATTATTAAACCGATTTTTCTATTTGTTACTCCACCCAAAAATAATGTGTTACGTATCAACACAGTGACAACTTAATGATTATTAATGTTCAAATATCACCCGTGATCCCAACGACACATTCTACCATGCAACTATATTCTAATATCAAATCTCCGTACGAGACGCCTCAGAAATGATAGGAAAACTGGACATCGCAATTATAAGTCTCTCATTGAAAATACGTGCTAGTAGCTGGCTCTCATTGGAAATGAATGGTAGCCTGTCTCTTTGTAGCTATAGCAAGGCGGCTGTGTGCATGAGCCTCTAGGGCAGGGGAGGGCAGATAATTCAGCACAGGGGCCACATCAGCACGTTGAAATTATATGAAGGGCCACATTTGTTATGTAATTTGTTTATTCTAAAAGATTTGTGGGCCAGAAAAGGGCAATAATTAAAATGTATACACATAACATATAAACTGGAGGTGTGTTATATCTAAATAACTTTTATTCAGAGTCAGGTACATTACAATTGGACTGCAAAGTTATTTTGTAATTCCTCTCCAAACTGTTTTAATACCTTCCGTGGGCCTGATGGAATTGCCTCAAGGGCCGGATTCGGCCCGCGGGCCTTAGTTTGCCCAGCCCTGCTCTAGGGGGTATTGTTCAGATAAAGGCTACATACACGTGCATACACGTTCATGTCAATATTTTAACCACAGGCGTTGTGTTCGCTAATGCGTGTTTTTCATTTTAAAAGGCTATATTAGAAAACCTTTTTGCACTTATGTTCACGGAGCTTACATTCATTGTGCCGATTAAAAAACAATCAAGCTGGCCTTCTTTGGGCCAGTTTAAAATCTGGAACGTTAGCGATTGTGGGTTTGATTACAAGATAAAATTATCCAGAAACGTGAACAATCGCTGGTAGTTTACTATGTCACACAACAAGGCTGGCATGCGTGTGTCACATGCTCAAGGATGCATAATGTATATGGTGATGATACCATTGGTGGGATTTTCCTGCTGTTTACCTGCGGTTTGCAGCTGTCACAGAGCTATACTAAATCACCACATTACGCAATATGGAGTGACTGAACATATTTATTGATGGTTTGTAGAGAGGTAAAGCGATCAATCGGATGAAGAATAAACAAATAACTAAGTGAGGAGAGAAAATTATTTTTGGACAAAAAGAGGTTTTGGAAATAGAAATGATTAGATATCTAAACGTTCACTGAATATTTGCTGAACATTTGCTGAACATTTACTAAACACAGAAACATAAGCACGAGAGCACTGTAAAAAAACGTCAGACATGCAGTTTGAGTTTTAACTGATGGGAAATTCTGTTTAATTTCCTCAAACAATTTCCTTCATTCCTCTTCCCTGTTATCTTTCAATCATCCGATTCGGCTCCTCCCTCTCACTGTCACTTCGCATATTGCTCTCTGTCACTGTCATTCCGCAATGTCTGGAATGTGCAGTAAGGATTCTTCGTGCCCCACCCTTTCCACAGGATAGGTATTAATGTATTCTAATTCAACTTGGCTTAGTTAAATATGGCCAAACTGGAGTTGAATAGGGCCTTTATATGTCTGACACATTCAAGTATTTATGACAGGTGTTGGTTATAATGTCGCCATTGTATTTCTGTTTTTGTATTCTGTTTTCCTACGTCAAGTATTGAAGTTCAACATTTTTAAACTCTGTTTATTCTCAAAACAGGTTTCCCCTTACTAAAAGAGTCTCTAAAGAAGTGAGTCGAGGTGTTGTATATTGTAAAATATTCGGAACAATCACTCTTTCCACATTTTCTTAACTTAGACTTGCTATGGAAAGAATTCAAGAGATTTTTTTCTCATCCGTGTACACAAAATACATGACAATGACAAAATGACATTTATTTTTACAAAACACTCAACACAAAATACATGACAATGACAAAATGACATTTATTTTACAAAACACTCAACACAAAATACATGACAATGACAAAATGACATTTATTTTTACAAAACACTCAACACAAAATACATGACAATGACAAAATGACATTTATTTTACAAAACACTCAACACAAATATGACTTTTCAAAAAACATTTCCAAAACATATTTTTGAAATGTTTGCATTTATTTTACAAAACACTCAACACAAATATGACGAATATGCCTCAGATCTGGGGAACTGTCTAAAATATATCGGTAGCATTTAAGATCCTCAAGGTCACAAATTTGCAATTGCAATTCTATTAACAGCGGGGACCTACTAGCAGTTAGCATGAATGCAATATGATAAAGCACATGACGTTTTACTATGAAATGATAATTGTCATTACAAAATAAGTGATTCCATTGAGTTATGGTGCGAGTTGGTTAAAATATACCACAGTAACAAATACATGCAGGAATAAAGGAGAGAAACAATTGTAATATCCAAGTGTGCAACTGTAGGTGGATAACGACCTATCCAAATAGACAATCTGTTGTAAGCTAAACAAAATTATTTATTATTGGAAAGTGCACACTAACATATGACCTACATTTTTTGTAGTGGAGTCACGAATAATAAAATGGTTTTAATATTTGCATAGACCGATGCTCAGGAAGACACACCTAACTCCACGCTGGCAGAGCTCAGAAACAGCTTGCTGGAGATTGGGTGATTGGCAAGTTCAGAAAGTTGGTGCCGTGCATATGGTTTTATAGAAAAGGCAGCTTTTTTTGCTTTACTCAGACATTGTAACCAACAAGTTGAAAAACTAATAGAATAAGTAAAAATATTGGTTGAACTTGCCAATCACCCAATCTCCATGTATCTCATTGTGAAATCGTTACCACTGTCCTTCGCTGCATCGCAACTTACATGTTTGGATTATTGCGTATTGTTACGCTCTACTGCGTTCTTTGGACATTGTGACAAGCTATATTAAAGAACCAAGAACGCCATCTGTTCCCGTGCCTGGCTTACATCCTTCCGTCCACCTGCTATCCTGTGACAGTCCTCGAGAGCTTGCTAGCTTGTCTTTTTGTTGCACTAGTGAGGCGGCGATGTGCGCGCTCCATAAGTGTGTGTCGAATTGTGATACCCACTCCTCAGCAAATTAATAAGCCATTGAATTTCAAGTTTATAAGCAGCTGGTTTTGATGCCTTCTGGCAAATATCCACACATACATGATATAGTTGTTGCAGATATTCATCCTTCAAGAGCACGTATGCTACAGCGCGCTAATGACCATCAGAGGCGATTATTTGGCAAACTGACGTAACTCAGAGTAAGATCCTGGAGAGGAAATTAGCATGTCGAGGACAGATTGTCGCAGAAATGCTTTTGTTGTAAAATCTGGTCTGCAGTTGTGAAGCCGATTGAAAGAAATGCACTTTTAATTATTTCATAACAACCTTGGCAGACATTCCTCCAGTAAACATTTCAATACTAAGGAATTGTGTGGTGTGACAAACTGTACAATTTACAGCGCAGAAGAGTGGCCTGTTTTGTCCCCAGAACAACAACCATGCTATTTAAAGAACTTTGGTATTGCACGGACAGGCAGATTTCCTGGCAAAGAAGGAAAAGAGACGTCAACAAATATGTACACGAAATCTAAGGTAAACTTGTATTTTTAGAACACGAGCATATTCTGTGGTCTTTTATTTCTGCTCACGCATGCGTTTTATGTGTTTCTGTTCTGTGTAGGTGCACGTACACGTATGTGCCATTTGAGTTGAGAGGTAATCTGACATTTTGACGGACACTGATAAGGCCCAGACTGTTTTTGTATCGAAGAATGTGCTGAGTGACAACTCAACATACAACTGCAATACGAGATCTCAATCTCCTTTAGAAAGTCTGTCAACTTCTGAACATTCACAATGACACACACAAAAAGAAAAAAAACGCCTTCACCCCAACCACACTCGGTAACAGCCAGTATGTGGACTATTGTTTGACGTGACCCAATTCAGGTTATACAAGCTTGTATAGTTATTTTATCGCCCTTATCCCGACAAGTTAGCGGTGGTCAAGTAAGACGACTCCACTAACCGAATGAACTGCATGCAATATCCAAAGACGCGAAGTGCTTTTCAAACAGAAACATTTCAACATTGCAATCCCTGAAATATCTTATTACATTTATGCAAGCACTAACAGGAGCAAAGCCATAAGTGCGTACAGGCGTGCACACAAAAGAGGCTATGCTTTTTGGTTAGAAACCTCTGCTCTATACTATGGCTTTTCACATACCGGTACTTGCATTTAAAAACGTGGCTAAAGACAGAAAATATAAAAAATATTATTTCTATGTGTGTTAAAAACTTCTATGCCCTTGTGTTTCAGTGTTGCCGCAGAACGATGTACGCTAATATTCAGACCTGATATATGTAGACCAGTAGGGTTAGTAGTACCTGATAAATCTAGACCAGTATGGTTAGTAGTACCTGATATATCTAGACCAGTAGGGTTAGTAGTACCTGATATATCAATACCAGTAGGGTTAGTAGTACCTGATATATCTAGACCAGTAGGGTTAGTATAGTACCTGATATATCTAGACCAGTAGGGTTAGTAATGTCTGATATATCTATACCAGTAGGGTTAGTAGTACCTGATATATCTAGACCAGTAGGGTTAGTAGTACCTGATATATCTAGACCAGTAGGGTTAGTAGTACCTGATATATCTAGACCAGTAGGATTAGTATAGTACCTGATATATGTAGACCAGTAGGGTTAGTAATGCCTGATATATCTAGACCAGTAGGGTTAGTAGTACCAGATATATCTATACCAGTAGGGTTAGTAGTACCTGATATATCTAGACCAGTATGGTTAGTAGTACCTGATATATCTAGACCAGTAGGGTTAGTAGTACCTGATATATCTAGACCAGTATGGTTAGTAGTACCTGATATATCTAGACCAGTATGGTTAGTAGTACCTGATATATCTAGACCAGTATGGTTAGTAGTACCTGATATATCTAGACCAGTAGGGTTAGTAGTACCTGATATATCTAGACCAGTATGGTTAGTAGTACCTGATATATCTAGACCAGTATGGTTAGTAGTACCTGATATATCTAGACCAGTAGGGTTAGTAGTACCTGATATATCTAGACCAGTAGGGTTAGTAGTACCTGATATATCTAGACCAGTAGGGTTAGTAGTACCTGATATATCTAGACCAGTAGGGTTAGTAGTACCTGATATATCTAGACCAGTAGGGTTAGTAGTACCTGATATATCTAGACCAGTAGGGTTAGTAGTACCTGATATATCTAGACCAGTAGGGTTAGTAGTACCTGATATATGTAGACCAGTATGGTTAGTAGTACCTGATATATCTAGACCAGTAGGGTTAGTAGTACCTGATATATCTAGACCAGTAGGGTTAGTAGTACCTGATATATCTAGACCAGTATGGTTAGTAGTACCTGATATATGTAGACCAGTATGGTTAGTAGTACCTGATATATGTAGACCAGTAGGGTTAGTAGTACCTGATATATCTAGACCAGTATGGTTAGTAGTACCTGATATATCTAGACCAGTAAGGTTAGTAGTACCTGATATATCTAGACCAGTAGGGTTAGTAATGTCTGATATATCTAGACCAGTAGGGTTAGTAGTACCTGATATATCTAGACCAGTAGGGTTAGTAGTACCTGATATATCTAGACCAGTAGGGTTAGTATAGTACCTGATATATCTAGACCAGTAGGGTTAGTAGTACCTGATATATCTAGACCAGTAGGGTTAGTAGTACCTGATATATCTAGACCAGTAGGGTTAGTAATGTCTGATATATCTAGACCAGTAGGGTTAGTAGTACCTGATATATCTAGACCAGTAGGGTTAGTAGTACCTGATATATCTAGACCAGTAGGGTTAGTAGTACCAGATATATCTATACCAGTATGGTTAGTAGTACCTGATATATCTAGACCAGTAGGGTTAGTAGTACCTGATATATCTAGACCAGTAGGGTTAGTAGTACCTGATATATCTAGACCAGTATGGTTAGTAGTACCTGATATATCTAGACCAGTATGGTTAGTAGTACCTGATATATCTAGACCAGTATGGTTAGTAGTACCTGATATATCTAGACCAGTAGGGTTAGTAGTACCTGATATATCTAGACCAGTATGGTTAGTAGTACCTGATATATCTAGACCAGTATGGTTAGTAGTACCTGATATATCTAGACCAGTAGGGTTAGTAGTACCTGATATATCTAGACCAGTAGGGTTAGTAGTACCTGATATATCTAGACCAGTAGGGTTAGTAGTACCTGATATATCTAGACCAGTAGGGTTAGTAGTACCTGATATATCTAGACCAGTAGGGTTAGTAGTACCTGATATATCTAGACCAGTAGGGTTAGTAGTACCTGATATATCTAGACCAGTATGGTTAGTAGTACCTGATATATCTAGACCAGTAGGGTTAGTAGTACCAGATATATCTAGACCAGTAGGGTTAGTAATGTCTGATATATCTAGACCAGTAGGGTTAGTAGTACCTGATATATCTAGACCAGTATGGTTAGTATAGTACCTGATATATCTAGACCAGTAGGGTTAGTAGTACCTGATATATGTAGACCAGTATGGTTAGTAGTACCTGATATATCTAGACCAGTAGGGTTAGTAATGCCTGATATATCTAGACCAGTAGGGTTAGTAGTACCTGATATATCTAGACCAGTAGGGTTAGTAGTACCTGATATATGTAGACCAGTAGGGTTAGTAGTACCTGATATATCTAGACCAGTAGGGTTAGTAGTACCTGATATATCTAGACCAGTAGGGTTAGTAATGTCTGATATATCTAGACCAGTAGGGTTAGTAGTACCTGATATATCTAGACCAGTAGGGTTAGTAGTACCTGATATATCTAGACCAGTAGGGTTAGTAGTACCTGATATATCTAGACCAGTATGGTTAGTAGTACCTGATATATCTAGACCAGTAGGGTTAGTAGTACCTGATATATCTAGACCAGTAGGGTTAATAGTACCTGATATATCTAGACCAGTAGGGTTAGTAATGTCTGATATATCTAGACTAGTAGGGTTAGTAGTACCTGATATATCTAGACCAGTAGGGTTAGTAGTACCTGATATATCTAGACCAGTAGGGTTAGTAATGCCTGATATATCTAGACCAGTAGGGTTAGTAGTACCTGATATATCTAGACCAGTAGGGTTAGTAGTACCAGATATATCTATACCAGTAGGGTTAGTAGTACCTGATATATGTAGACCAGTAGGGTTAGTAGTACCTGATATATCTAGACCAGTAGGGTTAGTAATGTCTGATATATCTAGACCAGTAGGGTTAGTAGTACCTGATATATCTAGACCAGTAGGGTTAGTAGTACCTGATATATCTAGACCAGTAGGGTTAGTAGTACCTGATATATCTAGACCAGTAGGGTTAGTAGTACCTGATATATCTAGACCAGTAGGGTTAGTAGTACCTGATATATCTAGACCAGTAGGGTTAGTAGTACCTGATATATCTAGACCAGTAGGGTTAGTAGTACCTGATATATGTAGACCAGTATGGTTAGTAGTACCTGATATATCTAGACCAGTAGGGTTAGTAGTACCTGATATATCTAGACCAGTAGGGTTAGTATAGTACCTGATATATCTAGACCAGTAGGGTTAGTAATGCCTGATATATCTAGACCAGTAGGGTTAGTAGTACCAGATATATCTATACCAGTAGGGTTAGTAGTACCTGATATATCTAGACCAGTATGGTTAGTAGTACCTGATATATCTAGACCAGTAGGGTTAGTAGTACCTGATATATCTAGACCAGTATGGTTAGTAGTACCTGATATATCTAGACCAGTATGGTTAGTAGTACCTGATATATCTAGACCAGTATGGTTAGTAGTACCTGATATATCTAGACCAGTAGGGTTAGTAGTACCTGATATATCTAGACCAGTAGGGTTAGTAGTACCTGATATATCTAGACCAGTAGGGTTAGTAGTACCTGATATATCTAGACCAGTAGGGTTAGTAGTACCTGATATATCTAGACCAGTAGGGTTAGTAGTACCTGATATATCTAGACCAGTAGGGTTAGTACCTGATATATCTAGACCTGATATATCTAGACCAGTAGGGTTAGTAGTACCTGATATATCTAGACCAGTAGGGTTAGTAGTACCTGATATATCTAGACCAGTAGGGTTAGTAGTACCTGATATATCTAGACCAGTAGGGTTAGTAGTACCTGATATATCTAGACCAGTAGGGTTAGTAGTACCTGATATATCTAGACCAGTAGGGTTAGTAGTACCTGATATATCTAGACCAGTAGGGTTAGTAGTACCTGATATATCTAGACCAGTAGGGTTAGTAGTACCTGATATATCTAGACCAGTAGGGTTAGTAGTACCTGATATATGTAGACCAGTAGGGTTAGTAGTACCTGATATATCTAGACCAGTATGGTTAGTAGTACCTGATATATCTAGACCAGTAGGGTTAGTAGTACCTGATATATCTAGACCAGTAGGGTTAGTAATGTCTGATATATCTAGACCAGTAGGGTTAGTAGTACCTGATATATCTAGACCAGTAGGGTTAGTAGTACCTGATATATCTAGACCAGTAGGGTTAGTAGTACCTGATATATCTAGACCAGTAGGGTTAGTAGTACCTGATATATCTAGACCAGTAGGGTTAGTAGTACCTGATATATCTAGACCAGTAGGGTTAGTAGTACCTGATATATCTAGACCAGTAGGGTTAGTAGTACCTGATATATCTAGACCAGTAGGGTTAGTAGTACCTGATATATCTAGACCAGTAGGGTTAGTTACCTGATATATCTAGACCAGTAGGGTTAGTAGTACCTGATATATCTAGACCAGTAGGGTTAGTATGTACCTGATATATCTAGACCAGTAGGGTTAGTAGTACCTGATATATCTAGACCAGTAGGGTTAGTAGTACCTGATATATCTAGACCAGTAGGGTTAGTAGTACCTGATATATCTAGACCAGTAGGGTTAGTAGTACCTGATATATCTAGACCAGTAGGGTAGTAGTAGACCTAGATATATCTAGACCAGTAGGGTTAGTAGTACCTGATATATAGACCAGTATGGTTAGTAGTACCTGATATATCTAGACCAGTAGGGTTAGTAGTACCTGATATATCTAGACCAGTAGGGTTAGTAGTACCTGATATATCTAGACCAGTAGGGTTAGTAGTACCTGATATATCTAGACCAGTAGGGTTAGTAGTACCTGATATATCTAGACCAGTAGGGTTAGTAGTACCTGATATATCTAGACCAGTAGGGTTAGTAGTACCTGATATATCTAGACCAGTAGGGTTAGTAGTACCTGATATATCTAGACCAGTAGGGTTAGTAGTACCTGATATATCTAGACCAGTAGGGTTAGTAGTACCTGATATATCTAGACCAGTAGGGTTAGTAGTACCTGATATATCTAGACCAGTAGGGTTAGTAGTACCTGATATATCTAGACCAGTAGGGTTAGTAGTACCTGATATATCTAGACCAGTAGGGTTAGTAGTACCTGATATATCTAGACCAGTAGGGTTAGTAGTACCTGATATATCTAGACCAGTAGGGTTAGTAGTACCTGATATATCTAGACCAGTAGGGTTAGTAGTACCTGATATATCTAGACCAGTAGGGTTAGTAATACCTGATATATCTAGACCAGTAGGGTTAGTAGTACCTGATATATCTAGACCAGTAGGGTTAGTAGTACCTGATATATCTAGACCAGTAGGGTTAGTAGTACCTGATATATCTAGACCAGTATGGTTAGTAGTACCTGATATATGTAGACCAGTAGGGTTAGTAGTACCTGATATATCTAGACCAGTAGGGTTAGTAGTACCTGATATATCTAGACCAGTATGGTTAGTAGTACCTGATATATCTAGACCAGTAGGGTTAGTAGTACCAGATATATCTAGACCAGTTGGTTAGTAGTACCTGATATATCTAGACCAGTAGGGTTAGTAGTACCTGATATATCTAGACCAGTAGGGTTAGTAGTACCTGATATATCTAGACCAGTATGGTTTAGTAGTACCAGTGATATATCTCTAGACCAGTAGGGTTAGTAGTACCTGATATATCTAGACCAGTAGGGTTAGTAGTACCTGATATATCTAGACCAGTAGGGTTAGTAGTACCTGATATATCTAGACCAGTAGGGTTAGTAGTACCTGATATATCTAGACCAGTAGGGTTAGTAGTACCTGATATATCTAGACCAGTAGGGTTAGTAGTACCTGATATATCTAGACCAGTATGGTTAGTAGTACCTGATATATCTAGACCAGTAGGGTTAGTAGTACCAGATATATCTAGACCAGTAGACCAGCAGGGTTAGTAATGTCTGATATATCTAGACCAGTAGGGTTAGTAGTACCTGATATATCTAGACCAGTATGGTTAGTATAGTACCTGATATATCTAGACCAGTAGGGTTAGTAGTACCTGATATATGTAGACCAGTATGGTTAGTAGTACCTGATATATCTAGACCAGTAGGGTTAGTAATGCCTGATATATCTAGACCAGTAGGGTTAGTAGTACCTGATATATCTAGACCAGTAGGGTTAGTAGTACCTGATATATGTAGACCAGTAGGGTTAGTAGTACCTGATATATCTAGACCAGTAGGGTTAGTAGTACCTGATATATCTAGACCAGTAGGGTTAGTAATGTCTGATATATCTAGACCAGTAGGGTTAGTAGTACCTGATATATCTAGACCAGTAGGGTTAGTAGTACCTGATATATCTAGACCAGTAGGGTTAGTAGTACCTGATATATCTAGACCAGTAGGGTTAGTAGTACCTGATATATCTAGACCAGTAGGGTTAGTAGTACCTGATATATCTAGACCAGTAGGGTTAATAGTACCTGATATATCTAGACCAGTAGGGTTAGTAATGTCTGATATATCTAGACCAGTAGGGTTAGTAGTACCTGATATATCTAGACCAGTAGGGTTAGTAGTACCTGATATATCTAGACCAGTAGGGTTAGTAGTACCTGATATATCTAGACCAGTAGGGTTAGTAGTACCTGATATATCTAGACCAGTAGGGTTAGTAGTACCTGATATATCTAGACCAGTAGGGTTAGTAGTACCTGATATATCTAGACCAGTAGGGTTAGTAGTACCTGATATATGTAGACCAGTAGGGTTAGTAGTACCTGATATATCTAGACCAGTATGGTTAGTAGTACCTGATATATCTAGACCAGTAGGGTTAGTAGTACCTGATATATCTAGACCAGTAGGGTTAGTAGTACCTGATATATCTAGACCAGTAGGGTTAGTAATGCCTGATATATCTAGACCAGTAGGGTTAGTAGTACCTGATATATCTAGACCAGTAGGGTTAGTAGTACCTGATATATCTAGACCAGTAGGGTTAGTAGTACCTGATATATGTAGACCAGTAGGGTTAGTAATGTCTGATATATCTAGACCAGTAGGGTTAGTAGTACCTGATATATCTAGACCAGTAGGGTTAGTAATGCCTGATATATCTAGACCAGTAGGGTTAGTAATGCCTGATATATCTAGACCAGTAGGGTTAGTAGTACCTGATATATCTAGACCAGTAGGGTTAGTAGTACCTGATATATCTAGACCAGTAGGGTTAGTAGTACCTGATATATGTAGACCAGTATGGTTAGTAGTACCTGATATATCTAGACCAGTAGGGTTAGTAGTACCTGATATATCTAGACCAGTAGGGTTAGTAGTACCTGATATATCTAGACCAGTATGGTTAGTAGTACCTGATATATCTAGACCAGTAGGGTTAGTAATGTCTGATATATCTAGACCAGTAGGGTTAGTAGTACCTGATATATCTAGACCAGTAGGGTTAGTAGTACCTGATATATCTAGACCAGTAGGGTTAGTAGTAACTGATATATCTAGACCAGTAGGGTTAGTAGTACCTGATATATCTAGACCAGTAGGGTTAGTAGTACCTGATATATCTAGACCAGTATGGTTAGTAGTACCTGATATATCTAGACCAGTAGGGTTAGTAATGTCTGATATATCTAGACCAGTAGGGTTAGTAGTACCTGATATATCTAGACCAGTAGGGTTAGTAGTACCTGATATATCTAGACCAGTAGGGTTAGTAGTACCTGATATATCTAGACCAGTAGGGTTAGTAGTACCTGATATATCTAGACCAGTAGGGTTAGTAGTACCTGATATATCTAGACCAGTAGGGTTAGTAGTACCTGATATATCTAGACCAGTAGGGTTAGTAGTACCTGATATATCTAGACCAGTAGGGTTAGTAGTACCTGATATATCTATACCAGTAGGGTTAGTAGTACCTGATATATCTAGACCAGTATGGTTAGTAGTACCTGATATATGTAGACCAGTATGGTTAGTAGTACCTGATATATCTAGACCAGTAGGGTTAGTAGTACCTGATATATCTAGACCAGTAGGGTTAGTAGTACCTGATATATCTATACCAGTAGGGTTAGTAGTACCTGATATATCTAGACCAGTAGGGTTAGTAGTACCTGATATATCTAGACCAGTAGGGTTAGTAGTACCTGATATATCTAGACTAGTAGGGTTAGTATAGTACCTGATATATCTAGACCAGTAGGGTTAGTAGTACCTGATATATCTAGACCAGTAGGGTTAGTAGTACCTGATATATCTAGACCAGTATGGTTAGTAGTACCTGATATATCTAGACCAGTAGGGTTAGTAGTACCTGATATATCTAGACCAGTAGGGTTAGTAGTACCTGATATATCTAGACCAGTAGGGTTAGTAGTACCTGATATATCTAGACCAGTAGGGTTAGTAATGCCTGATATATCTAGACCAGTAGGGTTAGTAGTACCTGATATATCTAGACCAGTAGGGTTAGTAGTACCTGATATATCTAGACCAGTAGGGTTAGTAGTACCTGATATATCTAGACCAGTAGGGTTAGTAGTACCTGATATATCTAGACCAGTAGGGTTAGTAGTACCTGATATATCTAGACCAGTAGGGTTAGTAGTACCTGATATATGTAGACCAGTAGGGTTAGTAGTACCTGATATATCTAGACCAGTAGGGTTAGTAGTACCTGATATATCTAGACCAGTAGGGTTAGTAGTACCTGATATATCTAGACCAGTAGGGTTAGTAATGCCTGATATATCTAGACCAGTAGGGTTAGTAGTACCTGATATATCTAGACCAGTAGGGTTAGTAGTACCTGATATATCTAGACCAGTAGGGTTAGTAGTACCTGATATATCTAGACCAGTAGGGTTAGTAGTACCTGATATATCTAGACCAGTAGGGTTAGTAGTACCTGATATATCTAGACCAGTATGGTTAGTAGTACCTGATATATCTAGACCAGTATGGTTAGTAGTACCTGATATATCTAGACCAGTAGGGTTAGTAGTACCTGATATATCTAGACCAGTAGGGTTAGTAGTACCTGATATATCTAGACCAGTAGGGTTAGTAGTACCTGATATATCTAGACCAGTATGGTTAGTAGTACCTGATATATCTAGACCAGTAGGGTTAGTAGTACCTGATATATCTAGACCAGTAGGGTTAGTAGTACCTGATATATCTATACCAGTAGGGTTAGTTGTACCTGATATATCTAGACCAGTAGGGTTAGTAGTACCTGATATATCTAGACCAGTAGGGTTAGTATATATACAGTGTCTCCAGTGGCATCCTCTCAGGTGGTGCTCTGGTTTAATGTATACCACTTGTTGCAGAGATCCTGGCAGCCCCATCAATAGGAGGTCTGACATCACAGGATCCGGCTCACGACACGGGAAAACTCGCAGACCAAGAGCTTTGGACTGTAGATACACTGTGCCTTATTGTGTTATGTCCCGAGTACTTCCTCTGACTGACTGAATTCCCACAGGAGTGTCGACCATAACACAACCAAAATACAATGCGTCTGGAATATTAAAGTGGAAGGCGAATCCCCTTTTTTTTAAAGTTGTTCTTGCAGATCAGGGAGACAAGTCCTGATGTTTTTGGGTGCCCCTAAACGTTCTAGACTAAATGTAGCTAAATAGAATGGTCAAACATGACATACTGATGCCCAACACTTCAATTATTTAATCGGTTAAATGGGCAGAAATACATGCACTGTACGGAAGATGAAAACATTACAATTAGCAAAGACAAATGAGTGGAAGAAATCTAAACATTAGGTAGTCATATGGAGATTAAGCAGGGCCACACAGGTATTGTCTTGTTTTGATTCATAGATCGTGGTAAAAAAACGGACTTAAAAACTAGTGAAAATACTGTTAATTGAAAGTTCAATAACTCACAGAAACCCGAAAGCGAAATTCAGATTTTCCAGTCTTTTGTCTTTTGACCGATGACATCAGACTGTTTACAAATTCTCAGGAGTGTAACAACAGAATTGACCTCCCTGTGTGAATGTGCTAATTAAATAGAAGGTTAAACCCGCGCATCCACGGAGTAGACGCGAAAAATGTGAGACGGCTGCATACCAGCGTTGTAACTAATTGTCCCACACGATACCTATCATGTCCATGATGTCATAAATACCGACAGCATCTTCAGGTGATACACACAAGTTTAATGAGCACCTTCACAGCATCAACTCCCTATGAGAACTGGTATTGCAATTACGCACGGTTATTATGGAATTACATGTAGATGCTTTATGTTAGACGCTTTCTATGGAACGTGCGGAAACAACCAATAGATGTAATAGCATGTCGTTGTCACTGTTTTTACCTAAAGTCTGGACTCGATATGGTGCCCACAGCACCAGCTGAATACCAGACATCCATGAGATCTGGATCATACAGGAATCGTCATGCACGGTGCACAATTCAATGCCTTGGGAAAAAAAGTTTGAATCCCACATAAGCCGCGGTTTTTCCGTAGTGATCCACCCTGGTCAAGACAGTCGTTCTGCACATTGTCAATGTTTCCAGGTGATTCATAAGCTGAGTTGACTTGTTGATAAGTGCCCACATTGCATGTCTAACGCTATTTACACTTTTTCTTGATTTTTCTTTTCTTTAAATGTGGACAAATAGGGTGTCGTACTTATCAAACAGCTTCCGAAAGAGAGCAGCAGGTGTGTAGAGACAGATCAAGAATGCATTAATGAACGGGTGAATGGCAGTTGTGGTGGCGGTTGGGTCGTTGACGTCAACCGCTGGGGGTCCAGACACGTAAACAACACCCGACAGCAAAATGAACACTTATTAAATGAAAATACCATATTGGAAATATGTATTTGATTTATTGCAACGTAACTTAATGTGTAGTCAAGTTTGAGAAATGTAGAATAACCCAACATATTATTTTCTGCTCCGAGCAGCTGTTTGCTCCAAAGCATTCCTCAAGTTAAGATAATAAACAACGTGGCTTTTTCTCTAGGAACGGTGTTGGTTGGTTCCAAACATCTTCCATTTGAGAATTATTGAGACCACTGTGATCTTGGGGCCCTTAAATGCTGCAGAAATGTTTCGGTATCCTTTCCTAGATCTGTGCTTTGACACAAACCTGTTTGAGATCATACACACAATTCCTTTGACATATTGAGTTGGTATTTGCTCTGACGTGCAAAACACAAACGCGAGATCTTATATAGAAAGGTATTTTTATTATAAACCAAATGACAACAACTATAAGGCGGGGGTGGCATTTACTATTCTGGCCAAGTTAATTATGGAGATGTTTACCAAAGAAGGGTCAATGCAAGAATGACTGAGTATTGCATATTACGTAGCAGAAAATAACAAATTTACTGCACATCAATTTGGAATGACAACAGACAGAAGAAGCAAAAAAAAGCTGCCAAAAGAACCCCAAATCTATAGATTTTAGCCTGGCTTTTTGCAAAACAAACCCCATGTCCCCAGGGGTAAATATCCTCTGGGGTTTTGGGCTAGTATGTAATTAATAAAGAAGGCACAGTTTTCACGGTGGCATGATGAACATTGTTGTTTCAAAAAGTTATTTCTACTCGTTTGGTAATGTTTTTGTTAAAAATGTGTCTGTAATGTATTAAATGATGTTTATCCCTATCCTAGCAACAGAACAATTATTCTTTGCATCAAGGTATATTTTTGGTAAAATACTACAGAAGAGCATTTGGTTTTAGATAATAATCACAAAAGCAAGGAAATCTGTGCAGCAAAGGACGTAACTGAAAACATGTTTTCCTGTTTTCTTTGATTTAGTGTTGTCTTCTCTGTATCTGGTCTTGTTCACATATTCCTAAGAGTTCAGCCGCTCTGGAATTAGGATATTATATGGTGTATCTTAAAACATTTAAACATCAAAGACCTGTAAAAGAAAAACAGATAAAAACATGTTTATTACAATGGTATTTAGCAGCAACCCAGGTCCACTCTATCTCTGTTGTAAAAGCAAGTCTCCTTTCAACATGAGGATTTTACAATTGATTACAAAGCAAGCCAATTTTCACCAGCATTTATTTGTTTAACGAAAAAAATTATATATATATAATTCCTCATTATAATAGCATTTGTAGATTTAAGTCAATCCTTATCACAGATCCTTGTGTTGGAAACAAATAAGCCTAAACTGTGTGTAGTCACTTCGGTAAAAGTAAAGAACAAAAATCGGATGTTTAAATTATTGAAAATGTATATCTGGAACTCTGAGAACTCGTGGACCTGTTTGTTGACAGCGTTTGGGACATAACTGTGTCGACATAGAGACAGGGTAGGCCTGTAGAGCTGGCCAGGGCACGTTGACATGCAGCAGGAAGAATGAAGGACAGGCAGACATGAACATTTTTCACTCATATAATTAAGTGTGATATTCAACTATGTGGCGTGCGCACTCTGGTGTGTCCAAAACAATAACAAAAGAATTACCTGGAAAGTTCTGAGGTATTTTATTGATCATGGACATGTATTTGGACCTGGTCTGTTTTGACAGTTATTTGCTTGTTTTATGTACTGATGATGGCCAGAGTAAAAATGTCTTGAATATTAATAATAGTATTATTATCAATATTAGTAGTATTAATAATCTCCAAGTATGTTTTTTGGGGGAGTTTGGGGGGTGTTGGTTTAATACATATTTATGTGTTTCAGCTGCTTTCTAGTAATTAAAACATATGTACGTTTTTTTTTGTATAACAACTAAAAAGAGCCAACCAAACTCACACATTAATGGTACTGTACATAATGCAATTCTAAAACACACATATATTAATGGACCACTGCTGGCTGGACTGACTGTCTTTCTGCATGCGTTCACAGTTCATTTTTAAAGTTTTGTAAAGTTCACTGTTTATCTTTTCATAGTGAAGCTCTGAGTGGTAGGTTGAGTATGCAGCTAACAATAGGTTAAACCAACATGTCTTATCTCTGCCTCATCTCAGACGGGAAGGTTGAACCAGGGCTCAGAAAGACAAAGCATTTTCTTACAAAACAAACTTTCTATCTTGGCACCTGTCTGCAACAGAAGCATAACTGTGGTTAGTCAAATCTCCAACAGAGCAAAATTCACACATGGTATTGTTTAACCAGTTTGATACAGTCACAAATAAGAAAAATGTTAATGCATTTAAAAGTAGACAAGTGAAGTAAAGTATTCCAATAAACAATTCAAATCAGACAGAGACTGAGTCTCTGGTTGGCGCTTTGATAAAACCTGTACCTTGCAGTTACTTGCGTCATTGCAAGATGAAGGTTTGATTTATAATATAAGATTAGCCCAATGATTGGGCAAAAGTTTGCAATTGGCCAGCACTGGGTTTGGGAGGCGATCCAAAACCAAAGATGATTGCCTTGTCTAGTCACAGTCTGGCAACACCTTGCCACAAGTGAGGAAGGACACTAAATAAAAAATCCCGTCTTGACTTGGTTTAACAAGCTGTGTAATAAGAACAAAAATTGCATCAGAAGTGCTCCGAAAGATACTATACATATTGTATACTGACAGTGACTGTGAGTTTTCACAGTGTTGAGTCTCTCCCAAATGAATGTTGGTTAACATTATATTTGAATTCCAGTAATGTGGTCGTGGCTTTTATCTCAGTTGTCCAGACTAGACAAAAAGCTAAAAAAGCTGACAGCCTTCTGATGTAAGTAGGGGACTTGCCCTGGAAATGCAATGAATTAACCAGTCATTTCCTCATCAGCTCAGTTTGAATGCAGCTTGGCATTAACCAGAAATGATTGTACTACGCGCATAATTTGTTGAAATTATTGCTACAAAATGGTTAGAAACAAAACTTTTGCTTACGCTGTACACGCTAAACTTGGAAACACGTTGCTTCTTAAAATTTTCTGTGCCTTTAAAATTTGCTTCCGTCAAGTATTTGTACCAAAAATAGACACATGCACCGGTATGTGTGTGTCTACGTGCTTGTTGAGCAGGCTCATAAAGGTGTCTGCGAAAGCTCATCACACACAGCTGTTCTCAAGACAGTCGTTCTGCCCACTGTTGATGTTTTTGCATCCAGGTGATTCATAAGCTGAGTTGACTTGGTGATAAGTGCCCACATGGCATGTCTAACGCTATTTACAGTTTTTCTCGAAAAACATTTTTCAAAAAGCGCACCCATATCCCGAAAGTCATGTCAGCACAACTTAAACACAATTGCCGCACGATTATCTAACACTAAGGGTCAAAGTTCATCACACACCAATTAGAACCTTCAATAGATAGATAGTCAGTTCATTCGGTTCTGGAAAATGGATCCAGAGAGACGTGAAGGAAGAGGAAGCGGAGGAGGAAGAGCAGCAGAAGTAGCGTGAGGAGAAGGTGGAGCAGGAGGAGGTGGAGCAGGAGGAGGTGGAGCAGGAGTAGAGAGAGGAGAATCTGGTGGAGGAGGAGGAAGAGGTGAAGGAAGAGTAGGAGGTGGAGGGGGAGTAGCTAGAGAAGGAGGTGGAAGGGGAGTAGGTAGAGGAGGAGGTGGAGCAGGAGGACGTAGAGCAGGAGTTGAGAGGAGGAAGAGGTGAAGGAAGAGTAGGAGGTAGAGGAGGAGTAGCTAGAGAAGGAGGTGGAGGGGGAGTAGGTAGAGGAGGAGGTGGAGCAGGAGGACGTAGAGCAGGAGTTGAGAGGAGGAAGAGGTGAAGGAAGAGTAGGAGGTAGAGGAGGAGTAGCTAGTGAAGGAGGTGGAGAAAGAGGAGAATGATGAGAAAGGCAAGGAGACAAGCAGTCTCTGAGGAGATTGGTGCCACTCTAGTTGACCATGTCCTCGTCCGTGAGATGACAATGAGGGAGGCTGAGCAACGAGTACAGCCAAACTTAAGTGGCTTCACCATCGCCTCCATCATAAGAACCTTCAGGTAACAGGTACATAGGTGTAATCCAGACTGCTCTCTTCTGTAAGAGTGCTGTATTCTGTGCTGTAACAACACATACTTGTACTAGACAACAAAAATGTAATCCGCCTGAGCGAGATTTAAAGGAGACTGATTGAAGAGCAAATCCTAAGTCACAGGTGTCCATCCGGTTCCACGGAGGGCCGAGTGTCTACAGGTCTTTGCTCTCACCTTGTTCTTGATTGATTAATTAGGTCACTAATTGGTAAGGTTCTACCCTCTACTGGTTGTTTAGGTCTGAACTGGGAACTCATTTAAATGAAAACCCAAAAACCTGCATACACTAGGCCCTCCGTGGAACTGGTTTGACATCCCTGTGACCTAAGGGGTAAATCCCATCAGCCTCTCCACAATTGATCGCTTCCCCCGAAAGCACAGGTTCCGGATCAATCCGGCCCACCGCGTCCCTTTGTAACATAAAGTACATATGAGGGGCTGCCATTTGGGCCCTGTTGAATTGGGTTTCAGGGTATTCGTTAACTCTACTGTGTTTCAGGGTATTCATTTACTCTACTGTGTTTTATGTTAATCATTTAATCTACTGTGTTTCAGGGTATTATTTTATTCTACTGGGCTTCAGGGTAATAATTTACTGTGTTTCAGTGGAATCATGTACTTGACTGTGTTTCATTTGTTGTGCTGAGAATCCTTGATATTGAAGGCCGGCCTGTTCCCCATCTGATTATCTTCAATGATGAGGTTGGATGGCGAAGGTGGAGGAACATAAATGGTTATTGTGAATGTCCATGGCCAGCGAGGAGGGGAACGTCACTATGTGCACGGCCGTCAGCCAATGAGGAGTACTTCCCCGCCATGCCATTCTGGGACCCCTATAACACTATCACATCCTTGGTTTTATCGATGGTCTAATAGAGCGTGGGTACCAGCTTGACCAGAGGGAGCCAGCACAACCAGAAGTAACTGTGTACATTTGTTCTGTCTTTTGTTGTGTTTGTGTAAAACGTTTTGTTAAGAGGGAGAACCACAAGCAACATAACTTATTACCGGTTTTTGTTGTTTTATGTTTACTCACCAGTGTGTAGGACAATGTTGTAGTGTGTGTGTGTTTTAGGGCTTGTGTGTTGTATCTGAGGGCTATGTTATTTTTAAGCAAGATTGAATGGTTTTGGAGAGTCTCATTTTGACCTTAAAATAGGAATGGATTTTTGTTTAGAGAAAAGGAGGCATAGATTGAAGAAGTACCTGTAGAAAAAAACAAGATCTCCGGAGAAGACATTTCTTTAGATTACACTTCATCAGCGCTCTCTGGTGGACAGATTAAGAGTTGCAGCAGACATTTCCCAATTACACATTTTGCAACACTTTCCTGAAAATTATTCAGTATTGTCAGTATTTCCAAAATACTAATAATGTGTGGGGTATCCAACAATCGACCTTTGAATGTATTGGAAAAGGGTATGTTATGATAGATATGTTGTGTTCACATAGAACTTGACCTCTGACCTTTGACCCTACATGACAGTTACTGCCTTATTGTTTTGTCCACCATTGGAATGTGTTCCCATGCCCATTATGTTTTACACAAACGTGTGTTGATCCATGTTTCGTACGTGTCGATAAAAATAACTGTATTTTTACCAGTGGCGGGCCGTGCATTTCACACCTAGGCCTTCAGTGGTGTCCCACCCGAATTAATCCACCTCTTAATACCAACATTATGACGCCACGTATATAAACCATCAATATTATAGAGAAACGCAGTACAACAGGCTGTTGCATCACAGACAGGTATCTCATGCAGCGATGCAGCCATTACCTTTTCGTTGTGGAGCTCCGTTTCCCTGCGCATATGTTCATTGCGCTGTAGATCCACTCGAGTTTCCACAAAAGTTTTCAGTTGTAAATGTCCAGCCGTGCTTTGGTGTCTCGCTGCTGCTTTGGTTAGACAACTCAAGTTTGCAAACCCAGTGTGGCTTCAAACACCAAATCGATCTACTGTAAATAACATGCATTCCCAGCAATACAATTTGCAGTGTTCCTCGGCTCGGAGGCTGTGAGCCAAGGGTACCGCTCGTAGTTATTGCAATGAGAGTGTCGGGTAAACCCTTTCCCCGGCTTGGACAGGCTAGCTAACTTCGGGGTTGTCCGACCTTTTCTTGAAAAGTCCGTTTTGAAAATGTCTTTGCGAGTTAATGTCTTCTCCTCTGTCAGCCATTGTGGTTTGTAAAATTAAAAAAACAGCATTTATTCGCTACATTAATATGTTTTATATTGTTCAGATGCTAGTAGTAAATAGTACGGGTTCTGACCATCCAATCAAAGGGCGTGAAAAGGCCAACGTCATTCTAAGCCTGCTAGATGGCCCCAGTGTCGCCATCTCGAAATCTGATTGGTTGAATTAATCTGATTGAGTATCTGATTGGTTAAAGAGCACCGTTACATTGCCATTCATTTTGAAGCTACAGGCACCTGCACGATTGATTCTGAAGGCCTTAAGGCAGATTTCTTTGACGTGGCAACACATGATGGCTGAAATATGATTGGATAAAAGCTCTAAAATAAAAATACACTACTGGAAGCAGCGCGACCCAGAAAAAAAGCTATGAGAATAGACTATTGGGAATAATTTCATACACATTCACGGGAAAAATATATTACGATGCAAGCCAGGGATTCTGATAGTGTTTAGGCCAGCAGAGAAGGCCTTGCTGGCCCTGACGGTCCACCACTGATTTTTACAATTCTATTTTCCCTTGAGTATTGTGGAGTACTGTGTGCAAAACAAAGCTGGGAAAAGTTGGATTTTATGTGTTTTAATTTCAGACTGTAAGGCAACAAAAAGTGGATAGTTTTTTTCCCAACCTAACGTATGTTGATCCCTGTGTTATTTTGTTTATCAATTGTTTTTCATACATTACTGGTTAACATATCCCTGATGGTTTTATATCTAGTTACACCTTGATTAAATGCATCACCAACACCAAAACATTGACGGCAGATAAATATGTTTTTCACCAGGTTCTGTTTTTCTGCTGTCTAGGTTCGAAGGAGGAAAATTACAGCACATTTGCACTTGCAAGACATTTTACCCACATGCCAATAATGACGCGAATAACATTTTTCATCTCGTAACACGAGCACAGCACACGTCACATTCTGGGTAGATTAGATGTTAAGTAAACAATATGTTCTTGTAGACAGCAGGGTAGTGCGACTGTATTCCCAGATTGCAGTGGCCTATTTCAACGAGACAAGGCGTCCTGCCTCACTGCACACATTGTTCGGAAAGGGTTCAAGGAACATGTTGAAGTGTTCATGGTTTTGCCCTGCCCTCCAAATTCCCCAGATCTCAATCTGATTGAGCAGGTGCTGGACCAACAAGTAAAAAAACATGAGCAAACTGCAAAGACTAAAAAAGTGAATAGTTAAACTTGTTTTAAGGACTAGCATTTGCGGACAGAATATGTTGAGGGAATGGCTTTGCAACCAAATACATGTCTTACATTATTTTAAGCTTGAGATTAGTAATAATAATCAATTAGTAATAATCAATTAATCCGACTGGTTAGGAATGTACTCCCATTTTCATCTCCTATTAAGTCATAAACATTATTCCACCACCACCCACAACTTAATTTAGTTAATAAAGTTCAAATCTAGTTCAATTAAATATTTAAATTGTTTTGCATTTATTTGTTCATCGTTTAATCCTTTGGATCGATGGCTAAGCGTAACCGTTTTTCTGTTAACTGAACAAGAGACACAGAAACACCAATATTCAGAGATCTGAGATACATAACTTGTAATACCTCATTTGGCATCCGTGACATTGAGTACTTTTAAGAAACGATGTAGTTCCCCTTGTTCTGTCTTTATTTGAAGGATTTTGTGACGATTACCTTAGAAACTGAGTGATGCAGCATGACAACCTGAACGCGATTGGTCGACTGTCTGCTGGGCAGAGACGCGCCATACGTGTTTCATCCTTATGCCATAGCGCCCTGTAAATGGTTAAACGACGAAACGAAGTTGTCTAGCATTCAGTGGCCATACATATATGATTACCTGATTGACATTCCAAGCGTTTATACTCGAGAGAAGTTAAAAGCGTACAAATCTCTTAATGTGTACAACTTTGTTCTGTGTGGTCATGTCCAAGACATACAACTAGAGAGAAACAAATGTTGTTTGTATTAATTATTTATTTGAGTAGGTTAAAAAATTGTTTTAAACAAGGTGGATTATTAGTCGCTGAGAGTGCATGTCCTATGAAAAAGGACTGCCTTTAAATAAATACATGGGGAATTGTGAAATACAAGTCCCTCGAAATAAATAAATGTTGTCTTATGGAAAACATAATTTTGAAATAAAATCTATTTCTTTACATATGAAGTGATTTATACATTTATATTTACACGTATTTATGTAATTATTGCATAATTTCATAGATATATTTATTATTTCATAGCTGTATTTATATATTTAATATTGACGCAAATGGCGTTCCATACTGACACCACAAACAAAATAAGAAAATATATGTGATGGGAAAGGTCTTTCGGGACTTCATAAGGATCAACATTTCCAATAAAGTTGATTCTTTCAACATAGCGTTTTGAATGTTTCTGGTCGTCTTTTGCAACCGACATGCGCGGTCTATACAGTCTATGGGTCCGACTGGCAGGCTCGTTTTTGCATGATCTCTAACGGATAAACGCGATGACGTAATACGTACGGTGGGCGGAGAGAGGGCGGGGCGTGTGCTTAGGAAAAAGAACCATGGCATCGGTGCTGCTGCTAGCCGAGGTAAGCGAGAAGCACGTTTGCATCAATGTTGTTTTCCTTCTCAGCCGTTTTTTTTTTATTTCACTGGTGTATGTGCTTGCGTGTAGCAACACGTGTCGTGGTTTTTACGACGGGAAGCGAACTGTGCAAAATGTTGTGCGACCCGCTTAGGGTTTGATTTTAAACTGCCCGCCCGGCACACTGTCAACCCTGAAACCCTGTGTGCTTTTGTGTCGCTAAGGCGATTGATGCGCTGCCCGGGAACCTGAATTACCCGAGTTGATGCGATCATTTATGTGCTCCTGGTGTCAGTCATTCGAGTTCCGGGGCCATGTCGATATCAGTACAATGTTTAGACTGTGCAAAACAAGAAAACCCCGTTTATTTCATATGCTTTTTCTATTGCAATGATTTGCAACGTCAGTTTTGCATTTGTTGCTGCAAGAACCGTGTGTTTTGCAACCGTTGAGCACATATGCAGGAACCTGCTCACTAGCTGATTAGCTTAGCATCACGGCTAACATGGCTCGTTCGTTGTAATTTTGGCGAACTAGCTAGTAGTAATAAAGCTGCCATAAGTAACGTAGGGTCATGTATATAAATGCACAGCTCTGGCGAGTTTGCGGTCCAATCATGTGTAGCAACTGGCTGTTGGTTTACCTCTTTTATTTGCAGCTAGCATTGGCTAGGTAGAGATGTGTGTGTGTGTGTGTGTGTGTATATATGAACATGGAATAATGTTCCCTCTTGTCTCAAACCCATCAGTGTTAGTTGCAGGAGACTCAGTGAAAGTTAAAGCTGGGTTGAGCATCTGATGGCAACCTGTAAACTCCTAATATATATATATATATATATATATATATATGGATTGAGCCTGACTACTAATCCCCAATGCTAGTAACGTTATCTTGTACATGTAATTTTCAATACAACGCAATATATCTACCCGATCGGTGACTTTTATAAAAACGATTAGTTGAATTACGCCTTTGCGTCTGGTCACACACAGAGTTGTTAACTAATTACTGGAGTCAAATCAGTCACGACCATAAGGATGGGTTAGTTTAGTGAGACCTAACGCATTTAGTTAGCCGATGACAGTGTTGCAACGATTATCCGAAATATGTGCTAACTCAATTAATAATATTACATGCTAGATATTATTTGTAACAATTTATGATCTATCTCAAGGTCTGATGCTCATTTTTGCATTATGTGGAAATCCCATGATATCCGACAGAGGGCGCTCTAATGACAATTATTCAATACAGCACCCCAACTCCCGTAGCACTCCTGTCATCCATGTGTGATACTTACATGTCTATTTTGTTAGGAATTTGGATTCGCTATGAGTGTTGAATCTTGTGCCACGAAATAATAATTTTATTTTTTTTGCATTCCTGCACATTTGTTACTGTTAATATAATATTTTTGTAGGTTATTGTAATAATTATGTATAAATGAAGTCTAAGAGAGAAGTTCAGTTTTTTAATATGCATGCTTGGTAATGAAAACAAACAAATAGTTTTATGTGTGTTCTACCCAACGAAAGGGGTAATGGGCCAGATTTGTTTCGGTAAACAAATCAGGCCAGCCCTGGTCGATATATCTAACTAGCATTGACCTTTTTCCTTCAGATTGAATACGTCCGCACACAGGTTCCAAAGCCACACCACAATCAAAATAAACCCCTCTGTAAAACAGGTGTTGATGCATATTTGTCTGGAAAGGGTTACAAAGTTATTTCTAATGCTTGAGGGGGGTGTTTATGTTGTGTTAAGCGGCAGTCAATCAAAATACAGATGTCCATATCGAATTCCAGCTTGCTGGACTGGTGTTTTGCAGGTATTATTTATGGAAGCTGAGATTCGAGGACCTGTGAGGCTTCTGTCTCAGAGTAGACAGGCTAATGTATTTGTCCTCCTGCTCAGTTGTGCACTGAGGCACCACTTTCTTTTCCAGTTAGAAAAGGTGTGTGCTGTTCTGTGAAGTTAGTAAATCCCATTGCATGAGATGTTCAGTTTCATGGCAATTCCTCACATGAATAGCATGCAGTTTTCTAAACTAGAATAAGCTTATGTTTCTGGAAGTTATTTTGTTTCTGCCTATTTTGAGCCTGTAATCCAACCCACTATTGCTGATGCTCCAGATATTGAACTATTCTAACGTAGGCCTAACTGGATTAGCAAACACAACATGCCATTGGTCCGTTTATTTTGAACAGTAGTATATTAGTACGCTTACACTTAATAACTAAAGGGGATAAGCCTTCGTCTAAATTGTTCTTACCAATTGTACCGATATGAACGGTTTACAAATATATCTTTGTCTTTGGCCTACAATATTGATTTTGACTATAAGGCAGTAGAGACTTTCGATAAGAAGAAGCTTGGAAGCTTTGGGCTTCGTCATTAACAGCATCAGCCTACGCCAGCATGCAGCCTTGTTCGTGAACGATAGAAATGTCTAAAAGCAATGAAGAGGCAAGCCAGACCAGTGCAACTTCCATTATGTGGACATGGTTGGGGTTTTAGATGTCGGCATAACAAATGCCATCACTGTGTGTTTGTGTTCAATTGGTTGGGGGAAGAAGCCTCTTGTCCTGCTGTACTAGATTTACTTTGATTGAATTTTTCAGAGATGGAAGGATCTTGAAAAGCTAAATATACGTTCCTAAAATACGTTTGTCTGTCTGTACTTTGGGGAATTTGTTCTACAGTTAAGGTTATAGTAATGGCTGATATGTAGTTGCCATACCAGTGCTTTAACACTTTAAGATGCATATACTGTATATATCTCAAAATGTCCAGCATCCTTTACAGATACAGATGTTTTTGTTTCAAATAATGATGTGTAAAAATACTGATTTAATATTTAACCAGGTAGGCCGATTGAGAACAAATTCTCATTTTCTACGGCGACCTGGCAAAACGCCAAATTATAAAAGTAACTAATGTTAGTGGTGCATTTCACCTTGGACTAAACTAACTGGGTTTGCCGACACCAGTATCCGGTATCGGCCCGATACTGTGCTTATGTACTTGGTCTAGGGCTGGGCAAATAGATTTTTCAATTACGACCTCCAACGATTATAAAAACAAAATAATCGAGCAAAAAACATTGCACGCCGTTTTTCTTCACAACTGTGCGCTTTCGTTCCTTTTTAAAATGCCGTACTCAATCTCTTTGGACTGTGGCATTTTGGGTTCAGCTCGAGCCTAGATGACAGAGAGCGCTAGCTGCTATGGTCAACTATAAAGCTAAACATGCATTCAAGAAACTGGTAAACACGTTGGACAACTGTTACGCGATGCCATCACTACACCATTTTAACAGAGTGGCACTGCCTGCCCTGTAAAATAAGTGCAGTAAGGAAATTGCAAATGATGGCTCTACAGCCGCATACTTTGCAGCTGCACCATGGAGCCGTATATCAGTCTAACAAATCATTTCATCAATGCCAATTTCAATTTGGAGACTGTGTCCCCTACGGCGTTGTTCTGGCTAAAACGTTTTCGGCATGACAGTTACTATAACGTAATGCTAGGTGAAGTGCAGAGAAATCAGCCACACATGGAGCCGACGTCACGTTCTTTGGAATTTATTCAACAAAACAAGATAAACACTGATTGAAAAATAAGTGCAATAAGTGCAAAAACAAACTAGTGAATTAAATAGACCTCCAGAACACCTAAACGAAAACTGGTGTGCATCATGAAACCTAAACCAAACGAAAGATAACAGGTGGCCAACTAAAACCACACACGGAGTGAGGACCGAAAGTCCACAACACTGTGACAGTTACTGACTGGGATATGTTAAGCATAGACCTAGTTTAGCAAAATGTTAAATAAAAAAGAGTTTTCAGTAGGCTGTAGCAGTGCACCTAGTGGTCCTTATTTTTTATATTTAAATTTTTCCAGTAAAATTATATTCAGGCAACTCCGCTATTATAAATACAATAAAAATGTAGTTTTAAATACATGCATGGTGTTTCCAAAGTCAATTAGTAATCGTGTTTAATAATCGTCATCTCAATTATGACCAAAACTATCGTGATTAGGATTTTTGCCATAATCGATCAGCCCTAACTTGGTCCTCGTACTTGGTAAAAAAATAAAAATACTAATCCATGCGCCGATGCCACCTCAAGCCAACATTAGGTGGAACTTGATGGTTGCGTTCTTTAATAAGGATAATATCAAGCAGGAAATATTTTTGAGAATTTTTTTTCTTTAGTTCCCTAGTAAGTCAGCTGATTTACAGCAACGGTGCACTCAAACCCACTCTCCTGTGTCCAGTGGTCTAAGCAAATGCCTCTGGTGCACATGTAGGTTAAGCGTACCTATTTAACCCACCAATATTGGGATTTGTCTTGCTCTGGGACAGAGCAGAACCGGGCATCCTCCCTGGTAGCACTGGGCCTCTTTCAAAGGCTTGGTCGCCAGCCACCACCCAGATGGTCACAGTGATGGAGAAAAGGCGGCCATGAGTGGGTAGAAGTCTAAGCTGGAGACCAGATGCTGGTGCACAGGTACTGCCAGCTACGTTCATATCGACTCAATACCGTTATCGCGGTATCGCTATGCGTGAATGATATCACACTGAAAATGTAGCTGAAAGTATGCGATGTTCCGTTTATTTTGTGTAGAGATGCGTTCGTTAGCTGTGTGGTTTAGTTGTGTTCAATCTAGTGCCCACTTGAAACTGCTATATCATGAGCATGTTTCATTGGCCAGTTGGCCAGTCACATGCTAGTGTGAACGTAGGGGTCCACTAAATGAACATACCCTATGGGTCAAACCATGAGACGTGTGTGCATAGGGGTCCACTAAATGAACATACCCTATGGATCAAACCATGAGACGTGTGTGCATAGGGGTCCACTAAATGAACATACCCTACGGATCAAACCATGTGACGTGTGTAAATACTCTGACACTGTGTGAGTGAAGAGGAACAGCAGAACGAGTCAGAGGAGTGACGGAAAAAATAGGACAGGAAAGTAAAAAGATGAGTGCGACGTTGAAAAAAATAGATTGAGGTGGAAACGTTACTGGTCAAATATAATGCCCTATATAACTCTCTCTGTGCATTATATAACTTACGTGTATGACGAGCAAACGCCTCCAGACTTCCTATTTCCACAGAGGACCAGACGGGACAAAACATCTCCTTTGGCCTAATCGATGCCCTGGAGTCCTGGGGGTTGCATGGTGGTTGCTATAACGACTGACAACCGGAGCAATGTAAAGAAATCTGCGGACTAAACAAATGGTTTACAATGCATCAGGCACCTGTTGCAAAATGCTGTTGGATATTCTTATATTACAATGTTTGTACGTTTTATAAAATGCATTCAGGGATATGATTGTTATTTATCTCTGTATGTTGACATAATATTGTATTAATAGTTCCTGAAGGGGACACAATCATACTTTTATTTTCTAGAACGATGGGAGGGATCCTAGAACCACAACTTCTCGTGTTTAATACAATGTGACACAAGATGTTTTCTAGCGATAAATAGTTTTTTTACAACGATATCACACTTGTGTTATAAAACACATTACATTTCAATGAAACTGAAAAGATAGACTCATTTTAATAAAACGTTATTTCTGTTTAAACCTGTTTTATGCCTCGTGATTAATAATTACATGATATTTTTTGTAATAAATGCAAGGCTACATGTTGTAAAGCTATCGGGTGATTTTGCAACATGGCACCAATCTCTATACTGACAAGCCTAGCTACAGTAGAATAGCTCAAAGACAAAACATTTGGGTAATGGATTAGCTGAGTTAAAGCCCAGATCTAAATGCTGTAAGGGGAATTGAAATGGTCCATCTATGCAAAAAAGCTTTCAAACACGACATCGATTAAGACGTACTGTAAAGATGGATGGGCAAATATTCCACCCAGTTGATGTAAAAGAAAATAAATACATACATGATGTTTTCAGCCAAACCCCTACTATTGAAGCTGCACTTGAGGGTTTCCCTTTCAAAACAAATGGCTACACACTCAAATGATGGCCTGCTTCATAAGATTTTAGCACACTTTTTAAGTATTTTCTATAACTTGTATAATATGGACTTGGTTTGGGCTTTTCAAATCTGATGTAGAGCCAGAGAAATCAGTTTGCCAGATATGCCGATAAGTAGTCAGCACTTGAAACAGTTTAAATAACTGTGTATAAAGAATGGATATAATGTATTGTATTGTACATTGGACGTAGTTAGTCTAGTAGAATCCAGCTCCCTAAACCTTTCTTTAGCTAGCTAGATCTGGTGCACTGAAAAAAGCTCACTAGCTGATGAATGCAAACTTAGTTTTTCTTAAAATAACAATTTTTACAAATTGTGGATATTTTTTTCTTATTAAAGCTTTTGTATTATCAATTGTGTTCTGACATGGTAGGGTTGGTATACAAAAGACCATGATTATTTTTGTACTGTAGACCTAAGCAAGGAGAAACAACAGTCCATCACGACATTACGACATGAAGGTCAGGCAATCTGGAAAATCTCATGAACATTTGGAGGAGTGCAGTCGCAAAAACATCAAATGCTTTGATGAAACTGGATCTCATAAGGACCGCCACCAGAGAAGATGACCCAGTGTTACCTCTTCTGAAAAGGATCAGTTAGCCTTAACCAGCCTCAGAATTTCACAATCTGTTTTTCAATCGGACGATGACCCAAACAAACCTAAAAAGCTATTTGACTAAGAAGGAGAATGAATGGACTAAGAAGGAGAAGGATCACAAGACCTGACTCACCAAGCCTTAACCCAATGCCATCAAGGCGAAGGGTGGCGGCTACTTTAAATATGTTTTATCATAGTTTTGATGTCTTCAATGTAGTTTTACTTTGTAGAAAATAATAGAAATGAAGAAATATCAATTTCTGAAAGTCACCCCGTTAAAGTAATCCCAGGCGTTTCCTGAACCGAGTCATGGGAATGTATTTTTTGCATTTCAAAATCAATAGACAGCTGCAATTGTGGTCTATTAGAATTGCCGACAACGTCTAGCTTACCATATAGATGTGCCAAAATAATAAAAACAGGCAGAAAACATTTTTTTAATCAATCTGAAATGTCTTATTTGACTGTAAAATTAAAAACATTGTGTAAATAATTAAACAACATTATATTGTAGCGTTTACGGGCTTTGCGACTTAGCTAACTCCAAATAAGGCACAGAGAGTGAATCTCATCTACTGCCGTAAGACATTTTAATAGAACACTACACCTGCGGGTATTAGGAGGCGCCACCAAACAAGAAAAAAAGCCAGGAAGTTATTATAAAAAAAATATCGATAGTTGGAGCATAAACACTCGGAGCACGTCTTTGGCCGAAGCACACTTATATCTCACACCCTGAAAACCCATGTGCCATTACCATGACAACCCATGAACATATGGCAACAATAGGGAACTCTCTGCCCATCCCATACGGTTTGCTACATTATTTAGCATATATGTAGCACATGCTAGTAAATCTGCCAAGATAATTGCAAAATGGGCACGTAGTTATACAACTTACCTGTAAAGTGTTTTCACTGTTGTCGAAATGATATGCAAATTATTGCATACAGTTTGAATTTTTTCTTTGTTTGGGCTGTCCTTTAAAAAAATGTAAATGCCGCTGTGTTAGACTTCTTCTGGATGATAGCCTTAGCCAACAATTCCAACAACTCAGGTTTCAGCTTTTTGCATGCATATACAATTATTGCTTCTCCAATATTTCTTCATTTGATCTTAATCTCTCTTGATCTCAAAATTTGATCTTACAAACAATGATTCTGTCTTTCCAAAGGTGTCTCATTACAATGGTTGTATACAAGGAGCTGTCTATCTGCTACCTGTGGACATGTTGCTACGGTGTTAGTATGCATGGTGTCGCTAAATGGCAGTTTTGCTATCTTCCAGCTGGAGCACACTCATCTGTCACATTTCGGCAAACTGTAATTTTAGCGTGTTTTAGACATTTTAGAAATATATGTTTTCTCTGATTGGATTGCAGGGCTCCCTTACCTTCTAGAGCTACAGCGATGCACTGGTCAAATGACTTTGAAATAGGTCCTTTGAAATCAAACAACTTGTGAACAACTGTCACAACTTATGGTGTAGTGCAAGATAAAGTGCACAGCCAATTGTCACTTTCAGAGGTTTTATTTCAACTTAATTGAATGAAATTGTGCAATGCAGCGACTTACTAAAGACATTAAAACAGCAACACGTAATTACAACACTCACCAAAAAAGCTCAAATATAGAAAACGTGACAGCAATACCGTGCCCAGTGCAATAACTCGGCAAAATTATGGTGTCTCGCCAGAGGTGGCCCCATTCTCTTTGCCCTCCTGCAATGGCTTGTTGTCAGGGGATGGCTGTGACGGGCCGGCTGTGAAAAGCAGGCAAATGCTGGCTGTGGCTCTGTGGACATGGGCCTCTTCTCTGGAGGCTTAAGCCCTCATTATGCTTCTGCGTCAACTCCACGGCGTAGCTACGCCGTCACTCCTACGGCGTCGTGGCCGTTTTATGGTTGTTCGTCGGGTTGCGTTGCATTTCACCGCCAGATGTATAATTTGACCAATCACAGCCCTTATGGTCTGCGTCGCTTCGACGTGTAGTTACAATCTTTTGGAGGTGCACGTCGAGCTATGGCGTAGGGGTCTGCGAGGGGTTCGCGTCTACGCAGAGTGGTCTGCGAGGGTACGCCGTCGATTCGACGCAGAAGCATAAAACAGGCTTTAAGCGGAAGAGGGGGAAAGGGTTACTCCCCCAGGAGCTCTGGCTGAAGACGGGGACACTCGGCCAGGAGCTCTGGCTGAGGAAGGGGACACTCGGCCAGGAGCTGAGGAAGGGGACACTCGGCCAGGAGCTGAGGAAGGGGACACTCGGCCAGGAGCTGAGGAAGGGGACACTCGGCCAGGAGCTGAGGAAGGGGACACTCCGCCAGGAGCTGAGGAAGGGGACACTTCGCCAGGAGCTGAGGAAGGGGACACTCCGCCAGGAGCTGAGGGAGGGGACACTCCGCCAGGTGCTCTGGCTGAGGGAAGGGACGCTCCGCCAGGTGCTCCGGCTGAGGGAAGGGACACTCCGCCAGGTGCTCCGGCTGAGGGAGGGGACACTCCGCCAGGTGCTCCGGCTGAGGGAGGGGCACCTGGCGGAGTGTCCCCTCCCTCAGCCGGAGCACCTGGCGGAGTGTCCCCCCAGGTGCTCCGCCAGGTGCTCCGGCTGAGGGAGGGGACACTCCGCCAGGTGCTCCGGCTGAGGGAGGGGACACTCCGCCAGGTGCTCCGGCTGAGGGAGGGGACACTCCGCCAGGTGCTCCGGCTGAGGGAGGGGACACTCCGCCAGGTGCTCCGGCTGAGGGAGGGGACACTCCGCCAGGTGCTCCGGCTGAGGGAGGGACACTCCGCCAGGTGCTCCGGCTGAGGGAGGGGACACTCCGCCAGGTGCTCCGGCTGAGGGAGGGGACACTCCGCCAGGTGCTCCGGCTGAGGGAGGGGACACTCCGCCAGGTGCTCCGGCTGAGGGAGGGACACTCCGCCAGGTGCTCCGGCTGAGGGAGGGGACACTCCGCCAGGTGCTCCGGCTGAGGGAGGGGACACTCCGCCAGGTGCTCCGGCTGAGGGAGGGGACACTCCGCCAGGTGCTCCGGCTGAGGGAGGGGACACTCCGCCAGGTGCTCCGGCTGAGGGAGGGGACACTCCGCCAGGTGCTCCGGCTGAGGGAGGGGACACTCCGCCAGGTGCTCCCGGCTGAGGGAGGGGACACTCCGCCAGGTGCTCCGGCTGAGGGAGGGGACACTCCGCCAGGTGCTCCGGCTGAGGGAGGGGACACTCCGCCAGGTGCTCCGGCTGAGGGAGGGGACACTCCGCCAGGTGCTCCGGCTGAGGGAGGGGACACTCCGCCAGGTGCTCCGGCTGAGGGAGGGGACACTCCGCCAGGTGCTCCGGCTGAGGGAGGGACACTCCGCCAGGTGCTCCGGCTGAGGGGGGGACACTCCGCCAGGTGCTCCGGCTGAGGGAGGGGACACTCCGCCAGGTGCTCCGGCTGAGGGAGGGGACACTCCGCCAGGTGCTCCGGCTGAGGGAGGGGACACTCCGCCAGGTGCTCCGGCTGAGGGAGGGGACACTCCGCCAGGTGCTCCGGCTGAGGGAGGGGACACTCCGCCAGGTGCTCCGGCTGAGGGGGGACACTCCGCCAGGTGCTCCGGCTGAGGGAGGGGACACTCCGCCAGGTGCTCCGGCTGAGGGAGGGGACACTCCGCCAGGTGCTCCGGCTGAGGAGGGGACACTCCGCCAGGTGCTCCGGCTGAGGGAGGGGACACTCCGCCAGGTGCTCCGGCTGAGGGAGGGGACACTCCGCCAGGTGCTCCGGCTGAGGGAGGGGACACTCCGCCAGGTGCTCCGGCTGAGGGAGGGGACACTCCGCCAGGTGCTCCGGCTGAGGGAGGGGACACTCCGCCAGGTGCTCCGGCTGAGGGAGGGGACACTCCGCCAGGTGCTCCGGCTGAGGGAGGGGACACTCCGCCAGGTGCTCCGGCTGAGGGAGGGGACACTCCGCCAGGTGCTCCGGCTGAGGGAGGGGACACTCCGCCAGGTGCTCCGGCTGAGGGAGGGGACACTCCGCCAGGTGCTCCGGCTGGTGCTCCCGGGAGGGGACACTCCGCCAGGTGCTCCGGCTGAGGGAGGGGACACTCCGCCAGGTGCTCCGGCTGAGGGAGGGGACACTCCGCCAGGTGCTCCGGCTGAGGGAGGGGACACTCCGCCAGGTGCTCCGGCTGAGGGAGGGGACACTCCGCCAGGTGCTGAGGAGGGGACACTCCGCCAGGTGCTCCGGCTGTGCTCCGGGAGGGAGGGGACACTCCGCCAGGTGCTCCGGCTGAGGAGGGACACTCCGCCAGGTGCTCCGGGAGGGAGGTGGGGACACTCCGCCAGGTGCTCCGGCTGAGGTGCTCCGGGAGGGGGACACTCCGCCAGGTGCTCCGGCTGAGGGAGGGGACACTCCGCCAGGTGCTCCGGCTGAGGGAGGGGACACTCCGCCAGGTGCTCCGGCTGAGGGAGGGGACACTCCGCCAGGATCTCCGGCTGAGGGAGGGGACACTCCGCCAGGTGCTCCGGCTGAGGGAGGGGACACTCCGCCAGGAGCTCCGGCTGAGGGAGGGGACACTCCGCCAGGAGCTCCGGCTGAGGGAGGGGACACTCCGCCAGGGGCGTGTTCTGTCAGCTCCAGCAATGCCCTCCGCCACCTCCAGAGGTTGGTCGTATAGTCCCTCTGGGTCCTCGAGGTTGGTGGCTGGAAGGGGTCGCTGTAGCCACGGCAGGGCTCTTGGTGGCTGTAGATGCGGCGCCAGGACCGTGGGTGATCCTAGACCCACTGGTGGCTCTGTTTGGCGTCTAGGAGCTGGCACCGGACATAGGTGGTGTTCTAAATCGACCTGCTGGTTGGGTCCAACGTGAAGGACATCCTACCCAGTCCCCCAAGAACACCCCTTCAGTCTCCCTCCCCCAAAATAATTTGGGTTTGCCTCCGGTGTGATACCCTTCTTCGTCCTGCCCGTCGCGTACAGCGCCATTTGTTGCTGTAATTAACTGGCATAGGATGGGGTCCCACATGAGCACACAATCGAAAGAGTCCGCCTCCACTTCGTTGTACTCAACATAGAGCTGTCACTTTTGGTTGTGCGATATATTGCACCAAAATTAATTGCGACAAAACTATATTATTGAGATTTTTTTGACCATTTCATGCCACTGATTACATAATGACAATATGACAATATTATAGCATAATATTGCAAGTACACTCTTTCAAAGAACAAAGACTGTTTTATTCTTTAGTATTTGGAGATTAGAATCAGAATGTGAGAAAATATATCCTAAATAAATAAAACAAATCAATAATAAATACAACTTTGTTAAAAAAAAGTGAAGTTAACAAGGACCAGAAGGTGTCATATTTGAGCTTGACCACATATCTGTAGTGGCAGAGTAAAAGGACATGTCTTTTATCTCCTTCAGATTGTCATCTTTGACTTTAATGTACACGGATGGAATGGCAGTTTGGGAGATGTACGTTTTCTTTGGCAATTCGTACTGTTTGTCAAAGTTTTTCGACCGTATTTAATGGCTGCATCTCTTTGGCTATATAGCGAGTTGTGCTATCTGTGAGTGTGCGCCATTATGCGCTATCACGTTTATATTTGCACTGTCGAAAAGGCCTCTGAAACGGATAACTGTCTGGAAGACCCTGTTCCAGCTGCAGTTCTTGTTCCCAGGTTAAAAAACTGGGTGGGATGTTTGTGTTTTAGGTGAGATTGAAGGTTAGTTTTTAGTTGTGTTGCCTCTTCGTTGCTACTGTTTTTAAACCATGTCGACATACTGGCTCCAGAGCTGAAGATTGCTGCTTCCAACTCCATTTGGACTTATTCTTCCTAACTGGCTGTATGTCACAAAACAGTCCACTTCATAACAGAGTCATAACACAGTGGGTTCACGTGTGGGTGTCCGCTGCTCCGCTCTGTCTGTGCGGGGACGCTGCCTGAGCCCTGCCTCCTCTTTCGACAACTGAGGAGACAGGATGACAGAGGCAGCTCGGTCGACTAAAATGTTGGAAAAATTCATTTTTTATGCAAAAATGTATGTAATATATCGCAGCACCAAAAATGATTGCGCTGATTTCCATATATCGTGCGATAAGTCAATATATTGACTATCGCGACAGGCCTAACTCAACCTACTCATCGTCCGACCCCCAATTGCCCTTCTATGTATGGATCCTCGTTGGAGAACATGGCCGCTGAAGAACTGTTGGCTTTTTCCCTCTGGATCAATTGATAAACTTCCAGAGGATTCTACCAACTGTCAGGCTCTGCTGGCTTTTCCTTTAAAGGTTGGTTATTCTGTCATGACTTCCGGTGTAGTGCAGAATAAAAGCAAAGTGCAGAGCCAAATAACAAATACATGTAAACTGGTTAAAAATAAAATTGCACAATGCCGCAACTAACTAAAGACTTTTAATCAGCCATATGTAATTACAACACTCACCTAATATACTCTAAAAAACATGACGGAGACAATAACCAACATCGTGCACCAAGACCCAGTGACTTAAATAACAAACATAATCACAGAATCCTATTCTGGTGTGTCCAATTTAATCATCCCAAATGACAAACAGGTGACTTCAAACAGTGCCCTCCTAGCCCACTAAATGTCCTCAGTGGATTAAGAATTGTGACCGCAACATAAACGACAATGTTGGCTAATCGCTTCAGCCTTAACTAGCAATAGTGTCCTAGTTGCAGTGTTAGAAATGGGTTGTTTGGAATAAGACAGCTATTTTAGACGAACAGGAGTCGCAATGGATACCTTAAAAAAAATGGATACTCATCACTTTTAGCTGTTATTGCTAGATCATTCTTCCCATGTGTTTCTGAATGCCCATTGGCTAACCTGGTTTTTAGATGACACATATTTCAGCCTCTGCAAATGTTTGCATCATTTTAAATATATACTGTTTTCATTTTTAAGTCCCGGATTTAATGCAATTTGTTAAAGTCAAGTTAAAAGTCAAATGTACTGAAGTCCATAGTGTTGTTCTTAACAATGACATTCTTATAACAAGGCACACAATATCTACGCAAATATAAAGATGCATAGCAAGATAAATAATAGCACCAAAAAATTGCTAAAAGAATAAATATATGTAAATACAATTCAAATGTAACAGTATTTATAGCGAGTGTAAAAATAGGGAATATGGACAATATGATTTAGCATATATTTACAATCTGAAAAAACAATTCAAATTTATACTGTACAGTACAATAAAATGCATTTTTGACTACAATTTTGAGGATGTCCAGGACATGGATATAATAAACATATTTTTTTTGCACAGTCATACACTGTTGTTTTTATTAACTTAATAGCTTTATTTAAACCAGACAGTGGCTAAACCGCGCCATGAGCTCTGAATTGTAAAACGCACCCTATGGTGCAGCATTGGAATGTAAAAAGCACATCCTTATCCGACCTCTGTTTTGATCAGAAGCCACTGTGTCGCTAGCTAGCTCGAGCATGTAGCACCTTCACTCCAGCTGTTGTCTTTTAGATTATGAAAACATTTTGGAACTTTGTTCTTTAGTCTGCTGATAATGCCATCGCTGAAAGACATCCAAGGGATTAGGTTTATTCAAGAACGACAACCGCAACTGCCCACAAAATGACTTGTTGCACAATTGTTAGGTCATAGACTCTTTGCAACATGAAACGGCAGATGAATGCATTTATTGTTTCCATCTCGCGTACCTTTCTCTACACGTTCTGACATATTAAGAGTGTGTTGTTTAGCACGCAAAGCACATTCCTGCACGACTTCTGTATGGTTATGTGTGAAGCAAATGTCACTGACATAGAAATCTTTAAAACATGGTACAAACGTCTCAATGTGCCCAAGTATACCCAATTAGACATTTATGTCTGCTTTCCGCTCTTGCTCTGTGTAAATCTTTGCTGTATGTTTTTAACCATGAAGGGTTTTTGGCAAAAAGAACAATAAGGCAATAGATCTTTTAGCATGGTGTGCTGGTTGTTTCTCACTGTGCCACACGCTTGTGAACTGGCTGCGTTTAAATATACATTATTTTGTCATCATTGTGATGTTGTGACATTTGACAGTCACTGTCGAATATTGTGGATAAATGATTGTCATCCCGTAACCAATCCTTTTGGTTTGTAATACTCACATGAACTTGCTAAACTGTATCAGCGTGAAAAATCCGTCTAGCCGTGTTTTGTCTCGTTCTGGGGGTTTTGCAATGCAATGTCGCTACATGTCTGGGTCTCTACTGAGACCACCCTGGCTCTGTTTCTTCAAACTGTTTAAATGGCACTTAGGCTATTTCCTCTGTCTCCAAATGTAAACTAGGGCCAGCTGGTTAGATTAATGTTCACCTAATATACAGCAAACATGACATTTGCGTAATATACTAATCTTCTGGAAAATATTGTTGTCATATTTAGTGAACATGTAAGCTAAGCTATTAATTTCTAAACAATTTGATAGTTCATTTTAGAAATGATAGCTTAGCTGTTTTCCATTGTCTCTTAATATTGAATCACAAAATGGCCTCAACGTTTTTCCCCTTCTTTCTTCATGAAGGACAGCAGGGCTTCATTTGAGCATGCTCAGTACATGGCATATAACAGCTTTTTTCAGAAAGTTGATCATGTGACCTGAGCTGGGACACTGCGTAGTGAAACTAGACGTTGGTGTGTGGAGCTCAACTCTCACCCTCTCGATCAAAGGAGACTCGCTGCTTCATCCAGGTAGAACCTTTATGGTTCCCTCCGTGAAACTTAAGGAACCGTGGGCTTGTCTCTCTGCAAATGGAGATTGACAAGATGGTTCTGGTCACCTTTCACTGCCTGACTTAAAAATATTTTCTCCCTCCAGTTTCGGAATTGGCATCGGTATGATGGAACTGAATTGTTCTTTAACCCATGTTCAGATGAATTAATTCACCTGTAATTAATAACTTGTAAATAGATAATCCTACTACATACAGATCGGCTTCCGATTGGCCTAGTGTGTTGCAATCAACTGAGTGTTGTGGAGGACTTCAGGTGTTGGAAGCCCCTATGTTCTCGTCATTTATTTGTATTTATTGTGGGGACAATAAACAGGAGCTGGGACAATAAACTGATAATTTACACTACCATTCAAATTTTGGGTTGAGTTCACTGTACTCAAATGACAACCACAGTAACCGGATCCCGATCCAATAGCGCACCTTTGGGATGTGGTGGAACGGGAGATTTGCATCATGGATGTGCAGCCGACAACATGCTGCAATGACAATATCGACTTAAAATCTTTTCAAAATATATTTCCAGCTCCTTGTTGAATCCATGCCACAAACAATGAAGCTTAAGTAACTTTGTTCTGCGCAAGTAGCTCGTCCATTTCATGTAACGTCCGTAATAGCTTTATTTATTGAACATGCACATTGTTATTACAATTTGCTACTAATAGCCGTGTGTGTGTGGTGTGTGGTGTGTGTGGTGTGTGGTGTGTGTGGTGTGTGTGTGTGTGTGGTGTGTGTGTGTGGTGTGCGCGTTCGTTGTACTCCTTACTAGAGGCCTTAGGTTGAAGCGATAGCGGTAAGTAAATGCTTCGTTGTCATGAGTACCACCGTGCCACCCACATTACCACCGTGCCACCCAAATTACCACCGTGCCACCCACATTACCACCGTGCCACCCACAGTGCCACCATGCCACCCACATTTAATTGGCGTGCTGCAGCATAAACTGACCAAACCGCTATTCAAACGTGCACTCCTTTTTACTTGCTTGCTCCAACAGTATTTTTTCCCTTGCGCTTTAGCTCGCTCTCTCTGTCTCGTTCATGCACTCGGTTTCTCCCTTGATATGTTCTTCTGCAGTGGCTCTATTGACGTATACGTAATAGGCTTATGTGATGACTCTTATCCAAACATATACATTCAGGGTTTTATGAGTCAGTAGGATTAGTCATTTGTAGATTTTAAGGAAGGGGACTGACAGCCTTTCACATATCCTACTCCATGCTTCTTTGCCTGTTTAAAGAGCTTCATAATGTTTGAGATGCTCTTTACTGAGCATGCTTGGTAGACTGGCTCGCTCTCTGCTTTGTGTTGCCTTGTTGATAGCTAGCAACCTCCATAACAATAGGGCAGCTGAACATTAAAGGCTGTTTATGCAAAAAGCTTCATTCTGTTTCCGTTTAGTAGGCAAATTATTTTTCTATTTTGTAGAGAGGCTTGTTCTTAATTGATTATGTTGTAGCCAAAATGCCAACATTAAAAAGTAAATTTAAATTTCTGTTTATCACAGCAGCGGAGGGCTGTGGCTTGTATTTTGTGTTCTGTGTGCTAGGGTCAAGTTCAACTAATCGTTTGGATGTATTCTGTAGTGTGGCTTTCAGCCTAAATAAGATCTGTGAGGGGCAATATTTTAATGAATGCAGACCACTAATGTACAGGAAGATGGGGGGGTTCTAGGAATAGGTCTGTTAATCTAGGAATAGGTCTGTTAATCTAGGAATAGGTCTGTTAATCTAGGAATAGGTCTGTTAATCTAGGAATAGATCTGGTAATTTAGGAATAGGTCTGGTAATCTAGGAATAGGTCTGGTAATCTAGGAATAGGTCTGTTAATCTAGGAATAGGTCTGTTAATCTAGGAATAGGTCTGGTAATTTAGGAATAGGTCTGGTAATCTAGGAATAGGTCTGGTAATTTAGGAATAGGTCTGGTAATTTAGGAATAGGTCTGGTAATCTAGGAATAGGTCTGTTAATCTAGGAATAGGTCTGTTAATCTAGGAATAGGTCTGTTAATCTAGGAATAGGTCTGTTAATCTAGGAACAGGTCTGTTAATCTAGGAACAGGTATGTTAATCTAGGAATAGATCTGTTAATCTAGGAATAGATCTGTTAATCTAGGAATAGATCTGGTAATTTAGGAATAGGTCTGGTAATCTAGGAATAGGTCTGTTAATCTAGGAATAGGTCTGTTAATCTAGGAATAGGTCTGTTAATCTAGGAATAGGTCTGTTAATCTTTGAAAAGATCTGTTAATCTAGGAATACATATGTTAATTTAGGAATATATCTGTTAATTTAGAATAAGATCTGTTAATCTAGGAATAGATCTGTTAATCCAGGAATAGGTCTGTTAATCCAGGAATAGGTCGGTTAATCCAGGAATAGGTCTGTTAATCTAGGAATATGTCTGTTAATCCAGGTACAGGTCTGTTAATCCAGGAACAGGTCTGTTAATCCAGGAACAGGTCTGTTAATCCAGGAACAGGTCTGTTAATCCAGGAACAGGTCTGTTAATCCAGGAATAGGTCTGTTAATCTAGGAATAGGTCTGTTAATCTAGGAATAGGTCTGTTAATCTAGGAATAGGTCTGTTAATCTAGGAATAATCTGTTAATCCAGGAATAGGTCTGTTAATCCAGGAAAGGTCTGTTAATCCAGGAATAGGTCTGTTAGTCTAGGAATATGTCTGTTAATCCAGGTACAGGTCTGTTAATCCAGGAACAGGTCTGTTAATCCAGGAACAGGTCTGTTAATCCAGGAACAGGTCTGTTAATCCAGGAACAGGTCTGTTAATCCAGGAATAGGTCTGTTAATCTAGGAATAGGTCTGTTAATCTAGGAATAGGTCTGTTAATCTGGGAATAGGTCTGTTAATCTGGGAATACGTCTGTTAATCTGGGAATAGGTCTGTTAATCTGGGAATAGGTCTGGTAATCTAGGAATAGGTCTGGTAATCTAGGAATAGGTCTGGTAATCTAGGAATAGGTCTGGTAATCTAGGAATAGGTCTGGTAATCTAGGAATAGGTCTGGTAATCTAGGAATTGGTCTGGTAATCTAGGAATAGGTTGTAATCCTACTAACACTGCCAGTATTGTTTGGTTATGGCTGAATGATCATTCATATGTCGTCCACATTGTTCTCATCATCAAGCCATCTCCATTTCTTGTGGACCCTTCATTTGGTGCAATAAAATAAACAGGATATCCATCTTCTCTTTGTCATGTCACAGACATTGTTGGGGTAGAGAGGTTATTTCTGTCATCTCCCAGGTCAGTGGGCTACCATTAAGCCATGTCACAGGTGCGATGCAGTGTGTGTTGTTGAGTTTGCCTGGCCTGATAACGTTGTGTGTTCTCTACTACCCTGAGGCACTAGGGAGACAAAGGCCCCCTGACAAATAAGATGGCGGAAAGTCCCTCCCTTGTTGGTTGCGTTAGGGCCTCTTCTTATTAAGAAGGAGAGCAGATTCAAGGGTTTTGGGTACCGACCGTAGTTCCTTTTCCTATTTTTGGGGGTTTTCTTGCTGTTCCTAAAATGGCTGTGCGCATTCGTAAGCAAACAGGTCGCGAGAAAGGAAGGAGAAAAAAAAAAGAGAAGAGCCAGTGAAATTCGAACTGACTGAGCATGCTCTGTGGAAGCTCTCTGAATAGAGGGGCCGACAGAGGGAGCTGCTGGGTCACATGACCAAGGTGAATGTGTGCATGCGGGGAGAAGGAAAAGAGGAACAATCTGTTCGAGACTCCCGCTCTCTCTCGCTCTCTCTCTCGCACGCTCTCTCCCTCTCAACCACTCTCCTCAATGGAGCCCATCAGGAGAATGCAGGTATGATGCTTGCTGCAAGCACGTATTTACCACAGGAAAGTAGATGTTAGCCTAATTATTCCCCATGGTTGGTTTTGGATGGACCTCTGTCACGTTGAACTTGCTCTGTTAACATATTTTTTGTGTGGCATTTTCATCTCTGCCATTGTCATTCAGGTTGCTAGTTTGTCATCAGTTGTTTGTTCTGCTCTTTGTTCAAAGGAGGCAGCTCTCCGAACCTTCGGTGCTGGCGCCAGTCTTCTGAGTCCATGATATAGAACCTGAACTGGGAGTTTGGCCTTTAATCAAGACCTTTTCAGGCTGGCGTGAGCTTTGATTGCAGCATTTCGTATGGCAGCAGGTCTCCACTTCCTGTGATGATGGGGGGTCCGATCCACTGTGTTCAGCTGGGTCAGGGGTTAGATAGGTTTTTATCTTCTCTAGGTGTTTTGTGGGTCTTGTTATTTGGCACTTCTCAAGGGATTGATTGCGTATTGATTATTTATGAATGAGACAAGAGATGAATGCACACAGAGCGGAGAGGTCTGACTTCCTGGAAATGTTGGCTGGTGCTCCACCCTTCCTGCCAAGCCGGCACACAGTCTGACCCATCCTCTTTTCACTCCTCTTTTCCCCTAACTCCTATGTTATCCTGTTCTTCCGGGAAAAGAGTGAGAAGGCTGAAACAGGGATGCAGACAGACTGCATGTTTATCTTGTACGATATTCAGGTTTAGGACAGAGGTGGCTTCATTGCTATTCATTCTGTGGATCAGAATCAGCTTTTATTGTTAAGTACGTTGACACATACACGGAACTTGCTTTGAGATGCAGGGATTCGAGCAATTCATTTTCTTGATCTCCGTGTTTATTTCCCAAAAAGCTTTGGTCACCGACGGCTACATGTTAAGGGTGTTAATGGTTATTGCTCAATAGATATTTGATGACAGTTTTGTGTGGGGCGAAGCTGTCTACTTGCCAGAACTACATTAAGCTAGTTGATTCTTTTTGTAGTCATGAACAACCTTTCAGGGAGCTGGCGTCAGACACAAGTCAAGACAGACTCATCAGGGCTAATGGTGTTAGCCTAGCTATGTGCTGCTTGGTGAGGCAGCACTGGGCCCACCAGTCATTACATTTATTTTTAGAGTTCATGCTTTGCAGATTCTGTTCATTTTGACACGGTTGTATTTATCATAGGCCTGGTTTAAATCTTTTTTTCTACAGTATTCTTCCCCCCCACAGGATTGTAATATATAGGTTTTTTTTATTTGTATTTTTTTACGGGCACATTGTTTATTTGATCCCATAGGTGAATCTGTCTTAGCTTCTATTACCCCACCCACATAACCCCTGACCCCATGTCCCCCACCTAGTGGGGAAATGCTGCGCTGGCCACGTTGTCAGTAAACAATCTAGTTAGGAAATGGCGGTGATCTGCAGACGGCCTTTTGCTTGCCCCTCCCCTTCACTTTCTCTCTCCAAAGCGCAAGTTCTTTTTTCGTCCACTAGGGGGAGGACTGAGGACATACAGAACCATGGTTCAGTGAAGGTTTCTTGATTCCATTACTGAACATACAAGGTTTTCACTCCACCCTTAAGTATGCCATGCATACGCCTTCACGTATGTACTCTGGAACCACATGTTTTCTGCCTGGTGTTGGGTGCCTCAGACTCTGTCAGTTATTTGCTGGTTGTTTGGGTCTCTCTCGGACTTGCACGACCAATCCGCATCTTAGCTTCCCTGTTAAAAAAGCTAGATATCTAGGCTATTTGTTAGCTGTCGGAAGTTTAATCTGGTTATGATCTTTTGAAGAAATGTACTTTGGTTTTAGTGTTTTTGTTGTGAGGAATTTCTCATGGGATACCAGTGATTGAGTACTCAGAGTTCCGATGCATGTGTCTGTAGCTTCATTGAGTTATGACTGTGCTTCTAAAGACTGGCAACGGATGTACATTTATCTGCTAATGTCTGTCCTTTGGTGGGTTATTGGACAGTTCACACACGTTTGTTTCCTCTGACAGATTGTCTGAATCTCGTGTGAGTTAAGCTTGCATTTTTAAAGGTGATGCCGATGGCTCTGTCAGACACCTGTGGCAGCTCCCTTAAGCTTCAGATCCACACAGGTCCACAACTTGTTAGGAGAGGTCGTACATTCTAGAAACTAGGCTGAGGGGTCTCTACTCGAAGAGGCAATAGACAGTCTTCCTGACGAACACATTGAGGTCTCCTCAACAAATCCAATGGCTTCAGTCTTTAGCTTCTGCGGGTGACAGGCGGTGGGGGCCTTTATGTGGTTGAGGCAACTCAGAGGAAGATTCCCATGGACATCTAGTGACAACGGCTAACGCTAGGATATATCCGTTAAATCTCTGTCTGTGTTGTAGCTCCCCTAGTGGAGACTGAGAGAAGGACACTAAAAGAGCAGACATTTTGTGGTGCTTTTAGAGGCCGGTTTAATGTGGATTTCCAATCAGAAGGCAAAGCTTTTCCGAGAAGTCTGGTGAATGTGTGGTCTGAGGGAGGGAAAGATGGCAAATTTATTTCTGTTGCTAAACCCTTTGACCTGCTGACTTTCCTGAGCCAGGCTCCTCACACATTCTGTTGTAGATACAGATTGGACATTCTTTTGGTGTGAAAAGGTGGATCTGCTGGAATATCTGCATGTGTCCTTTATTCCTATCTTCTGATTTTTGTATGTTCTGTGTTCATGTTGTCTGATAGCTCTGTTCTTAGTCGTCTTTGTCTTTTGCTTCTGAAATTTGGTTACATTGGCTCGTATTAAAAGAGAGACGTGCTTATAAGCGTACATCACTGAATACTAGGTCCAAGGAGCAAGGCAATCAAGAACCGATTCTGAATAGTTTGCCTCCTAGTTGATTTGCTTTGGCGCTGACCTGAGATAGTTGGACCTGTGCTATGCTGTCAGACTGGTCATGCTGTGACGTTGTAGTTGCGTGTCATATAACAGCTGAGCGTGAGACACATCTTGTGTAGGCTCCAGACATCTGAGGTAAGGTTGAGGTAAGGTAGAGGTAAGGTAGAATGCAGCCCCGGCAGAGGAGAACCCAATTGATTAAATTCCTACTGCAGAGCTCTGTACGTAGTAGCAGTCCTTGCTTGGCCCTCAGACAAACATGGCACCAGAGCTGAGTGATGTTTAGGACCTGAGAAGTAGAGCCAGACATGAGGAGCCGAGAACAGCCCTTTTGTTTGGTCTTAGTTTGTCCAGACAATGTTTTTTGTTTACGGTGGGCTTTGTAGCATTGTAGGTGTTCTGTGGCGTCTCTCATCTGCACTGGGCGACGGGCTGGTTCAGCACTGGCCATCATATGTGTCTCAAAGCAGATTATTGAATGTAATTTATTGCTCCATAACCACTTAAAACAAAATTGTCTCTGCTGTCTGTTCGTTTTTTAAGTCATCTTGATGCACCGGCATATAGTTATGAGTGTCTGTATGTGCTCTCAGCCAACAGGTCTGGCCAAAGGCAGAGTGGTTAAAGGGGAGTCTGTGGATGAGAGGATGGAGCCACCTGGTGGCCGGGAGGACTGCGGTGAGTTTATCCTGAGAAGTTCAACAGATAACGGCTAACATAAGACCACGCTTTGATTGACTGACCTTCTGTTACAGATCCATCCAGAGACAACGAGTTAGCTGCCAGACTGGTATCGTCCCCCCGATCCGAGGGGGAGGTGAACTGGACCAATGAGGGCACCGATCTGGGGAACGGACATCGAAGCCCCGCCCCCGCGGTTCCCCCGGTTAACGAGTCACCGGCGGTCGCACAGAACGGGACGCCGGAGACTGAGACGCCTCACGGTTCCACCACAGGAAGTAACGGATATATCCTGAGTAAGCAGCTGGAGGGAGTGGCTCTGACGGGGACGGCCTCGGCAGCCGCCTCCCCACACAGGACTAAGTGGTCGCCCTCGGGCATCGCCACTGTGGGGCACTCTGCCAAAATGTTCCCTTCACCGGCGGCTGGTCACGCGCACAGTCTGGACTCACTAAGGACTGACACCCTGTGCACCGGATCGCTGTCGGGTCAGGGGGGTGGACAGGGGGCCTCCGATCCGGAGATGAAGAACGGCACGTCACCAAGCCACTCCCCTAGCCCGTCTCCACGGCCCAATGCCGTACACAGAGCCCGCAAAACCATGTCCAGGCCAGCGTCCATCCAGACACTAAAGGTAACTAGTATTAGTGAACTGCATAGTGGGTCCATTTATGGGCGTGTGTGTGAGTCCCCATTGGATTGGGGTCGAGGAGCCGCCATTTGATTGGCCCCCGTTTGTTTATTCCACCCCATAGCTTCTAAACAGGGAACTGAAGGAACCCAACTGTTCAGAAGGGGGAAGTCCAAATTGTCCGGAGGAGAAGGTGAAGCCACAGCAGACGTCCCCTTTACAGAACCAGTTACTTCAGAGCCAAAACGATGTGCCGCCGGCATCCACGGCCAAGACCCAGACGGGTCAGACGGAGTCCAACTCTGGGATGGGAGGGCCCAGGGTACAAGGTAAATAATACCCACAGTCCAAAGACCCAACAGGGTACGTGCAGGAACACGCCGCGTAATGACTGCTGTTTGTTTGTTTCCAGGCTGTAAAAGCCCGTGCGTTATGAATATGAGCTTTGTTTCACCATGACGCCGTGAAAAAGGTGTTATGGCAACCTGAGCTCAACCTAGCACTCTTTCAGCAGTGTCGGCTTCAAGGAAGAAGAAGAGGAAGATGGGAACGTACAGCCTGGTTCCTAAGAAAAAAACCAAAGTGCTGAGGCAGCGGACGGTGCTGGAAATGTTTAGTCAACTTCAACCTTCAACGCAAATCGCTCAGGTCTCATTTCTTTAATGTTTTATATTCTCCCGAGTGGCATATCGCCTCTGTATTGTATCTTCGCCTCTGTATCTGTATAGCTATATCTGGGTCTGGCATCTGGGTCTGGGGTAGTGCAGATTAATCCAGCACCATCAGGTCTGACCGCGGTTAATGGTCTAAGGAGTTTTCTCCTTAGACGCGTTGGCTAATGTCCTGGTTAAACGAGCCGTGTGATGAGAAGTAGCTGGTTTTGGTGGGACATTTGGGAGAAATGTAACAGAATTGGGATATTTGGCTCCAACAGCACCCCGTTGTACTGTTACTCTGCTTTCCTCGTAGCCAAAAGAGGCAGCGCACATGAACGGGGAACGGGTGGAGAACAAGTCAGAGGAGGAAGAGTGGGAGGACGGAGAAGAGTGGGAGGATGATGAAGAGGAAGGTGTTCCTGCAGGTCAAGAGAAGAGTGATGTATCAGACCCGGCACTTCAGGTAGAAACCCGCCATTGTCTACGTTCGACCGTGTCCACCTAACCTGAGAACATTTATAGGTAGATGGTTTCTATGATCATCATGTCCAACCCCGCTCTGTGGCAAACGTCTGTGTATTGTTTGATACAGACGGCTCCTGGAGATGAGGTGGAGTCTGAGGAATCTGCTGAAGACGAAGGGGAAGAAGAGGGGAACGAGTCAGACGTGGTAATTACAAAACCGTCGGCTCCGCCCTGGGTGCGCTAATTAGACCAACGTCCACTTTTATTTTTGCAATTCGTTTCCTCTGTGGGTCTGTTTTTGCCCTCGGAGTGACGAGTGCATGTTCATGCGAGATGGTATAACTTTGCAATGTGTCTGTTTTCAAAAAGAGCTCAGAATCCAGCGTGAAGAAGAGGTTAAAAAAGAAGCCAACGGTAGACGATGCCAGTCTCCGGGCGTCCAGGAAGCGGAAGAGAAAACTCAACACTGAGGGCCTCCCTGGGACAGGTATTAATACTTCATGGGAGAATCTAATAGAAAGGCCTCTGGTGTTCTGCTTCCTGTGCGACCCATCTGTCTTCCTTCCTCAGGTATTGGGCCCCAGGCAGACCTCGGTAAGGAGTACACAGAGGTTCCCTTGGAATCACTCAACCTCACCGCGCAGGAGGAGCTGCTCTCGCCACAGAACACTGGTTAGTGCGGTCTTCGAGTAGCAGATTAGGAAGTAAGGTTAGTAGGTAGTTGAGAGCTTAACTGCCTGTTTGTGAGAGTTTCCTTTCATGGACTACCTGTAGGACTGCAGCTGGTCTAGAGGTTAGTGTATCATACCGATAACCAAAAGGTTGCAGGATTGAAACACCCTGTCTGGAAGGTAGAGCAGTCCAAACTGCTTTTGGGCACTTACCATGGCAGCTCCTTGTGCCCCAATGGGTTAGATTGAAAGCAGGAGACACATCTCAGTTGGACTAGTGTACACTCTCTCTCTCTCACTCTCTCACTCTCTCACTCTCTCTCTCACTCTCTCACTCTCTCCCTGTCTCTCTCTCTCTCTCTCTCTCTCTCTCTCTCTCTCTCTCTTTCTCTCTCTCGCTCTCTCTCTCTTTCTCTCTCTTTTTCTCTCTCTTTCTCTATGGAGTAGGAAATTATCTTGACTTTCAGGCAAGGTCTTTGTCCTCCCCTAGTGTACAGACGTCCCATTAGATCAACACTGAGCAGCACTTGGTGTAAATATAAAGGGGATGAAGTGAATACAGTTATGAAACTAAGCTGAGTGCCTGGTCGTCTGTGTAGGTCTCTCTGGGTCTGTGGAGGCCGACCTGGTCCAGGAACTGCCCCTCTGCAGCTGCCGCATTGAGACTCCCAAGAGCCGGGAGATTCTCACGTTGGCCGACCGGAAGTGCATGGCTACAGAGAGCATGGACCGACAGGTATCTGTGCACGCGTCCTTCGTTCCGTGTGTCTGCATTCTGTCCTAATGTTCGCTGCCTCCTCACGATTCTACCGCACCTTTCCTTCACACAGCTGAGTCCGTGTCAGAGTGCGGTTCTGAAGCATGAGATGATGCGACCGTCCAACTCTGTGCAGCTGCTGGTGCTGTGCGAGGACCACCGGGCCGGCATGGTGAAGCACCAGTGCTGCCCCGGCTGTGGCTTCTTCTGCAGGGCTGTGAGTACTGGGCACTCCATGTGGTGGGCACGGGCAAACACAGCGTTCAAATTCAGTTCCATTCCAATTCATTCCAACATGGGGATCCTAATTAAAGGGCTTAGGCAAAAGCGTTGACTCCTTGTGGTTATTTTGGCCATCCAAACCACTTCCCTATGGCTTTACTCACCTGGCTTTGTGTTTGGGTTATAGGGCACCTTTATGGAGTGCCAACCAGACGCCAGCATCTCCCATCGTTTCCACCTTGCCTGTGCCTCTGTGCTGAAAGGCCAGACCTTCTGTCCGCACTGTGGTGAGGAAGCCAGCAAGGCCAAGGAGGTCACCATCGCCACGGCCGACACCACCTCCACGGTGCCGGCTGCACCTGCCGCTCACAGCCCTGCCGCTCACAGCCCTGCCACGCCCGTGACCGCTGAAGGCAGGGCGGACACCACCACTGGAGGGTACGTTCACAAACTGGCCATGGGTGTTTAGGGTAATGTTGTAAAGAAAGCGTCATCCCATGAAAACATACAGGAATTTATGAATTCTGTCTGTGTAACACAAGTGACGTGCATGACAGTAGGAGCTATTTATGAGCGATGACGTTTCTCCTGTTTGGAAAGTCATTAGGGACATCATGTACAAAACACACTTTATGTATAATTTCTGTCTTCTCTTAACATTATCATGTCTCCCTAGAATAAATACATATTTTCTGACTCGCCAGTGTGGAAGGTTTACAATGACATACACACAGAGGGATAGCATATTGATATCATTACTGTATACTAATATGTGTGTGCATACATTATTATCCAGATGGAACTGCACATCTGTATACTAAGATGTGTGTGCATACATTATTATCCAGGTGGAACTGCACATCTGTATACTAATATGTGTGTGCATACATTATTATCCAGGTGGACCTGCACATCTGTATACTAATATGTATGTGCATACATTATTATCCAGGTAGAACTGCACATCTGTATACTAATATGTGTGTGCATACATTATTATCCAGGTGGACCTGCACATCTGTATACTAATATGTGTGGCATACATTATTACAGGTAGAACTGCACATCTGTATACTAATATGTGTGTGCATACATTATTTCCAGGTGGACCTGCACATCTGTATACTAATATGTATGTGCATACATTATTATCCAGGTAGAACTGCACATCTGTATACTAATATGTGTGTGCATACATTATTATCCAGGTGGAACTGCACATCTGTATACTAATATGTGTGTGCATACATTATTATCCAGGTGGAACTGCACATCTGTATACTAATATGTGTGTGCATACATTATTATCCAGCTGGAACTGCACATCTGTATACTAATATGTGTGTGCATACATTATTATCCAGCTGGAACTGCACATCTGTATACTAATATGTGTGTGCATACATTATTATCCAGGTGGAACTGCACATCTGTATACTAATGTGTGTGCACAAACCTCTCTACAGCAGTAGTCAGCAGACATTCACTGCCTTTATTCGTGTGTTTCAGTTTATCCCGCCTCTTCATGGAAGGTGATTCAAGTGTCCGAGCAGACAGCTCTCACTCCATCCATCCTGGGCAAAACCTGGACACCACGTACCCTGGGGGCTCCCGTACAGGGGTTCTGCTACCCGCTGTGGGCATTGGGATGGGCACCGGGCTGTGTGCCACACCTAAAGAGACATTAGAGAGTATCTTGTTGGCACTGGATACTGAGAAGTAAGACATGTTACCATGCTGGGGTTTACAAAATAAAAATACAGGTTGAAGTTTATTTAGTTTTTTACCTCAGGTTAACAAGGCCTCTGACCGTGAACACATTGGGGACTGGACTTTTTTGGGTCTTTTGTGTTCTTCAAGCAAAATAATACATAACTCAGGTCACTTTTACATGTTTCGCTGATCACTGTGTTCTGATATCCCCATATTTGTTCTGTAAATCTACTAATATCTACTAGATACCCAAATGTTCAATACATTCTATGGATTCTAATAAGTTCAATGCATTTTTTTGTATGGTCGAATTCCATTCCCATGTCGGGTTCTGTTACAGTGATACAACCTCAGCCAGGATCTTCTCATAACTCGTAACTTAGCGGTTAAAAAGTGCACTGGTTTTATAGGATAATGCTTTGTTTTTGTTTTTCTTTAATTGTTGCTTCATTTTTCTCCCTTTTTTGTTATCAGCTGTTCTGACCTGATTTAGTCACAGCAACTTCCAACTGGCTAAGGGAAGTCAATGATTAGGACATGGTACATTTCCTGTAAAGCCTTTGTTTCAAGCTGCTTGCTTAACTAGGTCGTTAGTGGCAACCAATGAGCAGGGGCTGCAATTAATGTGCCGGTGCTGACCAGTCTGAGTGCGATCCTGGAGGCTGAGGAATGTTTGGCCAGACCGTTCACATTGTATCGGAACCAGGGTGTTTGGTTGGCCAGACCGTTCACATTGTATTGGAACCAGGGTGTTTGGTTGGCCAGACCGTTCACATTGTATTGGAACCAGGGTGTTTGGTTGGCCAGACCGTTCACATTGTATTGGAACCAGGGTGTTTGCTTGGCCAGACCGTTCACATTGTATTGGAACCAGGGTGTTTGCTTGGCCAGACCGTTCACATTGTATTGGAACCAGGGTGTTTGGTTGGCCAGACCGTTCACATTGTATTGGAACCAGGGTGTTTGCTTGGCCAGACCGTTCACATTGTTCTTTTGAAATGACTGACTTATTTGTAACTTTCTGTTGGTTCTATGAGAAGCACATTTATCTGGCTGACCTCCACACTTCTCTTGTTGTCCCCCTTCAGACCCAAGAAGCTCCGGTTTCACCCCAAGCAGCTGTTCCTCTCAGCCAAACAGGGGGAGCTACAGAAGGTCCTCCTCATGCTCGGTATGGCAGATGCCTGACTGTCTGCTATCGTTCTCCACAACTTATTTTGCCTTTTTTTTTTATCGTTGTTGCTCGTATCTGTCTTTGTCCTCTAGTGGACGGTATCGACCCTAACTTCAAGATGGAGAGCCAGAGCAGACGTACCCCGCTCCATGTGGCAGCCGAGGCAGGTCACCAGGAGATCTGTCACCTGTTGGTTCAGGTATGGCCTGTCTAGGGTTCCTCTTGGAGAACCGGGTTTATGGATGGAGGGCATGGTGTATCACATTAACTGCTCAGCATGGGTTCACTGTCATCAATGGGGAACATTAGTAGATTGGATCGATCCATTTGTGTTGCTTGTCTTCCCTTACCAGTCTGGTGCCAACCTGGACATCTGTGATGAGGACCAGCGTACACCACTGATGGAGGCCTGTGAGAACAACCACCTCGATACTGTCCGTTATCTACTTAGTGCAGGAGCCATCGCCAGTCACAAGGTTAGCAAACAACTTACATCGCTACATCACCGCTACTTCCAGATTACTCCCCAATACCACATCTCCAGATTACTCCCCAACACCACATCTCCAGATTACTCCCCAACTCCACATCTCCAGATTACTCCCCAACACCACATCTCCAGATTACTCCCCAACACCACATCTCCAGATTACTCCCCAACACCACATCTCCAGATTACTCCCCAACACCACATCTCCAGATTACTCCCCAACACCACATCTCCAGATTACTCCCCAACACCACATCTCCAGATTACTCCCCAACTCCACATCTCCAGATTACTCCCCAACTCCACATCTCCAGATTACTCCCCAACACCACATCTCCAGATTACTCCCCAACACAACATCTCCAGATTACTCCCCAACACAACATCTCCAGATTACTCCCCAACACCACATCTCCAGATTACTCCCCAACACCACATCTCCAGATTACTCCCCAACACCACATCTCCAGATTACTCCCCAACACCACATCTCCAGATTACTCCCCAACACCACATCTCCAGATTACTCCCCAACACCACATCTCCAGATTACTCCCCAACACCACATCTCCAGATTACTCCCCAACACCACATCTCCAGATTACTCCCCAACACCACATCTCCAGATTACTCCCCAACACAACATCTCCAGATTACTTCCCACCAACACATGGGTTTTGTTTTTCCAGCTTAACCATTCTTGGACTGTATGCTTCAAAATATTAAACCGATATTTAAAACAATTGACTTGACCCTATTGCAATTGTTGACTGTAGGTATTCATATTGCAGCTTTAAATATTCGGATGTTTTTTAATGATAGTGTATTTATTTTTAAAGTATTGCTAATATTAAAACCCCTTCTGTGTCCATTCCCAACATCCCTGGATACACACTATATGTCGTTACCCATTCAATCCTAACGACTGCCCTGTGTCCTTCAGGATGTGGAGGGCTTCACTTGTCTCCACCTAGCTGCAAAGATTGGCCATTACGACATCGTGGAGCATCTCCTCTCTACAGGACACATAGACATCAATTGTCAGGTACCATATGTTCTTTCCAGTCAGCCAGTCAGTGAGAACTCCATATAGTGAGCATTACTGAGAGTCTGCGCCATCATGCTAATACTCCCTCACGAGGATATTCTTAGGATGGCTTTTGTTATCACGTTCTTATACTATAGTTGGTCTGAGAGTTCAATCAGGTTTATTCAATTTTTTTATCTCTGGCTTTGTGTGTGTCGTGACCTTTGTATACTGGGGATTCTCCTCTGTGGGTGTTCTGCCCTCCTTCACCCCATCACTGGGGCCTAATAAGCTGTGCTGTGTTACTCTCTCCAGGATGACGGCGGTTGGACAGCCATGATCTGGGCAACCGAATACAAACACTTAAACCAAGTGAAGTTGCTGCTCAATAAAGGTGCTGACATCAACATCAGGGATAAGGTCAGTAACTGTAGGCGTCCTGGATCAGTCTGGCGTCTTCCAGAACATTCTATTTATTCCTATTTATTCGGGGAGAATAACGGTTACGCTGAAGGGTTCTGGCCGGTGGTGTCATTTATCACAGCGTTTCACAATAATTCCACCTGTCCCAGCCTGGAATATGCATTATTAGCTATATGCATATTCATGGATTGAAACCTGTGTCGTCCCGGGCAACAAAAGCTGCATTACAAGCGCAAACCAACTACAAAGTCCTAATGTATTTTCTACAGAATATTGAGATCTTGGGTGAATGAAATTACTTGTTGGTGTTTAGCTACATTGTTCCTGATTTGAAATGATTGTTTGACTGTATTTGATCAGAACAGAGAGTTCTTGGGAATCTGATGGCGAGGACAAACTGTGAGACTTGAGTGTGTGTGTGTGTGTGTGTGCGCGTGTGCGTGTGCGCGCGCCAGCTACAGGAGGAGGATTGATTTTAAGTAATTTTACAGCGTACTTTGTTGCGTCTGTGACTTTGTAGTGAATTGGTTGACTGTTGTGTTGATGTAGGAGGAGAACATCTGTCTCCACTGGGCAGCGTTCTCTGGCAGTGTGGAGATAGCAGAGCTTCTCCTGGAGGCCAAATGTGACCTACACGCTGTTAACATCCATGGGGACTCACCTCTGCACATCGCTGCACGGGAAAACAGGCTGGAATGTGTCACGTGAGTTTGATGGATGGAATGACTGTGATGTGTGTGTGTAGCTTCCTATTGTAGTCAAGGACATCACCATATCCAAATATTACATTCATGCATTAGTGAAAACGTTCACAAAGGTAATACTATAACAAATGCTTTATATATATATATATATATATGATGTATAATAACTGCCTTGTCTTTATTGTTACTTTTTATATTAAAATGTGTTCACTCGAGTTGACAAGAAAACACTCAATTCAACGCTCTCTGAATAGGCTGGCTGGCTTGGTGAATTTATCCCGCTTGAAAGGTTATCGTCACAATAAATCGGCTAAATCGAGGCGTGCGAAGCAGTTAGTTATGCAATTCCTAAACGAAGCTGGACCATGATAGACGGTCGACGTTTTCCTGACAACAATATCCATAGCATTCTAGTTATCAATTGACTGATAGTTATTTATTTAATTTAGTGATGTAGACTGGAGTAATGTCCCTTTATTGCTGGTCTCCATTATCTGCTGTTGGTCGGTGTACCTGCATCGGCATGTGTGTTCTGTCTGTGCAGTCTCTCTCTTGTTTTTGACTTTATCTTCTGTCATTATCGATCTGCCTAGTAAAATGAACGTATTGTAAAAGGTGTGTGAGTCTGTGGTCCCTCAGATTGTAATAGGCGTGTGAGTCTGTGGTCTGTGGTCCCTCAGATTGTAATAGGTGTGTGAGTCTGTGGTCTGTGGTCCCTCAGATTGTAAAAGGTGTGTGAGTCTGTGGTCTGTGGCCCCTCAGATTGTAATAGGTGTGTGAGTCTGTGGTCTGTGGTCCCTAAGATTGTAATAGGTGTGTGAGTCTGTGGTCTGTGGCCCCTCAGATTGTAATAGGTGTGTGAGTCTGTGGTCTGTGGTTCCTCTGATTGTAATAGGTGTGTGAGTCTGTGGTCTGTGGCCCCTCAGATTGTAATAGGTGTGTGAGTCTGTGGTCTGTGGCCCCTCAGATTGTAATAGGTGTGTGAGTCTGTGGTCTGTGGCCCCTCAGATTGTAATAGGTGTGTGAGTCTGTGGTCTGTGGCCCCTCAGATTGTAATAGGTGTGTGAGTCTGTGGTCTGTGGTCCCTCAGATTGTTCCTTTCTAGCGGGGCCGATGTCACGCTGAAGAACCGTGAGGGGGAGATGGCCCCGGACTGCTGCAGCCACAGCTCTAGAGTGTGGCTCACTCTACAGGCCAACATGAGGATTAGAGAGGCCAAGAGCAACACCCAGACGGAGAAGGTCCTCAACAGGTACTGCAGAAAACTCCCTCCCTTTCTTTCTCTCCGTTTACATTTTAGTCATCTAGCAGGTACACTTTTGAAGTGACTGCGTATGTTTTTCTCTCTCTTTTCTGATGTCACAAATAGGGGCCCTTGTTTTCCACTAATAGTTTGTAATTGTGTGTCGAAGCATCAGCCAGACCGTTATGTGTAGTGGTGTTGATACACAGCAGTGGCTGGACAAACCAAAGTAAAAGCTTCATAATGTCCCCACAATAAACTACGCAACCGTCGTATGTCTTGGCGGTTTATAATCTTATGTAAATGCAAAAACACTGTAAGTATGATCATAAATGTATTTTTCTCGTGCCTTGTTTCCTTCTAGCTTTACCCTGGGAACTTATTTCCAGATCTGTGTAATGCTAGTCTGGTGTGACCATGATCACGTCCTATATTCTGCAGAGGTTCTATGTTCTATCTAAGCTAGAGATGTCATTCTTGCTTATTTTTGGTCATTGGGGGTATCGACACTACAGGTTCCACAACTGTAAAAAAAAAATGTGTCTGTGTTCTGCAAACTAGTGATTTTGCATTAAAATAACACTTTCTGAATACATTTGAGTCGTCAGAAAACATTTAAAAGCCTACCTCTGCTGTACATTCCTGTCTCCTGCATGTTTTTTTTATTTTGTGACTGATCAGTCATGCACTGATATGATGCTGTAAATGTACATATAACATCAAATGCGTCTCCATCTCCCTCAACTCTACAGAGATATTGCCCGTGGGTACGAGAGAGTTCCAGTGCCCTGTGTCAACTCAGTGGACAGCCAGCCATGCCCGGATAATTACAAATATGTACCAGCCAACTGTGTCACGTCCCCCATGAACATAGACAAGAACATAACTCACTTACAGGTGGGTAATGTCACTATATAGTGGTTGGTATTATAGTTACAGGTGGGTAATGTCACTATATAGTGGTTGGTATTATAGTTACAGGTGGGTAATGTCACTATATAGTGGTTGGTATTATAGTTACAGGTGGGTAATGTCACTATATAGTGGTTGGTATTATAGTTACAGGTGGGTAATGTCACTATATAGTGGTTGGTATTATAGCTACAGGTGGGTAATGTCACTATATAGTGGTTGGTATTATAGTTACAGGTGGGTAATGTCACTATATAGTGGTTGGTATTATAGTTACAGGTGGGTAATGTCACTATATAGTGGTTGGTATTATAGTACAGGTGGGTAATGTCACTATATAGTGGTTGGTATTATAGTTACAGGTGGGTAATGTCACTATATAGTGGTTGGTATTATAGTTACAGGTGGGTAATGTCACTATATAGTGGTTGGTATTATAGTTACAGGTGGGTAATGTCACTATATAGTGGTTGGTATTATAGTTACAGGTGGGTAATGTCACTATATAGTGGTTGGTATTATAGTTACAGGTGGGTAATGTCACTATATAGTGGTTGGTATTATAGTTACAGGTGGGTAATGTCACTATATAGTGGTTGGTATTATAGCTACAGGTGGGTAATGTCACTATATAGTGGTTGGTATTATAGCTACAGGTGGGTAATGTCACTATATAGTGGTTGGTATTATAGCTACAGGTGGGTAATGTCACTATATAGTGGTTGGTATTATAGTTACAGGTGGGTAATGTCACTATATAGTGGTTGGTATTATAGGTGGGTAACAGGTGGGTACAGGTGGGTAATGTCACTATATAGTGGTTGGTATTATAGCTACAGGTGGGTAATGTCACTATATAGTGGTTGGTATTATAGTTACAGGTGGGTAATGTCACTATATAGTGGTTGGTATTATAGTTACAGGTGGGTAATGTCACTATATAGTGGTTGGTATTATAGTTACAGGTGGGTAATGTCACTATATAGTGGTTGGTATTATAGTTACAGGTGGGTAATGTCACTATATAGTGGTTGGTATTATAGTTACAGGTGGGTAATGTCACTATATAGTGGTTGGTATTATAGTTACAGGTGGGTAATGTCACTATATAGTGGTTGGTATTATAGCTACAGGTGGGTAATGTCACTATATAGTGGTTGGTATTATAGCTACAGGTGGGTAATGTCACTATATAGTGGTTGGTATTATAGCTACAGGTGGGTAATGTCACTATATAGTGGTTGGTATTATAGCTACAGGTGGGTAATGTCACTATATAGTGGTTGGTATTATAGTTACAGGTGGGTAATGTCACTATATAGTGGTTGGTATTATAGTTAGGTGGGTAATTCACAGGTACAGGTGGGTAATGTCACTATATAGTGGTTGGTATTATAGTTACAGGTGGGTAATGTCACTATATAGTGGTTGGTATTATAGTTACAGGTGGGTAATGTCACTATATAGTGGTTGGTATTATAGTTACAGGTGGGTAATGTCACTATATAGTGGTTGGTATTATAGTTACAGGTGGGTAATGTCACTATATAGTGGTTGGTATTATAGCTTACAGGTGGGTAATGTCACTATATAGTGGTTGGTATTATACTTACAGGTGGGTAATGTCACTATATAGTGGTTGGTATTAGTACAGGTGGGTAATGTCACTATATAGTGGTTGGTATTATAGTTACAGGTGGGTAATGTCACTATATAGTGGTTGGTATTATAGTTACAGGTGGGTAATGTCACTATATAGTGGTTGGTATTATAGTTACAGGTGGGTAATGTCACTATATAGTGGTTGGTATTATAGTTACAGGTGGGTAATGTCACTATATAGTGGTTGGTATTATAGTTACAGGTGGGTAATGTCACAGGTGGGTAATGTCATATAGTGGTTGGTATTATAGTTACAGGTGGGTAATGTCACTATATAGTGGTTGGTATTATAGTTACAGGTGGGTAATGTCACTATATAGTGGTTGGTATTATAGCTACAGGTGGGTAATGTCACTATATAGTGGTTGGTATTATAGCTACAGGTGGGTAATGTCACTATATAGTGGTTGGTATTATAGTTACAGGTGGGTAATGTCACTATATAGTGGTTGGTATTATAGTTACAGGTGGGTAATGTTATATAGTGGTGGTATTATAGTTACAGGTGGGTAATGTCACTATATAGTGGTTGGTATTATAGTTACAGGTGGGTAATGTCACTATATAGTGGTTGGTATTATAGTTACAGGTGGGTAATGTCACTATATAGTGGTTGGTATTATAGTTACAGGTGGGTAATGTCACTATATAGTGGTTGGTATTATAGTTACAGGTGGGTAATGTCACTATATAGTGGTTGGTATTATAGCTACAGGTGGGTAATGTCACTATATAGTGGTTGGTATTATAGTTACAGGTGGGTAATGTCACTATATAGTGGTTGGTATTATAGCTACAGGTGGGTAATGTCACTATATAGTGGTTGGTATTATAGCTACAGGTGGGTAATGTCACTATATAGTGGTTGGTATTATAGTTACAGGTGGGTAATGTCACTATATAGTGGTTGGTATTATAGTTACAGGTGGGTAATGTCACTATATAGTGGTTGGTATTATACTTACAGGTGGGTAATGTCACTATATAGTGGTTGGTATTATAGCTACAGGTGGGTAATGTCACTATATAGTGGTTGGTATTATAGTTACAGGTGGGTAATGTCACTATATAGTGGTTGGTATTATAGTTACAGGTGGGTAATGTCACTATATAGTGGTTGGTATAATGTCACTATATAGTGGTTGGTATTATAGCTACAGGTGGGTAATGTCACTATATAGTGGTTGTGTATTATAGCTACAGGTGGGTAATGTCACTATATAGTGGTTGGTATTATAGTTACAGGTGGGTAATGTCACTATATAGTGGTTGGTATTATAGTTACAGGTGGGTAATGTCACTATATAGTGGTTGGTATTATAGCTACAGGTGGGTAATGTCACTATATAGTGGTTGGTATTATAGTTACAGGTGGGTAATGTCACTATATAGTGGTTGGTATTATAGCTACAGGTGGGTAATGTCACTATATAGTGGTTGGTATTATAGTTACAGGTGGGTAATGTCACTATATAGTGGTTGGTATTATAGTTACAGGTGGGTAATGTCACTATATAGTGGTTGGTATTATAGTTACAGGTGGGTAATGTCACTATATAGTGGTTGGTATTATAGTTACAGGTGGGTAATGTCACTATATAGTGGTTGGTATTATAGTTACAGGTGGGTAATGTCACTATATAGTGGTTGGTATTATAGTTACAGGTGGGTAATGTCACTATATAGTGGTTGGTATTATAGTTACAGGTGGGTAATGTCACTATATAGTGGTTGGTATTATAGTTACAGGTGGGTAATGTCACTATATAGTGGGGTTGGTATTATAGTTACAGGTGGGTAATGTCACTATATAGTGGTTGGTATTATAGTTACAGGTGGGTAATGTCACTATATAGTGGTTGGTATTATAGTTACAGGTGGGTAATGTCACTATATAGTGGTTGGTATTATAGTTACAGGTGGGGTGGGTACAGGTGGGTAATGTCACTATATAGTGGTTGGTATATATAGTAATGTCACTATATAGTGGTTGGTATTATAGTTACAGGTGGGTAATGTCACTATATAGTGGTTGGTATTATAGTTACAGGTGGGTAATGTCACTATATAGTGGTTGGTATTATAGTTACAGGTGGGTAATGTCACTATATAGTGGTTGGTATTATAGTTACAGGTGGGTAATGTCACTATATAGTGGTTGGTATTATAGTTACAGGTGGGTAATGTCACTATATAGTGGTTGGTATTATAGTTACAGGTGGGTAATGTCACTATATAGTGGTTGGTATTATAGTTACAGGTGGGTAATGCCACTATATAGTGGTTGGTATTATAGTTACATGGTGGGTAATGTCACTATATAGTGGTTGGTATTATAGTTACAGGTGGGTAATGCCACTATATAGTGGTTGGTATTATAGTTACAGGTGGGTAATGTCACTATATAGTGGTTGGTATTATAGTTACAGGTGGGTAATGTCACTATATAGTGGTTGGTATTATAGCTACAGGTGGGTAATGTCACTATTTAGTGGTTGGTATTATAGTTACAGGTGGGTAATGTCACTATATAGTGGTTGGTATTATAGTTACAGGTGGGTAATGTCACTATATAGTGGTTGGTTTTATAGCTACAGGTGGGTAATGTCACTATATAGTGGTTGGTATTATAGCTACAGGTGGGTAATGTCACTATATAGTGGTTGGTATTATAGCTACAGGTGGGTAATGTCACTATATAGTGGTTGGTATTATAGCTACAGGTGGGTAATGTCACTATATAGTGGTTAATAGCGTCCTAACAGGCTGTAAGTAATATGAATATATTAGTATGCTTATACATGTTTTCCCTGTACTCTGCAGTACTGTGTCTGTAAAGACGATTGTTCATCAAGCAGCTGCATGTGTGGCCAGTTGAGTCTCCGCTGTTGGTATGACAAGGTAAGGCTGAACACTTCCTGGTTTGCCGTTGTTGATGAAGTGCTGATTTGACATGGTTGTCATGGCTCCTCTGTCACCGTTGTCAGGATGGTCGTCTGCTCCCTGAGTTCTGCTGTGATGAACCCCCTCTCATCTTTGAGTGTAATCATGCCTGCTCGTGCTGGAGAAACTGCAAGAACCGTGTGGTGCAGAACGGCCTGAGGTACCAGACCAAGCCTCACCTGGCAGTCATTCATGGGGAAGGCGTGTTTGTGGGCGTGTTTGTGGGCCTGTTTAGGGCGTGTTTGGGGGGCATACATGCTGAGTTATTATTTTCCCTCAGAGTCCGACTGCAGTTGTTCCGGACCAGACAGATGGGCTGGGGCGTCCGGGCGCTGCAGGAGATTCCTCAGGGGACGTTTGTGTGCGAGTGAGTTTCATACTTGCCTCTTTCACAACTGTTAGTTTGACAGCTTTATTTGTTGTGTTGCTCATCGGTTTCAACCACACTCGCTCTTCTCAGGTACGTTGGGGAGATCATATCTGATGCAGAGGCCGATGTCAGGGAGAATGACTCGTACTTGTTCAACTTGGACAGCAAGGTGGGGATCAATGCTATTCTCATCGCATTATGATACGTGACATAATGCATAAAGGAACAGCAAATCCAATATATTGATCATCTGATCTGTAATCAGTCAGCTGTAATTGCATGTGAATCCGCAGTGCAGACAGAGGTTTTAATTGCATTTTATTTCTGCCCCAGGGCTTTTCCTGGTGTGGTTTCTAAAACGCCGTAATTCTTCTCATGACAGTTGTGTTGATGCTTAGCATGCTGTATTCTTTATGATCCATTTGCTGTGTGTTCATTGGTTGCAGGTGGGTGACATTTACTGCATTGACTCCCGTTTCTATGGCAACATCAGCCGGTTCATCAACCACATGTGTGAGCCGAACCTGTTCCCCTGCCGGGTGTTCACCACACACCAGGACCTGCGCTTCCCACATATCGCCTTCTTTGCCTGCGAGACCATCAAGGCTGGTGAAGAGCTAGGGTGAGTAAGATGATATGTTTAATCTAGGGTGAGTAGGATGGTGTGTTTAATCTGGAGTGAGTAGGATGATATGTTTAATCTGGAGTGAGTAGGATGGTGTGTTTAATCTGGAGTGAGTAGGAGATGTTTAATCAAGGTTTAATCTGGGTGAAGAGCTAGGGTGAGTAAGATGATATGTTTAATCTAGGGTGAGTAGGATGGTATGTTTAATCTGGGTGAGTAGGATGATATGTTTAATCTAGGGTGAGTAGGATGGTGTGTTTAATCTGGAGTGAGTAGGATGATATGTTTAATCTGGAGTGAGTAGGATGGTGTGTTTAATCTGGAGTGAGTAGGATGGTGTGTTTAATCTGGGTGAGTAGGATGATGTGTTTAATCTAGGGTGAGTAGGATGATATGTTTAATCTAGGGTGAGTAGGATGATATGTTTAATCTAGGGTGAGTAGGATGGTGTGTTTAATCTGGAGTGAGTAGGATGATGTGTTTAATCTGGTAGGTTGATGTTTAATCTAGGATGGGTGTGTTTAATCTGGAGTGGGATGATAGTTTAATCTAGGGGATGATGATGTGTTTAATCTGTGAGTAGGATGGTGTGTTTAATCTAGGATAGGATGTGTGTTTAATCTGGAGTAGGATGGTAGGATGGTGTGTTTAATCTGGAGTGAGTAGGATGATGTGTTTAATCTAGGGTGAGTAGGATGATGTGTTTAATCTAGGGTGAGTTGGATGATATGTTTAATCTAGGGTGAGTAGGATGATATGTTTAATCTAGGGTGAGTAGGATGATATGTTTAATCTAGGGTGAGTAGGATGGTGTGTTTAATCTAGGGTGAGTGGGATGATATGTTTAATCTAGGGTGAGTGGGATGATGTGTTTAATCTAGGGTGAGTGGGATGATGTGTTTAATCTAGGGTGAGTAGGATGATGTGTTTAATCTAGGGTGATTGGGATGATGTGTTTAATCTAGGGTGAGTAGGATGATATGTTTAATCTAGGGTGAGTGGGATGATGTGTTTAATTGTGTCACAAATTGAAATCAGTCACTATCAAAATGAAAACCTGCCACAGTTTCTTTCCATTTTAACACTTGAAAATAGTAAAGTGCCTCTGGCTTTTGGAAAACTGAATTACAGTAGCAAATCTTTTCTCACCAAATGAGACCGGAATAGTAATATCTAGTCTAGATTTAGGATAGGGAGATAATACAGCGAGTGTGTAACGCGAGTGTGAGGAAACGACACACCAATGTCAACTGATAGACGGCGCAGAGGGGAAGTTAAAGAGAAGTAAAGGTGTTACATAACATTATACTCTTTCCGTCCGTCCTATCCAGTTTTGACTACGGCGACCATTTCTGGGACATCAAGGGGAAACACTTTAGCTGTGAATGTGGCTCCTCCAGCTGCAAACACACAGCGGCAGCCATCGCTAGGCGCCAGGCAGACATCTCCCCTCCGGAGCACCAGCCTAGTGTCCTTCCTGATACCAGCTCCTCCATCACCACGCCCTGAGCCACCCACTTTCACCCTACTCACCAATAGGACTTCCAGGCCAGCGAAGAAGCATCTCCATTCCTTCTGAATCGACATTTCCGGTCCCTGTCGCGCACGTCCTCAGACGGCCCACCTCCAACCCAAAGGAAACGATCACCACGGTTAACCTTCAAGTCAACTGAGACCCACACTTTAACCTGCAGACACCCACGTGCTTCATGAATTATGCAGCTCTACGATGACCTCCTAACCAGCATAGACGGTTTTACTGACCCCCGCCACCCCCTCTCAGTGCAGGACCCATTGGACAGGAAGACAGTCTGTTTGATTGACATGTGTCTGAAGTGCCATGAGCAGCTTTAATGGAGAGAGAAAACGCACTGCTATCAGCCTGGCTCTTGTTTTGTTGGTTCCAATTGTAGTTCTCAAACCTGCTTTGTGCTTCACCCTAGACTGTTGCAATCTGGGTAATGGTGTGTCCCTGCCATTATTTTTTTTTTTTAATCAAGTATCTACTAAGCTATGTTGTATATCACGATAAACATTTGCACAGTGTGAAAGGCATTTGTAGCATGAGACTGTCCGTCACCCTAACCGTCACATTCAATCTCATCTGATACCGTACACATTTACAAGGTTCATGCACAATTTGTCTATAGATTTATTTGCCTCGTAGTTCGATTGCAATGTGGATAGGGCACTTTTGGCATTATCCTATGTTTTTAATGGAAACATTTTATTTTGCATTTCTACAGGAAAATAGTGCTTAAAATTGTAATAGAGCTTAAAAATAGGAAGAGACTGGAAATAAATCAATATTATGATACTCACAATTTAAATTTTCTAAAGCAAGTATTAGCTTTCGGAAAGACATTAGAATATAAATCATGGGCACTTAGAACTACCGATTTGAATCAGTAGGACACTGGCCACTCAGCTGGGCTGTTCCAAGGACAGTTGTAAAGTTATCTTTCTTGATCACGCTGACGGATACATCTGTCATGATTTTTGTCTAAACTTTGGTCATTTTTCTTATAGCTACAGTGTGATGAAAACGGGTTTGCCCCCTTTTATATTCTAAATGTCTGCACGTATTTGACACACACAACCTAGTATTACATAAAGCGAAAACAAAGCGAACACATTTTTTATTTGACTGAATGTATTTGAACAATTCCCTTGGTAGGTAAAAGTAATTGCCTTTGACACACAGTTGAGTAGCTAGTTCTGACACCTTTTAGCTGTAATTAATGCACTCAAAAGCTTGCTGAAGTTCTGTCTCTACCATTGCTGTTAAACAACTTTAACACGAAAATATTTGTTATAACATTTAGACATTGACCAAACCATTGTGATCCTTTATAGGTGACACTTTCTCCCCTTTCTGATATATAACCCAGTTGTAACATGTCTGTGGCAAATATACCAAACCATGACGTAAAAGGTTATTATTCTGTGGAAAATAATATAATAATATATTTTTTCAAATAAATCATTCATTTGACCAGAATAATGTAAATTCTAAACACAATGTAGGCATCAGAATATCTCTTGATTTTGAATTGGTAGAATCCTTAGTGAATATGTTGGTATTTGACTTTAAATAATAATCAATATAATAGTTAAAGTTTACATTACAATTTGTTTAACATAGAAACCGTATAGATGTAGTTGATGTAACGCTGTTCAGATTTGCTGAGCCAATTCTAGTAGGCTTTTAATAATTCTAGACTTCTAGACTTTTCGAACACCCTTTTACCCCCCACCCAGCCTTTTCATTTTGAACGATCTAATGTAAAAGTTCAAAAGTAACTTAAAGACTTTAATATAAAAATAATCGGAATACATGAAATAGAGATCCCCTCGTAATTATCCCAATAGAACATTCAGTAAAAATTTGCCAAGAAATTCATGGTTACTTCCGTGTTATCAACAATTCTTTCAGATGTGTTTTGGCATCTTTAATGTACCGTTTGTGCTTAAAGCAGTTACAGAGTGGACTATCGTGCGTTTAGCAAGGTAGTCTGCTCAACAATTACAGAAGCTTGTTACAGACATGCTACAGACATGCTACAGACATGCTACAGACATGTTACAGACATTTCATAGAAAGGTAATACACCCAGTTGTGGAGTAAAAGGGGCCAATTGCATTTTAAGGTGAATAAGAATCGAATACATTGTGCAAATCACACAATTTAGTCAAGGTTAACTTTTTTAATATTAGGTTTTTGTTGACGAATATTTTCATTGTCAGAAGTATGCAATAATAGGAAAAAAAAGGAATAGGAAAGTACTTTTTACATCCACTGTTCTCTGCAGGAAAGTAGCTTTTGAGCTTTGGTTTTTATTGAAATGGCACAACAGGAAGAAAACATTGAGGAATGAAGTGCAGATTTGTTTTTGGTTGGTAGTTGTACAGTTATGGACCATATGTAAAGTTATAACATACTGTACCAGCAAAATAAAAGGTGGATAAAACATAGGTTTTTTTTAATCTCCAGGATTTTGAAACAATGTTTAATTGGAGTTAAGAAAAAAGTTAAATTTTCCAGCAATTTGGAGGGATTACGTCAGGTGTGGTGCAAGCAATGGTGCTGACAAGGTTTTATTTTTCTTAGTTAGTTTTGTATTTCACCCAGTGAATACAAGTTGTAAATTAAAGATGACGAAGCAATTTTCCTTTTTTTACATGTCAATCTATCTCCAGTTTTGTAAATGTAGTTACTCTAGTTGTTTCATGTAGATGAAAACCTACACATTATTCCCATGTCTTTTTAAATGTGTTTCTCATTGTAGTGACTTGCAAAGGTATATAGAAATCTTGTGAAAATGAAGAAAAAAAAGTTACTTTCTGTTACATATTTCTAGACTGTGAAACATCCATCTAATTGGTTTTACCTTTTTTTTTTCAATAAATTTACTACTAATGGAATGACTGCCAGATTCGATTTACAGTGTGTCGGTTTTGTACAAGCACACCAGACTGGTTTGGGTGAATAAGGAGATCTGGAGAAGAACATACAGTATATATCACCGGATGAACTTTCCTCCAAAACACCAGGGACAGCAGGTAGCGTAGCGGTGTAGATGTCAAACTTGCGATAGAATTGGTGTTTGACCAAAACCATAATCCAGCAATGCTTCTCATTTTCACAATTATTACGGTAAATTAATACAATGCATAACTTCATGATTCCAGTATTATTGGTGACAAGTACAGTGTATATAGAAGGTCAACATTAACATGGTGTTGTGTTAATGTGTTTAATGCATTTATATTTGGATTTCAAGTACTTCTCTACACACCGTCCTCCACTTTTAAGGGGAATATTAGCTGAAGCACTTTTAGTTTTAGTTACAGCTGTGTGTCTACATTTTCTTGGGGAGTGTCTTGGTGACAATTTGAGAGATTTGGATTTAAATCAGTGTTCTAGCTGGTTCACAAAGACTTTTATATTTTCATCCCATTTCCACTCAGCTGTAGTTTTGACGTTTTATGTCGGGTCATTGTTGTTCTGGAAGGTGAATTTCTGGCCCAGTTTCAAGTTCTTACAGAGGGCGTCATGTTTAATATAGACTTTTTTTACAGCAGTTGTCACAAGCTGCTTTTACTAAGACCCGGCCTGAATCCCCAAAGAAAAAGCAACGGGTTGATGATGCACTTGGAAAACTCCCTGATAGGATCATAACTTAGGAAGAAACCTAGAGAAGAATCAGACTGTGATGAGTGGCTAGTTCACTTCTAATTGTGCCAGGTGCACATTTTATTAGTACAAATTGTAACATTGAATAAATGCTTTTGAGCTGTTTTTAGAGTCAATAAAACATTTAATCTAAGTCGAATATATGAGCAGGGGGACAAGGACGTGGACAATTCTCAATTTATTAAGTTAACCGGAGAGACAATCATTACAGTTATCCTGAATTAACAAAAGCATTGATTTGTTTTCCATATTTTTTATAAATAGTATCTGTTTTTTTACCATGTTCCGAGAATGGACAAAAGGCGTTGTTTAAACGTATCGTAAGCGTAAATGGTCGTGATCACTGTGAGATCTTACTACAGAAATCTTACGATGTCATTTTTGGAGGGGCCGAGTTTGAGTGTGAAACATTCTCTGTCGTCCAATTATGTCTGAAACCGACCGTGGATCTCAACAATCTGCACATGCAAACAGATAACAGATATATTTCTGATAAATAAGTCCTAAACCCGGCAAGAACTTTGCAGCCCAATATGGGTTTCCAATCTCTCTAAGAAAACAGAATAATCAAAGGCAGCACTAAGATCAAGAAACAAACGGACGAATGCAGAACCGTCAGGTCATTTATTACCTTCTCAAGTGCAGTATCAGTGCTATGATCATTTTATAAATACGATTTGTATTCAAGGCGTTGACCTTAGCTGAGAAAAGGATTTGTAATCATTTTTTATGTTATATCCCTTATCTCTCGTAGCACCAGTGTATAGTAACACAGCACCAACTCAATTTAAAGTTTAAAACGTGTATTGGTCCCATCATTTTGTAAGTGTAGCAAAATGCCTGTGTTAAAGCCTCTAAGGAATGCAGATGATCTAAGTACCTCTATCACAATTATTAAAATATAGTTGATTAACTAGTATGAGGGTCTGCATGTAAAAGCCAGTCCAAGTAGAACTGCAAGTTCAGAAATCACATGCACAGAATATTATTACTATAGTGGTGTTCAAATTGGTTTATTGCTCAGATTATTTAATATTTAAAGACTCAGTGATAGGTTAGCTTGCTGAGGTCTCTGAAACTCAAAGGAGGAAACCAACCAAGGGGAACCATTAAGGGAGTGGGTTTGTACATCAACAGGTCCTTTTAACTAGTTGATTGCTCCCTTCCTGATTACAAGAACAAGAAAAAACAGCGTTTGACAATTGAATCCGAGGAGCATTTTGTTCTTACGAACCGAAGACATTTGAGCTGATAACAAAACTCTCAACTATTAGAACAGGAAACATTAGCATTACAGTGCGGCAAAACCTTTCATGAGCTGGCAGTCTTTGTGTCATGAACAGAAGCCCTTTTTAAACAGGCAAGCACACATTACAAATCGACATGGAATATTTTGGTCACTTGTTTTTGTAGCCATTTTATCTTTGTTGTCTGAATGACTTAAGCAATGTTTAGTAGGGGATCAGCCATGGACACAGACGCAAATGACTCCAAATGGATGGAGAGAAGATCAACCGTGGTGTATGGTAGGTAACCAGGAGATTAACTGTGCTGTATGGTAGGTAACCAGGAGATCAACTGTGCTGTATGGTAGGTAACCAGGAGATCAACTGTGCTGTATGGTAGGTAACCAGGAGATCAACTGTGGTGTATGGTAGGTAACTAGGAGATCAACTGTGCTGTATGGTAGGTAACCAGGAGATCAACTGTGCTGTATGGTAGGTAACCAGGAGATCAACTGTGCTGTATGGTAGGTAACCAGGAGATCAACTGTGGTGTATGGTAGGTAACCAGGAGATCAACTGTGCTGTATGGTAGGTAACCAGGAGATCAACTGTGGTGTATGGTAGGTAACCAGGAGATCAACTGTGGTGTATGGTAGGTAACCATGAGATCAACTGTGGTGTATGGTAGGTAACCAGGAGATCAACTGTGCTGTATGGTGGGTAACCAGGAGATCAACTGTGCTGTATGGTAGATAACCAGGAGATCAACTGTGCTGTATGGTGGGTAACCAGGAGATCAACTGTGCTGTATGGTAGCTAACCAGGAGATCAACTGTGCTGTATGGTAGGTAACCAGGAGATCAACTGTGCTGTATGGTAGGTAACCAGGAGATCAACTGTGCTGTATGGTAGGTAACCAGGAGATCAACTGTGCTGTATGGTAGGTAACCAGGAGATCAACTGTGCTGTATGGTAGGTAACCAGGAGATCAACTGTGCTGTATGGTAGGTAACCAGGAGATCAACTGTGCTGTATGGTAGGTAACCAGGAGATCAACTGTGCTGTATGGTAGGTAATTGCAGTTGTGGTTTTATTGTGCTACTACTATTTCTGGCTGTCATTCTCACTTCGTTCTAAACACTGCAACACTGATCTACTTCACTTCTGTTTCATCCAACTTTTCATTTAATTCTTTTCTATTTTCTATAATCTCTGTTTATGGTTCCTTCATCTGATTTCATTGCCTGTTCTGATGGGGAGTTCTATGAATCTTCTTGACAAGCACTGCTCTTTCAAACACTAATTTGGACACAATAGCATGTAATTGCAGCACACACGGTATAACCTGTGTGTATTCTCATTTTATTTACACATATTGGGATTTTTTACATTAGCTATAAGATTAACTAACATGTATTTTATCGATCTACACAAAATCATTAATTGTCAAAGTCATGGTAAATTTCCTTTACATATTTTGAGAAATAAACAAAGATTCTACAACCAAAATGTTGTTGTTGATTATACATCGACTTTAGGCAAACATTAATTAGTTCACAAGTAGAATTTGTAACATGGGATCATCTGAGATACAGTATTGTTTGTTAACATACTTAGAAATGGCTTATCTGACATTGGTGTGTTTAGCCTTGGAACAGAGATGCCTTTTTCAACCCACTTGGTATGGCATTACAAGGTAAAAATAAATCTGACGGATGAGTAGTTGTTATATATAAACTATGAATATGTGATGAGAGTTGCTGTTTATGTCTGAGATGAGTTTGCATGAAATGACACGTTTTTAGGTTGTCAAGCCAGGTTCTACAATGCTGAAAAAGTACTTTAAAGTTGACATCTCTACCAAATAAACCTTGTATTGGTCTGCAAAAGTACGCTATACTATCAACGCAGACCAAGAAAAAGGTGCCTAAAGATCTGACGCAACAAATGAAATACTTTATAATTTGTTGTTCCTATTTTAAAATATGCTCTGCTTCAGGCCTACTATTCCATAACAGCTAAACGTACAGTATTTGATCACAGCATAGAACCATGAGCTGACGTGATGCTTTCTTTGGCTTTGTGAATCTCAAAAGCAATGCGTTCGGCCACATTCGGGACATGGCGGATGTTGACTCTGGGTGCAGAATACAGCTCCTGGGCCGGATGTCCTGAAAGTCTTCATCAACCAGCGCCAGTAACATGCCAGAGCTCTGATACCAGCAGCATCCACAGTGAGCAGTCAGAGAGAGACCAGAAGATGGACAGTCCTCTACAATATGATGCAGTCACTCAACTTCACCAGAGAGCTGCTAGCGCAGGGGGGAGTGGTCAGCATGACATCATCCATACGCATCAAGTTCTCAACAGCACACCATGGTCAAAGCCAAACAGGTAAAGTTCATACTAATCAACATTTCCTTGCCTGGCTACCTAAAAGTCTAACTGCCGTCATATGTAATGCAGCACCCAAAGTTAGTTTCTTCTCAACACCGAAGTTTGTAACGAACAAAAGTGCATCAGAAGATTTCTCTTATAAATGACCGGCACATGGTATAACATTAGATGTTTTGCTGCTGCGTTACATGACATCAGCCACTAGAGGGATTAAAAGCTCACTCAACTCTTTATAACACGAGACGTACAGAGAGAACATAGAGGCATAAAGTACATCATTGGGAGGCAACACGTTCAATCACAGGACGCACTAAGGAAGGATTTAGTGAAGAGGGCCGGACGTCCAACTTCATTGACTGATTCCTTTGGCTGATTTTATTGGTCATTAGTTGGTCATCAGGCATTTTCTACCAGGACACATATAATGCCCAGTGATCTGAAATCTTCCACCTGTCTTGCAAACCAATCATTGGTTCAGTAGACAGAATTTGGGTTCAAACGGATTAAGCTTATATTTTATTGAAACATAACACGGCACTCCTGTCTCCAAACAACCTGTTGCATGCCTGAGCTGAGCCTAATTTGATTGGAATTTGTGATATGTCTAATACAGGCTGATGTTTCGTTTAGTCAAGATGATATCTTTTTTTCTGAATAGTGGGTTTTTGAAGACTCAACAGATACACAGAATCTCCTCCCGTCTTTACGGCAGAGGTCGCCATTAGAGACACAGGCGGCACTGGAGTTGTCACACACTGTTACACCATGGCATTATGCCAATGCTATTATTAGATGTATTTATATCAGCCTAAGAGTGTAGGTCCTGTTTATCTACACGTTTTCAATTCATTCAGTTGTCAAAAGAACACAAGGTCCCATTGGATTGGACTTTTTCTTTCAACCCAAACCCGCTAAATTGTTAAGGGGGGACAAAATTCATTACTGGATGGTTAGGAAACATTACGGTTAACTTTCTTGCTCCAGGACAGAAAACATGTTGTTCCGGGATAATGGTGAGGCCTTTAAACGCATGTCCTGTGAACCATTTTGGGATGAGCTCCTGCGGTGAGCCAGGAGGCATTCAATCAGCTCATCCAGGGTATTTTTCTCTGGGGGACAGAGTGACCACGGCTGATCTGAAAGAACCTCCGGGTTGATGTCATCCAAACCCTAGAGTCTCTAGTTTCAAAACCAGGAAAACTTCAGCAATTGGCTTGTGGGGGTGGTTGTCTCCATTCAGTTTGATGTGAGTCAGTGATAAATATCTAAAAATATAGCTATGTGCTCGGCTCCGATGTGAGCATCGGCTGACTCCTCCGCATTTACCCCGGTTGACACGGAGCCTTGTTGAATTGACAGGGGGTACGTCCGGATGTGGAAGCATACAAGCGTGTTTCTTTCACTGTAACTCGAATTAATTAGGAGATCTTTTTTGTCGACTCATTTGAAAGCATGTGATTATCTATAGTTTCAAACAAGTCCACTGAATACATTTACAATCCCATTGATCTGATGTCATGAATAACATAAGTTATGTTATAACTAAATAACCAAATATACCTTAATTGAGGTAATAGAAGTGCTGATCCAATAAACATGTTTACCATGAAAGTATTCACTCCTGGAATATTATGTTTTACAATGATACACGAAGTATGTATGTTTTTATGAACGAATTTGCAACAAAATAATAACTACAAAATCTAGGGTCTTATTGACTCAGTCGGCTTAAGTATTCATAGAGATGGTCAATCGCAACCACTGACTCTACCTTATCCACTCTGCCTCATCCACCCTGCCTCATCCACTCCGCTTCATCCACTCCGCTCATCCACTCCGCCTCATCTACTCCGCCTCATCTACTCCGCCTCATCTACTCCGCCTCATCCACTCCGCCTCATCCACTCCGCCTCATCCACTCTGCCTCATCCACTCAGCCTCATCCACTCCGCCTCATCCACTCCGCCTCATCCACTCCGCCTCATCTACTCCGCCTCATCCACTCAGCCTCATCCACTCCGCCTCATCCACTCAGCCTCATCCACTCCGCCTCATCCACTCCGCCTCATCCACTCCGCCTCATCCACTCCGCCTCATCCACTCAGCCTCATCCACTCCTCCTCATCTACTCAGCCTCATCCACTCCGCCTCATCCACTCCGCCTCATCCACTCCGCCTCATCCACTCCTCCTCATCTACTCAGCCTCATCCACTCCTCCTCATCTACTCAGCCTCATCCACTCCGCCTCATCCACTCAGCCTCATCCACTCCGCCTAATCCACTCTGCCTCATCCACCCTCATCCTCCGCCTCATCCACTCCGCCTCATCCACTCCTCCTCATCTACTCAGCCTCATCCACTCCATCCCTCATCTACTCCGCCTCATCCACTCAGCCTCATCCACTCCTCCTCATCTACTCAGCCTCATCCACTCAGCCTCATCCACTCCGCCTCATCTACTCCGCCTCATCCACTCCGCCTCATCCACTCCGCCTCATCCACTCCGCCTCATCCACTCCGCCTCATCCACTCCGCCTCATCCACTCCGCCTCATCCACTCCGCCTCATCCACTCAGCCTCATCCACTCCTCCTCATCCACTCAGCCTCATCCACTCAGCCTCATCCACTCCGCCTCATCCACTCCGCCTCATCCACTCCGCCTCATCCACTCCGCCTCATCCACTCCGCCTCATCCACTCCGCCTCATCCACTCCGCCTCATCCACTCTGCCTCATCCACTCTGCCTCATCCACGGAGCGCTCCTGAACCGGTCGACTCGCTGATTGGCTCATTGCGGTCACATGCTCGTATTGTTACGGACCGGTCTTCTGAATCGGACACATTGTTCACAGCAAACGATCAGCTGGGATCCGGAGGACACAACCTCAGTTTATGGGTTTGTGATGGGATTTATATCCGCGGACAAACCCGGGTTGAAGTGTTTCTCTTTCATTTTGGGCACATCAAACACTTTTTTCGGGGAGTCTTCTTAACTGTCGTTTCGACACCGACCAGATGTTGAGAATAGTGAGAAGACACTACGGCGTGTTTCTCTTGGATGATTTCCCGGTGTTTCCTGTGAAGTGGATGTAATATGTGGATGGAATCGGATCATCTATCAATATATTGCTTTAGTTAGGCTACATGTTGCGCCTGAATGCAAACTTCTCTTTCCGTATTTCGCATGGCTTTGACAGTGGAGTGAACAGACAAAAAGGAAAGGGTTTCCCGAATAAGACAATCCCAAGTCTAGTATCCACCTGTGGTCTGGCTGCGTGTGAAGGTTGGTATGCTTCTCTCCTCCGTGTTCACTGACACCAGATCGGATTTGTACTGTTGGATCATTGGGTTTCTAGGATGGCTCGGTTCACTGGAGATCTACCCACTCGCTATGGATCCGGAGGTGCAGGCGGAGGAGCAGGCAGAGGTGCGCCGGGCGCAGGCAGGGGGGGCGCCCGTCCTGGTGGTCCTCCGGGCGGCCAGAGGATGTACAAGCAGTCGATGGCCCAGAGAGCCAGGACCATGGCCATATATAACCCCAATCCGGTCAAACAGAACTGCTTCACTGTCAACCGGTCCCTGTTCATCTTTCGAGAGGACAACCTCATTAGGAAGTATGCCAAACGAATAACAGAATGGCCATATCCTTTATACCAAAAGGTAAAAAAAAATATATATATATAGGTGACATCATATTGTTCTTTGTATAACACGTGTCCATATATTTGACCACACCGGTGGGTTTTCCTTCATATATTTGACAAGGAGTCCCAGTTTAGTATTTAAAGATTTAATTTTAATTCCCAACCATATGTCTGGCCCAATAAAAAAAAGTGTTATTTTGGTCATCATTTCGATGCTCATCTGCCCGTAAAATGAAATCATTACATTAGAAGTATCCGGGTGGGATCAACACAATTAGCCCATAAACTAATCTGGTCCACCTGTCCCTGAGGTTTATCCTGATTGGGTAAAGGACCAGTGTGTTAGATCTAGTTAAGTGATCTAGTTAAGTGATCTAGTTAAGTGATCTAGTTAAGTGATCTAGTTTAGTGATCTGGTTTAGTGATCTAGTTTAGTGATCTAGTTAAGTGATCTAGTTAAGTGATCTAGTTAAGTGATCTAGTTAAGTGATCTAGTTTAGTGATCTAGTTTAGTGATCTGGTTTAGTGATCTAGTTAAGTGATCTGGTTTAGTGATCTGGTTTATTCATCAGGTTTAGTGATCTGGTTTAGTGATCTAGTTTAGTGATCTGATTAAGGGATCTAGTTTAGTGATCTAGTTAAGTGATCTGGTTTAGTGATCTGGTTTATTAATCAGGTTTAGTGATCTGGTTTAGTGATCTAGTTTAGTGATCTAGTTTAGTGATCTGGTTTAGTGATCTAGTTAAGTGATCTGGTTTAGTGATCTGGTTTATTAATCAGGTTTAGTGATCTGGTTTAGTGATCTAGTTTAGTGATCTAGTTTAGTGTCCAGTTTAGTTATCTAGTTTAGAGATGCAGTTTTGTGATCCAGTTAAGTGATCTAGTTTTGTGACCAACTTTAGTGATCTAGTTAAGTGATCTAGTTTAGTGATCTAGTTTAGTGGTCCAGTTTAGTGATCTAGTTTAATGATCCAGTTTAGTGATCCAGTTTATTGATCCAGTTGTGTGATCCATTTTAGTGATCTAGTTTAGTGATCTAGTTTAGTGATCTAGTTTAGTGATCTAGTTTAATGATCCAGTTTAGTGATCCAGTTGTGTGATCCATTTTAGTGATCTAGTTTAGTGATCTAGTTTAGTGGTCCAGTTTAGTGATCTAGTTTAATGATCCAGTTTAGTGATCCAGTTGTGTGATCCATTTTAGTGATCTAGTTTAGTGATCTAGTTTAGTGGTCCAGTTTAGTGATCTAGTTTAATGATCCAGTTTAGTGATCCAGTTGTGTGATCCATTTTAGTGATCTAGTTTAGTGATCTAGTTTAATGATCCAGTTTAGTGATCCAGTTGTGTGATCCATTTTAGTGATCTAGTTTAGTGATCTAGTTTAGTGGTCCAGTTTAGTGATCTAGTTTAATGATCCAGTTTAGTGATCCAGTTGTGTGATCCATTTTAGTGATCTAGTTTAGTGATCTAGTTTAGTGATCTAGTTTAGTGATCTAGTTTAGTGATCCATTTTAGTGATCTAGTTTAGTGATCTAGTTTAGTGATCTAGTTTTACTGATCTAGTTTAGTGATCTAGTTTAGTGGTCCAGTTTAGTGATCTAGTTTAATGATCCAGTTTAGTGATCCAGTTTATTGATCCAGTTGTGTGATCCATTTTAGTGATCTAGTTTAGTGATCTAGTTTAGTGATCTAGTTAAGTGATCTAGTTTAGTGATCTAGTTTAGTGGTCCAGTTTAGTGATCTAGTTTAATGATCCAGTTTAGTGATCCAGTTGTGTGATCCATTTTAGTGATCTAGTTTAGTGATCTAGTTTAGTGATCCAGTTTAGTGATCAGTTTAGTGATCCATTTTAGTGATCAAAATGATCAGTTTAATGATCCAGTTTATTGATCCAGTTGTGTGATCCATTTTAGTGATCTAGTTTAGTGATCTAGTTTAGTGATCTAGTTTAGTGATCTAGTTTAGTGACATGGCAAAATATCAATAATAATGTAATTTCTTATAAATGGTGTGGTTGTTATGATCACCAAATGCGGTCAACCACGTCACTGCATTTAATTATTTTCCATATAATATCATATTCCTATACTCCAATTTATTTTACATTGTTACAGAGCGTGAAATGCATTCCGATTTTGTCGTTTTTATTCACTGCGTTTCGTTGTCTTGGATTAGTCTTCGTTTTTTAATGATCCTTTCTCTTTATTCTTTTTCCTTTGCATATAGGCCTATTGCTTTTGCAGTTTTTGTATTATCACTGTGGCTTCAGCTGTTGCTCTCCACGGACATGTTCCGTTTTTAATGCGAACGCGTTAAACCTTAGAGGAGACTTGCTTTGAGTTTGTGTGAGGTCTTGTTTAGGACTTCTGTGCCTCTGGATCTCTCTCCGTGGTCCTGATCTCGCTTATGCTCTGCCTGCCACGCCACTTTGAACCACTAGTGCCGTAGGGCGCATGGCAAATGCAACCAGAGAGCTAGATCTGTCAATAACTCGTATCTGCTGTGTGGGTGTCAGCGAGAACAGCACTCTACGTGTTCGACATGCAATACAGTAGTGGTGAAATATGTAGCTGTGCCCTCGATAAGTTCATGTGAACGTTAAGGCGATGAATTAATAAAGCAAGTCGACGAAAGGGGCAGGACGACGGCACATTCTAATTGTAAAACACATAAGCCAAAGCCCTGACTCCTCCCTGATATTTTATTTGTTCACTCATAGGCCAGGTATTAGTAGTGCTTGGGTTTTTGCGTGCGTGTTTAGGCTTTATGCTGCCCAGGGAAAACGGTTCAAGACTCTAGAGTGATGGGTCGATGAGGTCAGTTAAAGCCTTCCCCTTCCTCTGTGACATGCTATTAGACAAAGTTATCCCCCTGGGGGGGTAACCCTACCAAATGGATTGTAGAAGGAATCAGCCATAGAAAACGGATTAACTGGTCACCCAACTGGAAAGATGTTGTACGCCAAGTAGCTCTATAAGGTCTTGCCACACTTGGGCAAACCATGATCCATTGATAGCTAGTTAGCACACCATCTTGCCATGTGTAATTCACACGCATGGCTTTATGTTGGACTACTGTTAATTAAAAGCCATTCATTGGTTAAATGACTTCAATGGGTCAACCATATCCTATGCTGTGGTGTGTATCGCTCCCAATGCTTTTTCAAATCAGTTTATTCTGCGTTCAGACCAGCTCTGTTGAGTTCTGGCAGGTGGTGGATGATCTCTGCTCCATTTTCTCGGCCTTTACATTGTTTAGTTTGGATATGTGTTATTAAATGTACTGTGTGTTATTAAATGTACTGTGATCATTTGAATTATATGTATTATTCATAGAGATGCAACTAGAACCAGAGCTGGGGCTTCCTGCTAAGATACATGTCATAGCTAGAGTTTATTGTGTTGTTAATGAAATTCTCTGTCATGCCTTGTGTTCCTTAACCTGTGCACTCCGTTTGAGTACTTGATCCTGGCCACCATTATTGCAAACTGCATTGTGCTGGCCCTGGAGCAACATCTGCCAGCCAGCGACAAGACCCCTATGTCAGAACGCCTGGTAAGTTTCAACACTTCTCTCGTTGCATTGAACTCGGGCTTCGTCCCAAATGGCACCCTTTTTTCAGTCTAAATGTGTACTCAACAGGGATAGGGTGCCATCTGGAACGCAGCCTATTTTTTATCCCACGTCCTCTGCTGTCTCTCAGTGATCTGGTTTTACTTATGTATTGTCTTCTGCTTGTCTGCGTTAAAAGTGCACACGGTTACGTTGAAATGTTAGCTGACAGAGAACTGACTCTTTAACCATGTACAACGCAGTGGTCAGGGCGAACACACTGCCCACATGTCCGCCTTCCAGTCAGGAGGCCCACAGTCTCACCCACTGGGTCAGCCACGCCTCCAGAGAGCAGCACCCCTCCGTCGTTAGTTCCTGGGAGCATGATGATGATGTGTGTCTCCATCTCCTCCCGGCTGTCATGCCTTAATTCACCCGAGCCTGACAACGAGCTGACTTTGATCCCACTTTACCTCCTCGGGCCCCCGTTCCAGCGCACGCTGACACGCGTATAGCCTAGAACCTCGCTGAGACTCCGCCAGTCGAATCGAACCATTAAACTAATGTCTGTCGCATAAGTAGAGTCAGAATGAAGCCGACAGAGACCTCGTGACGGGCGGGGAATACAGAGCAGCTCCTCCAACGCGACCTCCTCCGAATCCGGCGTTCAGTACTTTGCGCACACAGATGTGATCGTCGGGATATTAAGACTCCTCTGCTTTAGAGTGAATAGAAATGCATGAAAAAGACACGGCTGGAGCGGCCCCACAAAACAAAGTTAATGACTCTCGCTCTACAGTGGCCACCTGCTCCCGTTCACGTCCCCGTACGCGTAGTCAGCAGTGGAGTGTCGCAGTGGCACACCAAAACATAAATAGCTCCTCCCCTCCTCCCCCATCCCCTCAAGTGGAATCGTGCAATACAAGCATCCTTGCAATTAGCTGAACACTGGTTGTAAATGGTGCCTGAATAAGTCGATGAATAGATTAAAGGTGTGTTTGTTAGGTGAGGGTCGTTATAGGATGACTCTGTCAATAAGTGTTGCTCTTCCGGAGCATTCCGTATCCGTGAACAGTTTATATCTGTACGTTATACATGCTAACACAGTCTTGTCTACGACCACCACTTATGGATAGATCCTCCAGTCCAGTCTAGCAATAAATATAGCTTTAAAATGGCATTGAGCAGAAGTCCATAAACTCGGAGTGCTTTTACTATGCGGTCCGATAGTTAATGGAAGAATAATAAGACTAATTTCTTCGGATGAACAACCAACCAATCAGATTGTTAAAAACTTGACATTGGCCAAACTCAAACTCAGTTGAGATTATTTGTGTCGGGATGCCTGAGTAGGGTTTAGCTATGAAGAGAGGAGGAGTAAGAGAAGACAGTGTAGGGCGTGGGATATACTTTGCAGGGGGTCAGTGTAGGGCGTGAGATATTTGCTAGTGGTTTGGCTTGTGACAGTGCCTCAGGTCACCACTGGCATTCATGGATGTGTGTGGATTAAGTGTCAAGTCATTTAACACTGCTTTGAACAAGAGCTTGGGTCACGCTAATGACAAATTGGGCTTTTGTTAAAGATCTTCATAAAACTACAAACGTTTGTTAATCGTTTCAATGTTTTGTAACAGATTAAGTAGGAATGAGATCACTATCAATCACTTTAGGAAACCAAAAGGCCTCATCAAATTATGGCTTTAATACATTTTAATGAAACTGGTGAGATTTATTAACAGTATAATCTTATCTCATATCTTATGCATATGGTAATGTGTTATAACCTAATGACTATGATCACGATTATTCTTAGTTTTGTTGTGAAGGACACCCAGAGAGGGTTCCATTTGTCGAACTAATTAGATAAAAGTAAAATATATACTGTCATTAACTCTATCACCTTCTCTCTTCTGCCATGCTTCATTAACCTCTCTTTTCAAACAAGAATTTGTCTTTCTCCCTTGTCCCCTGTTTCTGCCTCTCTCATGTCCCGTGTCTCTGTTTCTCTCCCTTGTCCCCCCTGTCTCTCTCTCTCTCTCTCTCTCTCTCGTCCCCTGTCTCTCTCATGTCCCATGTCTCTCTCTCTCTCACTTCCTTGTTCTCTGTCTCTCTCCATCTTAGGACGACACTGAGCCCTACTTTATTGGAATATTCTGTTTTGAAGCTGGCATTAAGATCATCGCCTTGGGCTTTGCATTTCACAAAGGCTCGTACCTCCGTAACGGCTGGAACGTAATGGACTTTGTGGTTGTCCTCACTGGGTGAGTTCTGGGCCCGACGGGCGTGTGTCTATGCGGGTCTCTGTAGATGGGCTGGATGAAAGAAAGCCTGATTTGTTCATGTGCATGCATGTTTTTATGTGTTCTATGAATGTGTATTGTGAAGCCCTGATGGATTTACTGAAACCTGATAGGTGCTCTGCTGCTAAACCACCTGCAGTTACAGTACATTGTGTTGTGCAATTTTGGGTCTGTGCGTTTGGTCATTCTGACCCCTTCAGGAATCAATTCACAACTCTGGCATTACTAGAGTCCTGCTCCAGCCAAGTGAGCTGACCTATGCTAATCCAATGAGTTTGATGAATCCGTTTTCACAGTCTTCGTGGCTATTTTGAATCTCACGTTTGGCTCTCCTTTTTTGATGAAAGGGCCCTGTGGAAGATCAGAGGTAATGGGCTAATCTGGATTAATACTAAACGTGTGTAGAGCTCCAGTGATGCAGCGGTAATTGTTCCACATATTTACATGGGTAGACACTCTTTGTGCCATGTGTTTGAAGTCTGGAGCTCTTAGTTTGGCTTGGCTGAGAGAGAGTGTCTGGCTGGCAGGGAGACTACCAGCCAGGGAGACTACCAACCAGGGAGACTACCAGCCAGGGAGACTACCAGCCAGGGAAACTACCAGCCAGGGAGACTACCAGCCAGGGAGACTACCAGCCAGGGAGACTACCAACCAGGGAGACTACCAACCAGGAGACTACCAACCAGGGAGACTACCAGCCAGGGAGACTACCAACCAGGGAGACTACCAACCAGGGAGACTACCAACCAGGAAGACTACCAACCAGGGAGACTACCAGCCAGGGAGACTACCAACCAGGGAGACTACCAACCAGGGGGACTACCAGCCAGGGAGACTACCAGCCAGGGAGACTACCAGCCAGGAGACTACCAGACTACCAGCCAGGGAGACTACCAGACTACCAGCCATGGAGACTACCAGACTACCAGCCAGGGAGACTACCAGACTACCAGCCAGGGAGACTACCAGCCAGGGAGACTACCAGACTACCAGCCAGGAGACTACCAGCCAGGAGACTACCAGACTACCAGCCAGGGAGACTACCAGACTACCAGCCAGGGAGACTACCAGACTACCAGCCAGGGAGACTACCAGCCAGGGAGACTACCAGACTACCAGCCAGGGAGACTACCAACCAGGGGGACTATGACCGGATAAATATGGAGATCTTGACGACAGGCTTTACACGATTTGTAAGATGAATCTATCACAGGGAACAATCAGATAGTTTTTCTGCTTAACAAACAGATAAACAGAATAGTTGTCCAGCACCATAAAAAGACCCTGAAGGTATCGAATAAAAATTAAACAGAATATTCAAATATACAATTCTATTGACATTTAAAGTTTTTTTCTTCTCTGGTTATTTTTCTAAGATGTTCTAGTTTTTATTTTAAAAACGGTTGTAGAGGTCATAGGTCAATGGCCTTTGGTGATGTGGGTCATTACCTTATTACCATCTGTATGTGCCACTCCTGGTATCCCTGTCCCTCCTACTGTCTTGTCATTTAACAAATAAGAAATATAAATTATAAAGGATCTTTCGTCATTGTCCAAACTGATCAATGTGTTGAGCCTAAAAACAGCTCTTAGCAGTGGAATATTGACCACATTTCACACCCCTTGGCCTTTATTGCTTGAATAAATCCGACATAAGAAGTGTTAGCAGCTATTTCCTTATCCCCAGTTGTTACATTTTCTCTTTTGTTCTCATCAGCCAACCACAAACCCTGTCTCTGAAAATGTCCATGACATAAAGAAAACCACAGGCATTTTCTTTTTTTATCCACTGGTGACAACCTGTCAGAATTACTGGTTCCATCCAATTAAACGCACTGACCAGATTTTTTTTGCACAAATCTTCTACCGGGGCACGACTGGATTTTCTTTCTAGGTACATGACAAAATAAATTATAGACTGAATTTAAAGACGGGCGTCACAGGAATATGTCATGATTTACTTAATTTAGAAACATGGTTCCCAGTTTGAATTTAAAAGAGACTTTGGTCTGTTGAACCTTTGACTGAGAAATGAATCAGTCTAACGCTGAAGTGCTATGAAACGGAGAGCTCATTATTTGTTTTATTTTCAATATGTTTGACTGATAGCTAGATTATATTAAAACGCATTAGCTCATCCACCAGCATTATAATGTGTTTTTACTGTATATTACAGAGTCATATTGAACATCTATAGTGAGCCGTGTTTTATTTCGCACCCTTGAGTAGCTAATTGGTCCGTGCTCCACTGTTTAGATAGCCAGCTCCTCTGGTGGTTCCCAAACGGCCGGGCCTCATACTTACTAATCAAGTCCTCAGTTGGCCTTTTACAATACTTAGAAACAGCACGGCAACCCAAATCAAATGTTCTCAACGCCTTCGCTCTCGGTTGATCGTAACCGGAGACGACCTGCGGAAGCAACGTTGGCAGTAATGTCGTTCGTTGTTGTCTCCTACCATTGAGCTTGTGGTTTACATCTTAATGTTATGAAAATTAGATTGTCTCGCTGACTTCAAAGTACTGCGTTCGATTCTTCACCCTTTCATGTGCTTTTTTGTTAGATATGGACTGTCAATTGTGGGCTTCAAAGTGTCAGCAGCCTGGTAGGTGGGGTCAGTCCATTCTGTTATGCCCCCCCGTCAGCATCAATGGTTTGTCCCTTTGAACGTCAGACTGTCAGATTACTTGTCTGCAGTAATGGTTTTGCTCTCACCAAGCTTTACATGTGTTGTAACGGGGACAGGACCCCGGGAACAGACCAGTAGGATGTGTTTTATATCATAACTAGAAGGGTGACTGTAGGAGATGACGGGGAAATCATCGATAAAAACTGCTGTGCTGGGTTGCAGTGTGGTCAAACACCTGATTGGCTGTCTGGGAGATATGGGTTGCAGTGTGGTCAACCACCTGATAGGCTGTCTGGGAGATATGGGTTGCAGTGTGGTCAACCACCTGATTGGCTGTCTGGGAGATATGGGTTGGGTGGTCTACCACCTGATAGGCTGTCTGGGAGATCTGGGTTGCAGTGTGGTCAACCACCTGATTGGCTGTCTGGGAGATATGGGTTGCAGTGTGGTCAACCACCTGATAGGCTGTCTGGGAGATATGGGTTGCAGTGTGGTCAACCACCTGATAGGCTGTCTGGGAGATATGTGTTGCAGTGTGGTCAACCACCTGATTGGCTGTCTGGGAGATATGGGTTGCAGTGTGGTCAACCACCTGATAGGCTGTCTGGGAGATATGGGTTGCAGTGTGGTCTACCACCTGATAGGCTGTCTGGGAGATATGGGTTGCAGTGTGGTCAACCACCTGATAGGCTGTCTGAGAGATATGGGTTGCAGTGTGGTCAACCACCTGATAGGCTGTCTGAGAGATATGGGTTGCAGTGTGGTCAACCACCTGATAGGCTGTCTGGGAGATCTGGGTTGCAGTGTGGTCAACCACATGATTGGCTGTCTGGGAGATCTGGGTTGCAGTGTGGTCAACCACCTGATAGGCTGTCTGGGAGATATGTGTTGCAGTGTGGTCAACTACCTGATTGGCTGTCTGGGAGATATGGGTTGCAGTGTGATCAACCACCTGATTGGCTGTCTGAGAGATAAGGGTTGCAGTGTGGTCAACCACCTGATTGGCTGTCTGGGAGATATGTGTTGCAGTGTGGTCAACTACCTGATTGGCTGTCTGGGAGATCTGGGTTGCAGTGTGGTCAACCACCTGATAGGCTGTCTGAGAGATAAGGGTTGCAGTGTGGTCAACCACCTGATAGGCTGTCTGAGAGATATGGGTTGCAGTGTGGTCAACCACCTGATAGGCTGTCTGAGAGATAAGGGTTGCAGTATGGTCAACCACCTGATAGGCTGTCTGAGAGATCTGGGTTGCAGTGTGGTCAACCACCTGATAGGCTGTCTGAGAGATAAGGGTTGCAGTATGGTCAACCACCTGATAGGCTGTCTGGGAGATATGGGTTGCAGTGTGGTCAACCACCTGATAGGCTGTCTGAGAGATAAGGGTTGCAGTGTGGTCAACCACCTGATAGGCTGTCTGAGAGATATGGGTTGCAGTGTGGTCAACCACCTGATAGGCTGTCTGAGAGATCTGGGATGCAGTGTGGTCTCTTTTGCGACCACCTGATAGGCTGTCTGGGAGATATGGGTTGCAGTGTGGTCAACCACCTGATAGGCTGTCTGAGAGATCTGGGATGCAGTGTGGTCTCTTTTGCGACCACCTGATAGGCTGTCTGGGAGATATGGGCATGTGCCATCGACTCCTCTGTAGGCTCTCCAACCTTCATCTCCTTCTGTTTTTCTTCTTTCTTGGCTCCATTGTGGCTGGCCTTGGATCAGGGCTTGGAGCTGCTGTCCTCCTGCCCGCTCTATGATGTTCTCCCAGCGCATTACCTTCAGAGGCTCCCCCCCCCTCCCGCCTGCTCTCCAGGAGACTCTTTCTATTTCCCTTGACATGGTCCCCATGGTTTACTGCTGGGTAGGGCCGAGGTAGGGGCCACTGGGCGCTTCCAGAGGCTTTTCTTCCTGAAGCAGGCTTGCACGGTGTGCATACTATTACTGGGGGGCTTGTGTGTGATTCCCAGGGAATCGACACAACAATACGGAAGTGCTCAGGGACCTGGAAGGGATTTTATTATGGAAACAACACAACAAGAACTCAGGAAACTTGAAATGAAGAGCAAACCACGGGGGCATGTGAGGTGTCTTATTGTTGGTGGTGTACGAGGAACTAGAGCAGGTGGACCTTTATTCAGGTGGTCCTCTTGGGAACGTCGGGCTTGTCTGTGCCACAGTATCTCATGTGAGGGAAGAACCGTGTGTCTCAGAGAGTGTCCTGTACGTGTGGTTGTGTTGCCGGACCTTGGGTCTCGTCTGAATAAGACGTAATGCGACGATTTCCCCCAAAACAATTTGTGTTGTCCCTTTTGAAAAGGCTTTAAAGAAGCCAAGTCTGTCAATGTACCATGGCCATAAGGATTGTATGCGTCTACATAAGACAATGGCCTTAAAACCGCTACGAGGCCTTTATTTCATATTTAGTGACAGCGACGGATTTCGTCACTGGATAAATGAAAGGACTATAGAGGATTTATGCCGCCGTGTACTCACTGGTGCTGTGGAGGACTGGTGGGATTGGCTCCTGATTGAGGACAATATGGTGGACATGGCTGGTGAGGTTATTCAGCCCCTCAGCGATTCCCACATCTGTGGGATGAGTGAAGCGTCACCTACGCTGTACAGTCTCCACTGGAGCAGTGCTTCAGCGTAACACCTCCTGGCGAAGGGGGTTTATCTCCTCTCGTTGTGAAGGACCCTGCACCTGCCACACGCTCTGCGGAATTTGCCCGTTCTCTCGTCTCCTAGACGCCGTCCAGTCATCGTTCCTCTCCCCTTTTTCACTGGCTTGCAGTTAAAGCGAATGCAATGTGTAAACACACTACGGTCGACACGTTTGACCGGGGTAATTGTCTCTTTTCTAACCATTTTGTTTCAATCCTTCTTGTCGTGTCGTCGCCGCTGTCTCGTGTGTTCTCGTCCTCTCTGCTTACGCATCAGGCAATGGAATTCCAGCCAGTGATATAAACGGTTTCCCTAATTAGTACTTGGCACATGTGCTCTCGTCAATCAACACCTGCTCTAGGTGTGGATAAGTGCTACTACAGTTTTGTGTTTCTCTGGTGACATTAGTGCCACTAACGTTCACAGTAGATGACACCAGCCAGATCGTCAGTATTCGTGTTGTGTATTCAATTGTAGTGCTTTAAGAAGTGCAGTAAATCAAAATGCCTAGTATGTGTTGAGCTGCTCTGCGTTTCAGTTGTTCTGTTCAGTCCGTCGTTTTGATCGTATCGCAAGAGACAGAGTTCTGCACTTTGTAGGTGTTCTTCTGCATAGGACGATTGAGCTTTTTGCGTTGTCTACTTTTTGTTTTCTAATAGATTGATCGTTGTGTTCAAAGTGTTTACCATTTCATGAAAACATTTTTCACTTGGTCCAACTGACTGTGTGACTCACTGTTTCATGCTGCAATATCATATTGATACTCATTTTGTCTTAATAAAAACACATGAATGATATTGCTAACTGTCAATGGAGTTCCCACTGATAGCAGCCACGTATTCAACCGACATTACAGCTGACCTCTTAAAGTGTTACTGTTAAACGAAACAATGCTTTAATAAAGCGAACTACGTTTGACCTTTGACACGGCCAATGCTATACAACCAGAGGCTCAGAGGGTTTGAGAACAGCAGGGCTCCAGTGTAACCCACCTAGAATTCAGGAAGCGTGAAGATAATGCCCTTGGGTTTGACCGAACCATGGTCCCAGCCACCAAAATAGGATGTATTGCTCGTGAAGACGACGCATTTGACTTTAAGCGTAGACATTCGTGGAGATCCTTGCCTGGGTTCCTGATTTTCTTTTTGCAACTTCTTTACCTGTTGACTGCTTCGGGTGAGATGTGTGCAGTGGACCGGTCTTGGTTGGGTTTTAACTGTTGGTCGCGACTCGAGACTCTTATGCTTGTGCTTGTGTTACCTGCTTGAGCAGTTATGGAGTATTGGTGCAGAACGCGTTTACCCACATTGTAGCGGGCCGATACCAGCACGTCTCCATGTCTGCCGGCCACTGTGCTCCAGGGTAATCTACATCTCTCTGTCTGCCCCGTCTCTCTGTGTTTGTCTTCCTCTCACACATCGCTTTGTTTTTGTATGATAGTCACTCACACACCACCACACACACCTACACACACTCACGTTGTCTGCCACTCTCTCGTTTTTCTTTACTAACTTAATGTACACTTTAGCCAAATTCTAATCCTATACCTCAATTGTAAGTCTAACCTTAAGTCCAATCTTAAAACAGTCGTTTGACCAGGAGACTGTTCTCACTTTGTGTGATTTGCCATGGGTCACTTACAACACTTACGAGGGCTTAAAGTTCTCACAGGTATTATACCACAGGTATACGAACACATGTATACTAACACAGCTATATGAACACAGGTATAAGAACACATGTATACTAACACAGGTATATGAACACAGGTATAAGAACACATGTATACTAACACAGGTATACGAACACATGTATACTAAGTGTATACGAACACAGGTATACGAACACATGTATACTAACACAGGTATACGAACACATGTATACTAAGTGTATACTAACACAGGTATACGGACACATGTATACTAACACAGGTATACAAACACATGTATACTAACACAGGTATATTAATGCAGGTATACTAACGCAGGTATACTAACGCAGTAATACTAACACATGTATACTAACACAGGTATACAAACACAGGTATACGAACACATGTATACTAATGTATACTAACACAGGTATACGAACACATGTATACTAACACAGGTATACGGACACATGTATACTAAGTGTATACGAACACAGGTATACGAACACATGTATACTAACACAGGTATACGAACACATGTATACTAACACAGGTATACGGACACATGTATACTAAGTGTATACGAACACAGGTATACGAACACATGTATACTAACACAGGTATACGGACACATGTATACTAACACAGGTATACAAACACATGTATACTAACACATGTATATTAATGCAGGTATACTAACGCAGGTATACTAACGCAGTAATACTAACACAGGTATACTAACGCAGGTATACTAACACAGGTATACTAACACAGGTATTATAACACAGGTATACTAACACGGGTATTCTAACACGGGTAAACTAACACGGGTATACTAACACGGGCATACTAACACAGGTATACTAACACATGTATACTAACACATGTATTCTAACACATGTATACTAACACAGGTATACTAACACAGGTATTATAACACAGGTATACTAACACAGGTATACTAACACATGTATACTAACACATGTATACTAACACAGGTATACTAACACAGGTATACTAACACAGGTACACTAACGCAGATAATATATAGGTAGAGAAGTGGCACGTTGTGTTTGGCACGTCAGGATCCAACCATTTACTGTTTTTCACAGTGCAACGTCTGCTGTCACACAGGTGCCAATGAAGCATTCACTCAGTGTGGGTGGAGAGAGACGTAGACACTAACAAAGATCCACCTGCAAATGGTGTTGATTGGCACAGCATCAGGTATTGTTCCAGTCCAGCTGAATGGAAGCGGATTACAGATCATCAGATAGGAGCTCTATATTAGGTTACGATATACACACTAAGGCTGGGCTGAGACTGTATTTTCACAGGCCCGGCTCCTGGTGCATTGGTCCAAATGGTATGAAATCGCATCGAATCGGTAGGCGAGCGTAATGCTGCAGGGCGTAAGATAGGTAGCGGATACATGACGTGTATGAAATACTCTGTGCATTTGAAGTTATCTTCTGGACGGATGTCCTAACTACTCAATACGGCTCTTTGTTCTTCTCTAAGTTTCACAACCACCAACACGAAAGATTTCATTAGTGCCTGGGTTCCACATGCATATGTGCACGTCCACCCACACACTTCCTGTGGAAATTAAAAGGCTATTTGGGATTGCATTTCCATTTCCATATTGTCCACTAAAAAGTGGGGCATTCTTTGAAAATGGAAATGTTGTCTGGGAAGGCATTTTTATTTGAATATGTCCGTTATATGCTTCCATGAATAGTAGCCTAATCTGAAATCAGAAAATGCTAAAATACCAGGTATAGCCTATCATTGTTTTGAGAAATATGCTTTGGTGGAATATTACTGAACCAAATGTTCTCTAATGTAAAGGAGGCATACTCAATATTTACCAGCCAAAACCCAAGATAATTAAAGTGCTTCTCACTTATCTAGTTATGGGCGGCAACATTTGCACATATGCTGATCACGTACAACGAGGTGGACAAATATAACGTTTATGTGTAAATAACAATGTTTTTAAGACAAAATAAACTCTTTAAATTACAGTGGATATAAAAAGTCTACACACCGCTGTGGGCCAGGTTTTTGCCAATTTTTTCTGATGTGAAAAATTTGAGAAAGATAAATCAGGTCAAAGTTTTTCACACCTTTACTGTGACCTATTACCTGAACATTTAAATTGAAAAACAAACTAAAATCTTTGGGGAAAAATACTAAATGAAAACCTTACAATAAATGTAACCTGTGCATGAGTCTGCACACCCTCTTATAACTGGGGATGTGACTGTGTTCAGAATTAACCAATCACAGTAGTCCTTGTGAACAACTTGTGGATTGTGGGTAAATTCAGTTTGACGAGTTTAATAAGCATTTCCCTGAGCTGGCCATGCTTTGCATCTGAATACTCACCCCCAAGCTATCTGCTCTACAACTCCCACAGCCACATGCCCACACACCTCCCCACACTTCTCCTTCACCCATATTTAGCAAGCCGATGTACTGATAGAGTTGCAAAAGCTGGACCCGTACAAATCAGCCGGGCTGGACAATCTGGACCCGTCCTTTCGAAAATGATCTGCTAATATTATTGCTGCCCCCATCACAAGTCTGTTTAACCTCTCTCTCTCATCTTCTGAAATCCATAGAGATTGGAAATCCGCCACAGACATATCCCTGTTTAAAGGGGGACACTCCCTCAACCCGAAATGCTACAGACCGATATCCATCCTACCCTGTCTTTACAAAGATTTCGAAAGACTGTTCAACAAACAGATTGTCAAGCATCTGGAATCCCACTGTATCCTTTCAGCTTTTCGTGCTGGTCATGGCTGCACCACTGCCACCCTAAAGGTCCTGTACGACCTCATAGCCGCCATTGATAATAAGCACTACTGTGCAGCCGTTTACATCGACCTGTCCAAGGCTTTTGATTCTGGTAACCATCGTGTTCTCATCAGCCGACTGCCTCGCCCGGTCTCCAACTACCTCTCTCTGACAGGGTCCAGTATGTTAAATCAGCTGGGGCCCCTCTTCTGCCACAGCCAGGGTTGTTTGGTGATGTTTTTATATCCACTACTAGACATCCCCATTTACACGAAGGATTGGCCCAATGTTGGCTTTGAGGTCCAGGCAAATAGGTCTCTATAGGTCGCTACTTCCTCATCTCAGCGTTCACAGGATAAGCGTGTACAGACATTGCGTCGTTTCTGTGTGCCGAAAATGTCTGCCTCAAACCCCAACAGGTGTTTTGTCACGGTGTCCCTTTTTCATAAGAGCAATATTAACCAGTTGGTTGTTTCTCCGAATGAGCTGCAGAAGAGAAATCTGTCGAGGTGCCCCTTGGCTGGGTGCTGTGTCTGCCTCACTTTGGCGTCCAAGTCAGTGAAGAGAGTGTCTGATTTGTGTGCAGCCTCCCTCCTCCCGTTTCCCTTGTGCCTCTCACGCCTCGCCTCACTGGAGAAACACTCTGTCTGTTGGAACAGAGCCCCCTGATGCGTGCCGTATCTCTGGGCCTCATCTGACAGAGAGAGAGAGAGAGAGACCGATGGAGAGCGTAAACACTATCTACAGACAGGATGGAGTGAGGGAAAGGCGAAAGGGTCACAGGGAGAAGAAAGGAAAATGTGCGAGACTGTGGATGAGGTGATAAGGTCAAGGAATGAATTTGAGTACAACCGTCTGAACCTGTCGCCACTGTCTGTCTGTGTCTGCCTGGGTCTGCCTGTGTCTGCCTCTGTCTGCTTGTGTATGCCTGTGTCTGCCTGTGTCTGCCTGTGTCTGCTGTGTCTGCCTGTGTCTGTCTGTCTGAGACTGTCTGAGACTGTCTGTCCTGTCTGTCTGTGTCTGCCTGTGTCTGTCATGTGCCCTGTGTCTGCCTGTGCCTGCCTGTGTCTGTCTGTCTGCCTGTGTCTGCCTGTGTCTGCCTGTCTGTCTGCCTGTGTCTGCCTGTGTCTGTCTGCCTGTGTCTGCATGTGTCTGCCTGTGTCTGCCTGTGTCTGCCTGTCTGTGTCTGCCTGTGTCTGCCTGTGTCTGCCTGTGTCTGCCTGTGTCTGCATGTGTCTGCATGTGTCTGCCTGTGTCTGCCTGTGTCTGCCTGTGTCTGCCTGTGTCTGCCTGTGTCTGCCTGTGTCTGTCTGTCTGCTTGTTATTCTCCTGAGATATTGATCTGCAGCAGTGGGCACCATTGTTTCGCTCAGCGCCCCCTGCCTTACTTATAGCCACTGGTGCATCTTGAATGGGACCTTATAAAGTGTGCATGTAGAGCACTGTACAGTAGGGCACTATGAAGATCTAGGGTGCCATTTAGATGTTCAGCTATTAACTCATTGTTTTCCTCCTTGGAGTGGTCCATTGCCAGGCTTATAAAACACATGACCACGTGTGCTCGTTCATTAGTTTGCTAATCTTGACACATTTGCATACAGTACGAGGATCATTTTATAAATTAGCACGAGATAAATCCTACGAGCTCTTTCTTCACAAATTAATTTGTACCTGCCCCCCTCTAAATCTCCTATCATCATGGCTCCAGAGATTTGCAGCAATATTACTTCATTGATGCCGTCTTGAATATTAAAAATCAGGCAGACTTTGTACTAAAATAGTACTTCGATCTCTTTCGATATATTGTGGTAGAATCAACTAATGTGGAGTCATTTCTCAATTGTTCTAATGAAACGTCTATAGTTTTTCACAAAGGGAACCATTGTGATGCAGACGGTGTCTTGCTCTGTCTTGTCATGTAATTGCAGTGTCAGTGCGTTTAATCTCCATTTATAAATCGGCTTTGATTACAACAAAAGCTTACTTTCTCCTATATTACTTCCGACTAAACCCCCGCAATATCATTTAGACATCGTTTTACTTTTTAAATTCCAGGAGAACATTTGGTTTTAGTCGGTAATCTAGTGCATTGGCATATTAGCAAACAGGGGCAATGCGTAGATGACTCTTGGCTAACCACAAAGCAAACTCTTTTTTTTCAGTGGCCAATCAACAATGTGCCAGCCAAACAAGGCTGTTAAGGTCCTGAGAGGTGTCGCTTAGATCAATCTCTCGAATGTTCTTTGTCTGTCTCCGCTGTTCTCTTTGCTGTTCTCTTTGCTGTTCTCTCTGCTGTTCTCTCTGCTGTTCTCTTCCCTGTTCTCTTTGTTGTTCTCTCTGCTGTTCTCTTTGCTGTTCTCTCTGCTGTTCTCTCTGCTGTTCTCTTTGCTGTTCTCTCCGCTGTTCTCTCAACTGTTCTCTTTGCTGTTCTCTTTGCTGTTCTCTCCGCTGTTCTCTTTGCTGTTCTCTCTGCTGTTCTCTTTGCTGTTCTCTTTGCTGTTCTCTCCGCTGTTCTCTCCGCTGTTCTCTCCGCTGTTCTCTCCGCTGTTCTCTCTGCTGTTCTCTCTGCTGTTCTCTTCGCTGTTCTCTCTGCTGTTCTCTTTGCTGTTCTCTCGGCTGTTCTCTCTGCTGTTCTCTTTGCTGTTCTCTTTGCTGTTCTCTCCGCTGTTCTCTACGCTGTTCTCTTTGCTGTTCTCTCCGCTGTTCTCTCCGCTGTTCTCTCCGCTGTTCTCTCTGCTGTTCTCTCTGCTGTTCTCTCTGCTGTTCTCTTCGCTGTTCACTCTGCTGTTCTCTCTACTGTTCTCTCTACTGCTGCCACTACCACGTCATCACAGAGGGTGACTCGGGAGAGCCAGTCTAATCTCTGGGTGTGAATGGGAACTGGAGTGGAGCGGCTGAACCCCTAAAACAGAGCCTGGCCAAAAAATGAAATGCTTGGTTTCCAAAAACCTCCTCAACTCTGCAGGCACAAGTAATTCAATAGAACAAAAAAATGAATAAAATAACATAGAGGAAGAAATGTAAACAAGTAAGCAATAAAATATCCCTCTCTCTCTTTCTCTCTATCTCTCTGTCTCTCTTTCTCTCTCTCTCTCTCTCTCTCTCTCTCTCTCTCTCTCTCTCTCTATCTCTCTGTCTCTCTGTCTCTCTCTCTCTCTCTCTCTCTCTCTCTCTCTCTCTGTGTTGATTTAGCCTCGGGGCCCGTACTAGCAACAAGTCTTCCCACCCCTCCTCCTGACATTTAAATGTTAATACAGCCTCAGATCTCAGTAAACCCCCCATGATGCACTGTGTCACTTTAGTTCCCCTTGAACCCTGCGTGTGTGTGTGTGTCTCTTTGTCTTTCTCTCTGTGTTTGTCTGTGTGTCGTTATCTTTGTGTGCTCGGTGTGTTTGTGTGTGTGCGTGTGTGTGTGTGTATCGTTCAAAAGTTTGGGGTCACTTAGGGATGCACCGATTGTGACATTCTGGGCCAATGCTGATGCCGTTGTTTAAAATAACAATTCGGCCGATGCAGATGTTTTAAAAATGTGTATTATTTTTCTTTTGTTGTTATTTGTTCCACATTTTGGGTCATGGATGAAAATAAATCTTAGTTCCAAAATATAACAGAACTGTTTCAAAGTTTTTCAGCCTTTAATTACACTTTCATCACACATTGAATTCAATCATACTCTGCGAAAATGTCTGAGACAAAACTTTAACATGGGCCAGTGTCCTTTGAGACTGCAAAACACCCGTCTTAGTGTCCATGATTAATGGACGACTCCCAGGATTCTGGCCTTCTTATGTACAGTTCTTCCTCTGTCCTCTGTCCAGTGTCTGTGCTCTTTTGCTTCTTTAAATCTTCTTTTTATTTGGCCAGACTGATGTAAGGTTTTTCTTTGCAACCCGGCCTAGGAGGCCAGAATCCCAGAGTTGCCAGTTCTGGTGTTTTGCGGGAACTATTCAATGAAGCTGCCAGTTAAGGACCTGTGAGGCGTCCGTTTCTCAAACTAGACAGTCTAATGTCTCTGTTCTCTTGTTCAGTTGTGCACTGGGACCGGCATTTCCTCTCTATTTGGTTACAGCCAGTTAGCCCTGTTCTGTGAAGGCAGTAGTAAACACAGTTGTACACAATCTTACGTTTCTTGTCGAATTCTTGCATGGAATAGACGTCATTTCTAAGAACAAGAATAGACTAGTTTCACAAGGACAGTTTTTTGAGCGCACTATTGGTGATGCTCCAAATACTAAACTACTCTAAAGAAGGCCTGTTGTATCGCTACTTTAATCAGCACAACCTATTTTTCAGCGGGGCCAACACATGGGTTTCTATTGGTCAATCAGTCTTTTAAGATGATCGACTTGGATCACAGGACAGGTCCTTGCTAATAATGGGCCTGTGTAGATATTCCATTGAAAATCTGCCGTTTCCAGCTTAAAATTGTCATTTATAGCATTAACAATATCCACACTGTGTTTATCATTTTTATGATATTGTAACGAACAGAAAAAGTGCTTTTCTTTAAAAAAACAAGGACATTTCTGACCCCAAACGTTTACAGTACGTTTTACAGTACTCTATATATGTGTTTCTTTGCCTTCTGGATGTATCTTCTTGGGTATGTTTTATTGTCGTTTTTATTCTTGTTGCCCTCAGCCTAAATACCAGTGATTTTGATCTCCTCATATCTGGCGCATGTTTTTGTGTCCTTATGTGACCTGTGCGTCTGTCCCAGTCCCAGACAACAGCACCACAATCTGGTCTGTGAACAGATCTCTAAGGGCTTTGATAATGGAGTTTTTTGGGTTGATCTGTCTGGGTCTGTCTGTCTGTCTGTCTCTCCCTCTCTCTCTCTCTCTCTCTCCCTCTCCCCCCTCTCTCTCTCCCTCTCTCCCCCTCTCTCTCTCTCTCTCTCCTCTCTCTCTCTCTCTCCTCTCTCCCCCTCTCTCTCTCCCCCTCTCTCTCTCTCTCTCTCTCTCTCTCCCTCTCTCTCTCTCGCTCTCTCCCCCCCTCCCCCCCTCACCCCCCCCCCCCCCCCCCCCCTCTCCCCCTCTCCCTCCCCTCTCTCTTTCCCTCACAATTATCTTACATGACACTAATATCTTTTGTTATCGCCATCTCTATTTCTATTAACACGAGCACGGCTAATTAAAGCCTGTGTGCTTGTTTCACGTGCACTTTGTCCTGCCGCTGACCGTGCTCTTAATCCCGTACAGCTGTGTACTGTAATCTTCACAGAGGGTGTATTCGGGGGCCAGTTGTATTAACGTTCGACTTTCCCGGTCGATTTTTCTGTCTCTGAGTGGAAGTCAAATGACCTCGTCACTGTGGGGTGCTTCCATTTTAATTGGGCCCGTGTGCCTGTCTGTGCTGTACTGTGGCGTCCGATAAAATAAACACGGGACTCGTCTCGCTCTCTTCCTATCTATCTGCCGCTGAGCTACTCCCACAAACCCAATACAGCCGTTGTCATGTTGCCTTCCTGTTGCTATGGTGACAGGGCGCAATCAGTCGTCTGCGTGGCTTTCAGTCTCAGTATTCTCACACACACACACACACACACACGTATGTGCACTAACACAAGTGTATCATGCAGTCACACACACACACGCGCGTGCACGTCACACTCTTGGACCTATTCAATCACGACCTTTCGCATGACCTCTGAAATTCATTCACATGCACATGAGAGGAAAATGCACAGAGATGCACACACACACACACACTCACACAGACACACACACACACAGCTCAGGCAAGAGGAACTGATCATTCTTTTTCTAAGCCTCTACAAACACACACACACACACACTATATATATATATATATATATATATATATATATGGTTTGTATTACTTTTAACCCATTAGTAGCACCTACACCTCAATGTAGTAGCGGTCAACACAGTGCTAGTGGAGTAAGAACATAAAATTACCATAAAACACTCCCCCTTTCTCTCTCCCTGTATCTCTATCTTAATGTTCTGTCTCTCTCTGTCCGTCACTCTGCTGCACTTTGCAGCTGTAACTGAACGACACACAGTAGTGTTCAGGCTCTAATCTCTTGTGGACAGACTATGCAAACAGAAGTGGTACCATTGATCATCGTACAAACTGCACGAGATAAGAAGCAACAGTTGTTGTGCTGCTTCGGACAAATAACACATTTGCAAGTGTTAACATCTTCTGGAAACAATGGTGACATTTGGCCGACCGACTTGCCGTAGCTCGCTGAGCCAATGGGGCAGATGCTTTAAGTTCTGGTATCTCATACCGTGACTTAATCGAGCAGGTGACCGTTAAATAACTTATATTACAAAAACTACCGGTTACACTGTATGATAATGGTCACACCCAGTCTCTTTATCTACCTGTTACACTGTATAATATTGGTTACACCCAGTCTCTTTATCTACCTGTTACACTGAATGATAATGGTTACACCCAGTCTCTTTATCTACCTGTTACACTGAATGATAATGGTTACACCCAGTCTCTTCATCTACCTGTTACACTGTATAATATTGGTTACACCCAGTCTCTTTATCTACCTGTTACACTGAATGATAATGGTTACACCCAGTCTCTTCATCAGCCGGTTACACTGTATGATAATGACTTACACACACTTTCTTCACTCTATAACCTGTAGATTTCTAGGCGTCATCCCAAACAACACTATTACCTGGGCCCATATCACCTGCTATGATTTGTTTGCCTTTTGCTGCCTTGGTTTTTGGCTTGTACTAGCAACCATTATATATCAGGGTTTGGCTTGTACTAGCAACCATTATATATCAGGGTTTGGCTTGTACTATCAACCATTATATATCAGGGTTTGGCTTGTACTAGCAACCATTATATATCAGGGTTTGGCTTGTACTAGCAACCATTATATATCAGGGTTTGGCTTGTACTAGCAACCATTATATATCAGGGTTTGGCTTGTACTAGCAACCATTATATATCAGGGTTTTTGCCCCAGGGACACAAGACGTTCTGGACTTTCTGAACTTCCTGTTGAATTACACAGGTGGAAAGCAGAAATCACATGTGACAAGCAGGTCATTACTAGCTGAAAGGCTGTCTGTTGTCCCTTCAGGGTTGACGGAAAGCAAATTATGTGTGCCTGTGCCGTCATGTGTAAAGCTGAGAAGTTAATTTCTTAGCTTCCCCTTTCAGCCAATTGAATAACATTCATGCTTGCTATTCATGTCTGTAGGCCCTTACACTTATATTGTCTTCTCTGTAGCCGTTGACCTTTCTTAGAAACTAGAGAAAAGGCAGTATAGCCCGGTGCATAGAGACCAAAGTAACTGACCCATAAGTTGTCTGTTTGATTTTCCAGCTTATAACACCAGCTTGCCCGGTGCGTTTGTGTATTTCTAGATATAGTGCACTACACGAACAATAATCAAAAGAAGTGCACTTCATTATCAGGAAATAGGCTGCAGTGTGGGGCACAGATTTAATTGTGTACTGTATTTTACAGAAGCACATTTTTTCCCAGAGGCCTTAGTCATGTTGCTGGTGCTTCGGGACATTACTGCTTACTGTCAGTGTGACTGTAACCCTCTACATTAGCAGTCTTGTGTCAAAGCCCTTCACTCTCTTTCAGCTCTAGTTCGCCAACACAATAAATAGAGAGGAAGAGAGATCGAGTGGAGGAAGGGCTTAGGATGAGGAGATTGGGGTGAGAGAGAGAGCTAGAGGGGATAGAGAAGTAGACAGAGAGCAGGGGGAGTGAGAGAAGAGGCATTAATTGAGTGTTGGGGAAAAACAGAGAGGGAGGAGAGTGGTAGGATATGAAGAGGATGGAACGTGGTAGATATGTACTGTGTGTGTGTATTGTGGATAATGTTTCTGTGCGCGCAGACGTGTATATTCACAGGAACTTTGATTTTTTTCATATATTTACTTGACATTCCAATATCAAATAGACAAATATGTTTTGCCCTTCTAAGCCGTGGCGTTAAAATAGTAATAGACAGATTTATTTACCAATAAATGGAAGACAAACCGCGAACGGCGAAAAAATGCAAACTGTTGGATTTAATAATGCGCATATACAGCGACTTGTATATACATTCAAACAACAGCAAAACTTCTTTAAACCACCAACGTAACTTGACTTCAAACAATAACCGACAAGGTGGAACCCAAACAGCAGTGTTAAATAGCCCCAGTGATTGCTAACCAGCCCCAGCCGTGCTAACAACAAAACAATCACTAGACACAGGAAGTGCACCCCACTCAGACTTCCCGTGTAGAACCAAAACTCACCAAACTCGTGACAGTTATGTGATGTTTTGGGGCTGTTTCCCTTCGTATGGTGCTAGGAAACCTGGTTAGGATACATGGCATTGGTGGACATGTAGTAGGAGATTAAAAAAATATATCTGCCGCCTTTAATCCAATGTATGCTTCCAAATCCACACAAAAACTGCATTGGCCATCCCTGTTCATGACGTGATCCCTTTAAAAACATGTAGGGTAAGAGTAGAGAAAAGTTCAGAGGTAATGTCACGATTCAGGCTGTGAGTGTGGCAGAAACCAGGCGCACTAGATTTGTCACGTTTCTGGGGTTTATAAAAATAAAACAAAACATACAAAGAATGGAAACAAAAATATGCTTACCGTAGCCACTTAATAAAACACACAAAGGCCGAATAAGGCACTCTCACCGACTCGACTAACTCGGACGTCAAACATGAGACACTATCCAATGAGAAGCAATGTAACATACAAATCAGCAAACTAAATAAACCTCCTAATTAACCAAACAGCAACTGGTGTGCATAATAACCAACCAAACAGAATGTAACAGACTGACCAACTAAATGAACCCCGGAGTGAGGACCTGTTGTCCTCACTCTTTACAGTTCCAAGGGCATAGCCTCCAGACAGCCCAGGCAAACTCAAATTGAGATAAGGGAGGGAGGGCAGGGAACCAAAGGTGGTTCTGCTGGGAGGTCACTTCACAACCGGAGCTGTGGCAGCAGCTCCATGACTCTCAATGGCCCAGGCTGTAGTGCCAGAGCAGTGGGTGGCACTTGTTGCGGCACCTGGGCCGGGGGTACAGCTTGGTCCGGTGTCTGGGAGATTGTACCGGCCGTGGATGGAGTTTTGGAGCCTCCTGGCTGGATCTAGCATGTAAGGACTCCCCCGCGGTCCTCCCAGAACACCCCTATAGCTCCCCCCTAAAAGCTAAGAAGGGGGGGCGGGGAACCGGCAAGGAGGTAGTTCAGCACCGCCGGCGGCTTTAGTCTTCAAGCCATAACAGGCTCAGGCTTGCCGGCAGGGACCAGCTCTGGCACACTGTCCGGCTCTGGCACGCTGACCGGCTCTAGCACGCTGACCGGCTCTAGCACGCTGACCGGCTCTGGCACGCTGACGGCGGAGACCGGCTCTGGCACGCTGACCGGCTCTAGCACGCTGACCGGCTCTAGCACGCTGACCGGCTCTGGCACGCTGACGGCGGAGACCGGCTCTGGCACGCTGACAGGTTAGAACCAAGGATTCTCTTGGATAATTCAGACAGATTTACTTGGGTAGAGTCTGCAGTAATAAATTAAGTGGTATGTCTTGATTGCGATTCTAGTTTTTTCTTTGAATAATTCTACTTTCATCAATTGTTGAATTTCTAAATATTTGCTCATCTTCAACATGGCTGCCAAACATAATGGAATGCAGATGTATCTGTATCCAGATTCTATAAATGTGTGTGTGCTTTCCACAAATCACATAACAGCGCCGATGCAGACTAAATAGTGTTGGTTGGCATGATGTCATGTGTGAATTCAGAATCCTTACATGATGATAATGCTTGAATGTCTGTGTGTATTTGTGTGTGTGTTTCTAACATAATTATATTATGCAGACAAAAACTACCCATAATTATATAGAAAGAAAATACAAAAAAATGGGCCTAATGGATTTTTTGAATTATTTCCTGTCCATGTTTAAAATATGGCACGTTTGTTGCATACTATAGAACATTGCATACATAGGACAATTCGAAGTGCTTACCATTAGAAACAAGAAAGACAAACGAGGGATGCCTAGATCGGCCCGGCTGTTGGTCGAAATGTGAATGTGGGGAACAAGGGAAGGCTTTTGAAAAACAGCTATTCTTGTGCCAATGCCATCTTTGTTGGGACAAGTGTCCAACACTCCTGTGCAAATCCGAAAATCTTTCCATATTAAACATTTAGCGTGTTTAATTATGAACCTATTACTGTAGATGGAGAGCTTGTCGGGAGAGACCAGTATGTTCCGTGGCCCTCGCTCTAACCTGCTCTTCCTGAGTGAGAGAGCAGCGTTTCAACAAACACTCTCCAACACTTCAAGCGATTTATAATGTTAGACATGTCGGCTGCAGTTAGTCCAGCGCAACATTAACATAATCTGCACTTGGTCCAATGAAAAGACTGGGCTGGCGGCGAACTCACAGTGTGTGTGTGTGTGTGTGTGTGTATGTGTGTGTGTGTGGAGACTGCAGCTCTGACCACCACATCTCGCAGTAGTATAAGTTGTGTAACATCCGAATTGTCTGTATACAACTCCAACAACATTTATGTATTATACTTATATAATATTACTTCTACACTTATCAGTCGTTATAATATATTTAGCCGTTAGCTATTTCGCATTGTGAACTTATTTCTTCACAAATTGAAGAGGGAAATAAGGTTTTGTTGCCCTCTCTCTAAACTGCACTTCCTGTGTGAGGGAGCAGTGTGTATTTGGACATAAAGTTTCTTCATAATGTTAACCTGGTTCTGCACTATACACGTTGTGTTGCATTGTCATCAATGTCGAGTCAATCTGATACACAAAGCATGTAGCAGTGAACTAAATTGAACTCGTAGACAGGCCAGGCAAATATAGTGAAGGAAAAAAGCATTTGATCATCTGCTGATTTCATAGGTTTCCCCACTGACGAAGACATGATAAGTCTATAATTTTGAGTGTAGCATTATTTAAACAGTAAGAGATAGAATAACGACAAAAATATCCAGAATAACGCATTTAAAATAAGTTATTTTGCTCAGTGAAATAAGTATTTGATCCACTGTCAATCAGCAAGTTTCTGGCTCTTAGATCTATTTTATGGAGATAACAAGATGAGAGATAAGATCCCTTTAAGAGAGTGCTCCTAATCTCAGTTTGTTACCTGTATAAAAGACACCCAATAAAAATAATCAATTAGATTCCAAACTCTCCCCCATGGCCAAGACCAAAGTGCTGTACAAGGATGTCTGGGTTTGATCAGATTGAATTGTGTCTGACTCTACACAAGGCTGTAATGGGCAACAAGTCCATCTCCAAGCAGCTTAGTGAGAAGGTGACAACAGTTTGATAACAGTGCGAGAATTTGCAGATGGGAGAAACACAAACTAACTGTCAATCTCCCTCGGTCTGGGGTTCTTTGCAAGATCTCATCTCGTGGAATTATCCCAAAACTGGTTTTCAAACTGGGGGCCGCCAATTGGCTGGAAAATTTGACGAAAACGTTTTTTTTAATTATTATTATAAAGAATAGATTCTCATATATAAATACATACATTCGGGAATGTTATTTGACATACCCATCTGTGTTGCCTGCCTACAAAAATGGTCTGTGTTGATCTCGTAACAATCGGCACCTGCTACAAACTGCTCTGCCCTTGATATTTAGCTAGCTAGTTAGTGCTCGTTCACAAAAATTTAATTATGGAATTGTAATTATTATCGCATTCATTAAGTAAATATATTTGGCAGAAGCCATTGCAATTTGGGGGTCCTTGGCATGGACAAATTTGGGAACCCATGACCTAGGCTACGCTTTTTTAACAGAGGTTGAATAACCCAATGCTTTCAAGGCCTTTGGAAAATTAGCGTATGGATGGGAGCTGTTTAATATTTGCAGTAGATCTATCACCAAGCAGCATAAACATCTTAAAAATGTTTTGTAGGCAGAGCATCAAGGCAGCAGCAGAAACGTTTGACTCTAGCAGGAGCTAGTGCATCAATAACATTCGAAACTTTACATCAGAAGGTGTCCAGAAGGTCTTTAACTGAGATTGACATGAGGTTGTTGCATGAGTCTGGTGATGGGGTTGGGTTAGACTTAAAGATAGGATTAGGATTAGTTAAAGTGGGATTTTTAAAGGACAGTTAGCCTTAGTGTTCACATTAATATTGCTAAGTAAAAAGTGTGTGTGCAATATGTATATATGTGCAGGAAGTCTATGCACAGTGTTACAGTGTGTGTTTGTATACGTGCACGCATGTATAGCCAGCTTGTCCCTGGGTGGAGACAGCCGTCCAGTCTGCATTCGATGGTGAAGGTGTGAATCTCTGAACCCTTCTGGCATAATCTGCACTTTTTCTTCCTTTATTTACCACTAGCCTGATCCAATGCCTAGCCGCCTGCGGAGAACTGTGTGTGTGTGTGTGTGTGTGTATGCATCGATGTGTGAAGACATGACATGATGTTCTGAACATAATGAAGCTACAGGTGTGAACGATAGGAATACAATCACCAGGAATGATTTGCTATTTTCTGGTTTAGAGATGTTTTATGGCGGATTTGAGAGTATTTCTATGGAATGGAGCACTTTCATAGGCTCTGGAGTTGTATCTCTATGAAATCGGTTGAGACTCAAGCTGCCCGCCTGTCCAGCTCCACTAAAGTCCGTTCTTGCACGTCCAACTCGAGTCTTAATGATCTCATTACACCGACCGTCTATGTTGTACTGACACAGTTTACCAGGTGTCCTTATCCATGAGTGCACGCTGTCAAAGTTTTCTGCTAACGATACATCCAGTGTAAGAACGATTGATATTCGCTCCCTCGCATGGTTCCATTGAGTTTAAAGGAACTCAAATACACCATAGGGCTTCAGTTTCACTCTGCAGGCAGTAGATTAATGACCAGCTTCAATGGAAGCATCACATTTGTAATACGAAATTTTTTACTCGTGTTATTTTCATAAGAATATTACCTGATTAGAATACAGGCCTAATTAGGCTGCAGTTTGTAGTAGGGTTCTGAGAGTTAGAGTTATGGGTGTACGCCTGTTTGTCACTCAATTGCCAATGTAATGACTATTGGAAAGGCTAAACGGACAGACATGTTCTCCATTGATTAGCCATCGCAGCTATAGCATCTGTTGATCTGTGTGCGCGTGTTTCTTTGTGGATTGGCATGGTGATTTTGGTAGGTGTGGCAGATTAGATTTAGACCTGGAACAGAATACAAAATGGAGATCAATTTTCCAGTCAAAGGTCAAAGAGAGGTAGGTGCTATTTGACAATTTCACATGCAGACCGGATTGGTGTTTTTCTTTACCAATCAACCCTCTGGACGCAACTCTGCCCCGAAGTGCCCCTGTCACTAATTCTTTAGCTCAACATTGTTATCGAAATAGACCGTATTGCACCTGTGTCATCCGAGCATTTTTGGGGATTCCATTGACTGGATATGACTTCACAGGGAGTGCTACCCAACTGATGTGAATATAAAACATAGATGAGTCAGAGAGCCAACCCAACGCTACATGATAGACTGACTTTAGAGTTGTCAATACAGATGCTTATGCCTTTATAGCATTTAGCACATCAGCCAAAAACAAGCGCTAACATGGAAGTGGCCTGTACAATTTATCTGCTGTGCTGGGATGACATGCGTGATTTGTTAAAGTGTATATAAAAAAGACATTAAGCAAGATTCGTCTTTTTAAAGAGATATGATCAGCTAACTAAATCCCAAGGTTCAGTCAAGTGTAGTCATTTTGAGGTCATCCAATAGTATTTTCTTGTCTGTCGGTGAGACAAAATGAACATGTGATGAATCATTTTCTAGCATGTATGATGATTTTGGGGTGTATATTATATAGCGCTATGGTTAAAGGCTTCCCGACAGTGTTTTATTTTAGAAATAATATTTTGGTTGAAGAACAAAGGGATACTTGACTGTGGGATATCAAAGGTGCATGTAAAAAGTTTGAGCGGTCTTCTTGAAATATGGCTTAAAAGGGATTTATGCTTTCATCTGTGACATTGTGCACATCTAAATGTGATCATTGTTGATAGCTATGTTACTCTGCTTTTTATCAGAATTTTTTGTCATTTATGTTTTATAAGATACTGGAACATTTTAAATAATATATTGACTGATCAAGTTGTTTTGTTGTTGTGGTCAACGCAGTGTATTCAGTCTTTTTCTCTACAATATGAACCCATCAGCAAAATAAAATAGCTAGAATTATCAAAATAAAATAGCTAGAATTATCAATATTAGATAGCTACAATTATCCAAACTGTCAGGATCTGCCATTCAGATCACAAGGAGTAGACACAATCGCAGAGAAGCTTTTCCAAAAAAGGGTTTTTATTCTCATCCAGGCAGGACAGGCACTAGAAACGCGAACTTAAACAGAAACAACTAATCAAAATCCCCTTCCCTAAAGTTTCCCCCAGATCCCACAACATTAATATAAACAAACATAAACCCGCATTAAACACAGAACCAGAAAACCAAAAACCCACATACCTTAAACAATGATCCGGACAGACTAACAAACAAGGACTAATTTAAATACCCGCACTAACGAAGACAACACACAACAGGTGAGAGAGAAACACAGGTGGTTCCAATGTCCCTGATTGTTCCCTCTGGAAACGGGGGAGGTGTCAGCCCCACCATAGAATGGAGGGACAGGGCTCTGTCCCTTACACAAACAAGATAGCTAGAGTTATCAAAATGAATTAGCTAGAATTATCAAAATGATGAGAGAGTTTTTCTGACCTACTGCACTGTTGCATAAAAGATGCAGAATACGCCAAAATGATTTCCATATGACATGTAGAGAGAACCAGTTTGATTGTTATGCCTGACAAACATACTACCACTTATGTTCTCTTCTTACTCTCTGAGTCGGCTGTAATGGACTATGTTAATGTTGTGTTTTTCCCTTCACAGTTGACATGTAATTAAATAGGACATTGTGCTTAAGATAGTTGTATTATGCTAATGTACATAATTCACAGATGTACCAAACAGGGAACTGCAGTTAAGGCGCTGAGTGCTAATTGGCATATTCATTTATTTTACATTATACCTTTTTAATTACATTGGTAACTAGTTCATTATTGCAATAAATGATTTATCCAGGCCTTTTTTGTTGCACTGTGCACAAGCGGAGCTCTTATTTGTGGTATTTTGGCCATATACCACACATCTGGTATGATACCACACATCTGGTGGAATACCACACACATTCTACACAGTTTGTTTAAGTAAATTACTTTTGGTTTCAGTGTATTTGGGCAAACAGTGGCCTAGCGTCCGTATTTCTTGAGCTGTCCTCTCTTGCTGTGCTTTGCTTTCCCAGAGCTCCTTGCTGCAATGGTCTACAATATCAAATGTGATCTCAGTTTCACATAAGTGCCATCAGTGTAGATCGGTTGCCGAAAGTCCAAATCGTGGTGAAAATGTACAAATGTCTTGCCTGACATTCCACCGCCTCACTGAGAACTAGCTGGTTGCAAATCAAAACAAACCAATATATATATTCAGAAAAACAAATGAGTTGTACCATGAGCCAGAAGACAAACTGATAAAGCCTTTTTGAAACCATGGCAACATTTGAATACCTCATGTTGGTCTCACTTGAACAGTCATAGAAGGAATATCTGACAGCAATATGTTGCGACCAATAGTGCAATGTAAGAGACAATAGTAAGTCATTAGGCAAACCAGTTGTACGTGAAACGTCCACATTACATTGACACACTAATACGTCATGCAGTGATGCAATTATACTTGGCTAAATATGTCTCATTGTATTTGGTAGTCCCTCAAGGAAGGAATTGGAAAAACTGTGATTGATCAGAATGAGTAAAACAGATATTTCTTTAGTATACATCACAAATGAAAGGCAATGAGAAGTGTTCTCTACTCTCCGACGTCACGACCTGGTGCAGGAAATATTGTGAAGGCAGGCACAGGAACAGAGCGTTTGTGGTGTTTTAATTAGAGAGCAGAGTTCACCGACAAACAACAGAAACACACTTTAAAAATGACTGGTACTCACCAGTACACTAATAAACGAACAAACTAAGTTCTCTCCTCTCAAGTGCGAAAGCAGGACTGACATGTAACAATACCACACAAAGACACCACACACAGAGATACCAAACACAGAGATACCAAACACAGAGACACCACACAGAGACACCACACAAAGACACCACACACTGAGATACCAAACACAGAGACACCACACACAGAGATACCAAACACAGAGACACCACACAGAGACACCACACAAAGACACCACACACTGAGATACCAAACACAGAGACACCACACACAGAGACACCACACACAGAGATACCACACAGAGACACCATACACAGAGACACCACACACAGAGACACCATACACAGAGACACCATACACAGAGGCGATTGACACACAATTGTAACAGAGTTGAGGGCTTTACCTCCTCACTCCGTATTATGGTTTAGTTGGCCACCTTTTTACTCTTACTTTGATCCATGATGGACACCAGTTTTCATTTGGTTAAACTGTCTGTGTATTTGCTTCGCATTATTGTATGTGATGTTCTACAGGTTGTTGAGTGTTCCTTGTAGCTGTTGTTTGTAGTAGTCAGTCGCACTGTTAAGCACATTTCATTGCATCTTGCCTTGCCAAAGCGTGACAACTTGGCATTTTGGATTAAACAAACTTTCACAATGGAGCAACCCATTTGGTGTGAAAAAAATGGGACTGAAACGTCTTCTCTTTTTTTGTCTGTTGTTTAATTAACATAAGATCAACTTGAGACCCGTTAGTGGGCCGGCGTTAATTAACATTTGTACAGGTGAGGAGGCTGGGGAGGAGGGCGGTTAATTGACTGAGGTGGGATAATACAAGACTGACAGGGTCCTTATTCACAGTGGCACTTTTTTCATACTGCTAATTCAGTTTGCACCTTGTGAAAGAAATACGGTCTCCGGTATCAAACTGTCACAATTTATTCAGAACAAGTTCGATTGTCGTCTTTTTTTGCCAGTGGAAATAGAAGACCATTTTACAGGCAGGATTTAAAAAATATATTTTTTTTTTCAATGGTTCAGCCTGTATGAATATTAAAAGTGTGTAATTCCATAATATTTTAGACAGAAAGCTTCATGAAGGTCAACAAAGCTGTGAAGAATTCTGACAGGTGCCCGTTCTGGACGTCCAGATCCCCGTTGGGATGCAACTGAATTTAACACAGCCTGTCATAAATTAATCCGAATATACGTTCACTAGTGCTATTAGCATATTCCTTTTATATCCTTGCTCTCTAGCCACCTAGAATACCATATTGCCACAGATAATGACTGCAACTGCATGTTGGGACATTATGCAAATATTTTAGATGGTGTCAAATCTGACTCGGTAGTCTTTTGGAATTAGGATAAAAGGGCACTCTCTCACCTGTGTCAACGCTACAGAAGATGTCACGAGAGAACAGATACACTGCCAGAAATACTGTGCTGCCACTAGCTTTTGCTCAGCTCAGAGAACGCTCCGTCTCTGGCTACCTTATCTGCTCTGCATTTTAATGCAAACGGTTGTTTGTCTCCGCTGTGGTTGTTATGTCCCAATTTTGAAAGCGCCTTGTATCTGCAAAAGATGACAGCTGTTAATCACAGCCATGTCGTCTGTAACGGAAAGTACCTCTGGCGGGGGAGTGATGAGTTAATTGGACCCGTGCCCTGTCTCAAGACGGATGTCGTCTCTGGTCACATGGTGCTGCTGTCTCCATGGCTTTTCTCTCTCACCTCAATCTTCACTTAATACATCGAATAATATTATAGAATAAATCATCAAAATGCACATGATTGATTCCACTGTGTATAATTTTGTGTAAATACTTTAGGGAATTTTTGCTCTTAAAATGTCCCACAGTTAATCATAATTATAGACATGGCCGATTCTCACACAAAATTATTATCTCCTTTATGTCATCAATAAATGCACAGGAATGTGGAATTGTTTTACTTTGTTACTAATTAAATGGTAGTAATCTCTACACTTGTACTAAGTAAACCTAAAGTACACTAATCATAAACAACACAAAAATATTCACTTGTCATTCTGGAATATAAAACTAATTTCACTTTTGCTTAAAGCTTATCTCTATCTGTCCCCTCTCTCTCTCTCTCTCTCTCTCTCTGTCTCTCTCTCTCTGTCTCTCTGTCCCCCTCTCTCTCTCTCTGTCTCTCTCTCTCGCTCTCTCTCTCTCTCTCCGCTGGGCGGAGCTGGAGGTATGTCCAAGGAGACAGTCTCTTAAGCTATTTAACAGCTGTTAGACACCTTCATCAACTGTGGTAAGCTGATTGAAGATCCATTGTGAGACCTGTGTGAATAACCACAGTGACAATTTGAGTGAACCTCTGACATGGGCCCCCTGAAGGTGCCCTCTGGTATATCGACTCTGAGACGTAAGCAGCAGGCCCTGTAAACTCTGTAGGTTGTGAGGTGGAGCCGGCGCTGATTGGAGTTGTTTGTCCAGCGCATCCCACAGATCAGTCATCTTTGGTTTAACCCGTCCGTTTTACTCCTCTTGTCCCCCTCTTCATTTCCCTCCACCCCCCCATCTTTGCAGGGTTTCTGGTCCCTGTGAGGTTTCTGGTCCCTTCATCTGGTTGAAGGCTAAACTATCGGGACAGGGGACAGCTGCCTGAATACGCTGCCAGCAAAAGCTCTCCTGATAGCGGACAAATGTTAGCATGAAGATGATGTGAAATAGTGCTCCAGCTAACACTTACAACCAAGTGCTGTGGTTATGATATGGTGGAACCAGAACTAGTTGATACAGTATTATGATATGGTGGAACCAGAACTAGTTGATACAGTATTATGATATGGTGGAACCAGAACTAGTTGATACAGTATTATGATATGGTGGAACCAGAACTAGTTGATACAGTATTATGATATGGTGGAACCAGAACTAGTTGATACAGTATTATGATATGGTGGAACCAGAACTAGTTGATACAGTATTATGTTATGGTGGAACCAGAACTAGTTGATACAGTATTATGATATGGTGGAACCAGAACTAGTTGATACAGTATTATGATATGGTGGAACCAGAACTAGTTGATACAGTATTATGTTATGGTGGAACCAGAACTAGTTGATACAGTATTATGATATGGTGGAACCAGAACTAGTTGATACAGTATTATGATATGGTGGAACCAGAACTAGTTGATACAGTATTCACATCCATTTGTCTTTCCTGATTGCCTGCTTCACCCGTGTCACCGCAACGAAATGGATGAATCGGTTGCTTTTAATTAAAGCCCCTTACGGTTACAGTGTTCGCAAACGTTTTAACGCAGCTTGCCCTAGCAGTTATCAAACCTCCCTTACTAAAAACACAGGGGCAGTTGTCTCTCGAATTAGCCCAGAAGAGGAGAGCAGCTACATGTCTCAGTGACATTCCTAGAGAGCAGCTACATGTCTCAGTGACATTCCTAGAGAGCAGCTACATGTCTCAGTGACATTTCTAGAGAGCAGCTACATGTCTCAGTGACATTCCTAGAGCAGCTACATGTCTCAGTGACATTCCTAGAGAGCAGCTACATGTCTCAGTGACGATACTCAAGAGCAGCTACATGACTCAGTGACATTCCTAGAGCAGCTACATGTCTCAGTGACATTCCTAGAGCAGCTACATGTCTCAGTGACATTCCTAGAGCAGCTACATGTCTCAGTGACATTCCTAGAGAGCAGCTACATGTCTCAGTGACATTCCTAGAGAGCAGCTACATGTCTCAGTGACATTTCTAGAGAGCAGCTACATGTCTCAGTGACGATACCCGAGAGCAGCTACATGTCTCAGTGACATTCCTAGAGACCAGCTACATGTCTCAGTGACATTCCTAGAGCAGCTACATGTCTCAGTGACGGTACTCGAGAGCAGCTTCATGTCTCAGTGACGGTACTCAAGACCAGCTACATGTCTCAGTGGCATTCCTAGAGAGCAGCTACATGTCTCAGTGGCATTCCTAGAGAGCAGCTACATGTCTCAGTGACGGTACTAGAGCAGCTTCATGTCTCAGTGACGGTACTCAAGACCAGCTACATGTCTCAGTGGCATTCCTAGAGAGCAGCTACATGTCTCAGTGACAGTACTCGAGCAGGGAAGTGAGATTCTTGGATATGTGGAGTTGTAGTCCCAGTGCCTCCGGTCTCCTGCTGCGGAGGGAAATCAAAAGCTGTCAGGTGTCTTTTCCTGTTTGGGTCTGTATAAATATAGTAGCACTGGTGTTTCAAATCATGGATATATTCTCTTGTGTGTGTGATTTGATGTGCAGTCTCTGAATACCTGCCTCTCATCCAGAATAGGACATATCCTCTTAGCTTTAGAAAAGAAAGCTGTATAAGAACTAGAATATGTCAAGTATTTAGGCTCAGTGTGTTCAGAGTGTGGGCTCTGTTCTTATACATGTGCATATTCCTTATAGGTTCTAGTCTTAAAAAGGCTAAACTTCCAGCACAGTTTAATTTGAGCCTTGAATGTGTCATTTGTTGACGTGGAGATACACAGGGAATGAACACAAGTGAAAAGAGAAGTGCAAGGGGAGGAGGTGAGGTAAGATAAGTGAGGGAGACTCTGTGTCTCCCTCTTGGTGGTGGTTTGGCGGGGTGAGGTAAGGTTAGTGGGGGAGTCTCTGTGTCTCCCTCTTGGTGGTGGTTTGGCGGGATGAGGTGCTGGAGGTTGTTTGTTTGACAGGTTCTGCACCCATTGTCTCTGGCTTTTTCTTTTTATTATTCTTTCTCATCTTCTTCCTGTTCTTCCTTTTCCTCTTCCTGTACTTCCTAGTCTTCCTTTTCCCCTTCTGTTCTTTCACTTTCTCTTGATTCCTCTTGCTCTTCGTCCTTGCTTTGAGGAGTTTTTACTTTTCTTCCTCTTCTTATTTGTACACCTCTTCCTCAGCAGGTGTGTAGGGCTGGCCCAACTGGATTCTTGTAGCCACTAGTCCTTTTCTGTTAAGCACCACACAACTTGTCATTTCAGAGATGCTACAACCCGACGTCTGGCCAGAACAATTTGGCCTTTTTCAAAGATCTTTAGTCCTGCCAGTTTCTCCTGCATCCAACTCGTCGACTACAAGAACTGATTGCTCGCTTACAATCTATTTTACCCAGACATGTGCCCATGTTAAGAGATAATCACCGTTATTCACTTCACCTGTGAGTGGTCATTATGTTTTGGCTCATCAGTATATACAGTATATCCTAGTCTTCAATGTCTGGGGAGATCTATATATATATAGTATATCCTACACGTTGACTACAAGAACTGGTTATACGGGGCTTTTCCAGATTTTTGTTCGTGAAGAGTCTAGCCTATAAATCTCCCTCTGTGGGTCCATACCATGTGAATGATCTCTACAATATGACATCTGCTATTTCTCATGTACTGATAAGGCGTAACTGTCACAGAATAAAGAAACATGACCAATCAGGAAATTAATACGTCTATGTGTGTGTTAATGTGTGTGAGAGCACACACGTGTGTGTCTCTGTGTGTGTGTGTGTGTACACACACACACACTCTACATTTGACTGTGTGTGGCCAGCAGAGTGTGCGACTGATTCTGATAGGATCAGCCTCCATATTTCCTGTGGCCTAGCCTGGCGCCCACATAGATATATTCTGGTGCTGATAAAAGGATATTAAAACCCACTCCTCGTCAGCTCTGAGCTTGCTGTCTGCTCCACTCACATAAAACCCATGCCCTCCTGCCCCCATCTCACACACACACACTTTTTCAAACCCTCAACTGTCTCACTCACACACACACAGACACAGACACACACATACACTTTTTCAAACCCTCAACTGTCTCACGCGCACGCGCACGCGCACGCGCACGCGCACGCGCACGCACACACGCACACACGCACACACGCACACACGCACACACGCACACACGCACACACGCACACACGCACACACGCACACACGCACACACGCACACACGCACGCACGCACGCACGCACGCACGCACACACACACACACACACACACACACTGTTTTGATAAGAGCTGCCGTTCAGTATTGATTCAGGGCATGCAGGTCCATTGTATTAATATTGTTACATTTTTTAACTCTGATATTGCCCGTGCTCATTATTTTTATGGGGAAAAGTTCCAACACTATTTGTTGGTTGGTAAACGCTTAGAGTTTTTTTTATTCGCTTTGGTACTATTTTCACAAGTAAGGTGTACATTTTCAAAACTCTTAGTACAAAGATCCAAACGGATCACACTTGTAACGCAGCTAGTCATTCTTTCAAAACCTGATTCAATGCTTTCAGTCCACATAATCATTGTTTCAAACACCAGATTATTGTAATATGTAACGGGAACATTTGGTTTAATCACTGAAACACAACAGTATGATCTTCTTTCAGTTTAGTACTTTTAACATTCAGTTCATCCAACAGCAAACAATGCAAGATACATGTTTCAAATGGGCCTTAGAAGTGGTGAAATTAATATGCTACAGTACTATACTGTAAAAGACAGATTACACAGGTTCACATTAGGCGAGACACACTACACATTACATTACTTACATTTACATAATCTATAATTTCCAAAATATCCGTCCTGTGTGTAATCAAGTACATGTAAAGGATCAATGAAGACATCCTCTACAATCTAGTTTTTACGTATTTTTCAGATATAATTGTTACATAGGTATAATTTCTATTATGTAACTAAATGAGAACAAAACATAACATTTACTGCAGTACTGCACACATTACATTACATGTAATTTGGATCAAGCCTGTCTTGAGCATTTGGCCATAGATTCTCATACACATCTCATTTCAGTGAAATCAATTAGCAATAACGAGTATTCATCATGTGTGGTTAATTTATATGTTCGTACAAAAACACATTTTATTTCTGTAGTTCTCAAAATCGGTACTGTGTATTGCTGAAACTAATATATATAGGTTTACCAAACGGTTCAGTGATTAACCATTAAGATCAGTTGGATTAAGTGTTGGTCAAATGTATTTACGCAAATGAAATGAGAAGCATTTCAAAAGTATTGTGAGCATTGCATTGTAAAAGACAATAACTTCATATGAAAGGTATTTCTTTGATTTTGTGCATTGTACTTAGTCAATTGAAAATGTGATTACATGTTTGAAAAAACAGACTTTTTGATGATCTGCTTTGAGTTTTGTACTAACAGTTGTGGGGTTTTACCACATACTTGTGAAAATAGTACCAAAGCGAATAAAAAAAACTGTAAATCCCAAAAATGTCAATATGCTGTAGAAACGGCAACTAATGGAAAGTGAGGAAATCAAAATAATATTTTGTGCGTGTTTAATTGAGAAAAAATATATAATAAAAGTTGTTAGTGAAATGCCTATATGCAAAGAGGCTGAGCAAATCAACATATTTAATTCCAGTCCACATATTTCTTTTTACCTGAACAGATTAAAATTCAGTCAACGTAATGTTGTTTTTTTTCCGATACAGACGCTAGTGGGTGCTAGTCACATTATTTTCAGAAAGGTGGATGCATATTAAATCTGAGGAAAGGTTCATTTGTTTTACAGTTAGCTTACTGGAGTAATATAATCTTTATTATAAAGATAGCCAGTATTCAGAGAATAATCGATCAATGGAAAAACCCCTTCCTCGGGTTGGAATTACTTGCACACAGTGCCTGATGACATTACATTGACTATATTCATGTGATGGTCATTGTATGGAGCTTTTGGGCTACAATTAACACAGTGGCATTTATTTTACACTCTATTTCTGACAAGATCAACGGTTGTCAATATTTTATAAGGAACATTTTTCCTAATTTAATCTATTCCACACAGATTAAAACAAATATTACAACTCTTTACAAAATGTACACTTATATTTAAAAGGTTTTGTAAAAGCTCCTACATCGATCTGTCGGGTTATTTGAGATGGCGATAGAGCTTAAAATGCATTGCATTGCTGAGATTTTGCCGATTTGTAGGTACTGTCAAGTGCCTAATAAGAAATAAACAATTTACAAAACATTTTGTGTATGTCACCACTTGACAACAGGCCTCTATACATCTCTGTGGTGGCCACTGGCCAGGAGTTGGTGTCAGGACAAGGCAATAGTGTTCGTCAGGCATCTCTGTGATCTGTCTGTTCTACCTCAACCCTCACTGCACCTGTGTTCTACCTCAACCTTCACTGCACCTGTGTCCTCTACCTCAACCCTCACTGCACCTGTGTTCTACCTCAACCCTCACTGCACCTGTGTCCTTCCTCAACCTTCACTGCACCTGTGTCCTACCTCAACCCTCACTGCACCTGTGTCAACCTTCACTGCACCTGTGTCCTCAACCCTCACTGCACCTGTGTCCTACCCTCACTGCACCTGTGTCCCCTAACTGCACCTGTCAACCCTCACTGCACCTTCCTCAACCCCCTCACCTGCACCCCTGCACCTGTGTCAACCCTCACTGCACCTGTGTTCTACCTCAACCCTCACTGCACCTGTGTCCTACCTCAACCCTAACTGCACCTGTGTTCTACCTCAACCCTCACTGCACCTGTGTTCTACCTCAACCTTCACTGCACCTGTGTCCTACCTCAACCCTCACTGCACCTGTGTTCTACCTCAACCCTCACTGCACCTGTGTCCTACCTCAACCCTCACTGCACCTGTGTCCTTCCTCAACCCTCACTGCACCTGTGTTCTACCTCAACCCTCACTGCACCTGTGTCCTATAGAATTTAGCAGCAGGCCTTACACTGGAAGTTGAATTTAGCATCAGGCCTTACACTGGAAGTTGAATTTAGCATCAAGCCTTACACTGGAAGTTGAATTTAGCAGCAGTCCTTACACTGGAAGTTGAATTTAGCATCAGGCCTTACACTGGAAGTTGAATTTAGCAGCAGTCCTTACACTGGAAGTTAAATTTAGCAGCAGGCCTTGCACTGGAAGTTACATTTAGCAGCAGGCCTTACACTGGAAGTTAAATTTAGCAGCAGGCCTTACACTGGAAATTAAATTTAGCAGTTTGAATAACGGGGTGTTTTTTACATTTTACATCATATTGACTTACATGTATAAGAATTTTTCCATGAATGAGGAAAGACATTTTAAGTGAGTAATCATTGGTTGCCCCTGAATTGTTTACCTGTAAATTCACAACTAAGTTAAGACACATACCTCTACATTGACTGCCCCGATTATGCTGTGAGCTTTGGCAGTGAGGTATGCCATTATGATGAATTGTGGAGAAAAACAGGATGAAGGTATGGACTTAACCTGAAAAATAGCACAAGCACCATCGTGCCAAATTGAACCTATGCTCCACCAATGTTTTTTCGAGCAGATAGTCTGACTTAGGAATTGTGGATTCAAGCCCACTTGTAAATGTTTGTTCTGACGCTATATTTAAATAGTCCTTTCTCCTCCCCTGTGAATTTCAGCGTTTTTGAAGCATTATAATGGACTTCATTATATTATTCTTCCTCTCTTTTGTTAACAGCAAGCTACTGTTTATATTCCATGCCCAGGGCGCTAGAGAAACATTTTACTGACAATGTCAAATCTCTTCCCATCATTAATACAGTTAAATGTACCATTGTTTATCCGACTCAAGAATGAAAGATTGCGTTGGCGTTCCAAATCATGTTAACATTCACAAGCTTGAAACTCTGTTCATTACATTTTGTTAATGGTTTTTGAACCGAGTCCCAGTCTGTCTGTTTTCGGATTGTGCATTTTGAGTGCGCCACCATGAAGTACTTAAAGTTGAAAGATGTTAAGAGTAATAACATTTTGCTGTTATTAATAATGGTATGATCCCAAAAGTGGTATGATCCAAATAATGGTATGATCCAAGTAGGAATGAAGTAAGTTCTGGTGGAATGCTCTTAAGGGAACTGCGGGTGATGCCCTACTTGTGGTTGGAAATTCAACATTATGTTTTTTTGCTGTTGAAAATACATACAATAACCTCCAAAGAAGCCCTGAAGCAATTCACAGTGGTAGACGTGCATGTCATTTCTTCCTAGAGGTCCTGTGGTAATTGCAAGCTTCTTGCAGTATTTGCCATAGTGTTATAGTGTTCCATAGTGTTCCTTTTTTTGTCGTTTGCCTGTACAAAACCCATTTAAAATGCTAGTCGGTTTACACAAAAGTTTTAAAATATCGTGTTTCTAAATTTATTTGAATTTAGTTTGTATATGTTATTGGTCCAAAAAAATCTGATCCATATTTCAGTTTTATTTAAACAACCATTGCAAAGCTCAGCTTAAAATCCAAGGTAATTACTCAAGCCAAATATGGATTTCATTTTAGGTGATTTCTAGATTGTACTGTGAACTTTTTACATGCTCTCTTACTTCCGTTGAGTTTCAACATGACGTGGTTAAAGTTAGCCGAGGATTTGAAATTGTTTGAGGTTCAACTTCCTTTCCACTGCACATTATTTATCCAAATAGATTTATATAAGCCTGTGTTTGTCTCTCCACAGCACAGAGCATTGTGTAGTCTTTATCAGTGCTTTTGATTTTAGTGCAGCACTTTTATTGTCTACGCTCCATGTGCTTCTGCTTCTAATGCAGCTAGCCAGCTGTGGCACTGTGTGGCACACACACACACACACACACACACACACACACACACACACACACACACACACACACACACACACACACACACACACACACACACACACACACACACACACACACACACACACACACACACACACACACACACACACACACACACACACACACACACACACACACACACACACACACACACACACACACACACACACACACACACACACACACACACACACACACACACACACACACACACACACACACACACACACACACACACACACACACACACACACACACACACACACACACACACACACACACACACACACACACACACACACACACACACACACACACACACACACACACACACACACACACACACACACACACACACACACACACACACACACACACACACACACACACACACACACACACACACACACACACACACACACACACACACACACACACACACACACACACACACAACAGCTCACTGTTTGACTGTCCCCTTTACGGACACAAAGAGAAGTGGAGAAGTGAGTGGGAGAGGCACTTGCGGAGATACCAAATGAGGTAGCTCCTCCAGGAACATAATCAATCCAATATGATAGGCAGTGTCAAACATGGGTTGTGTATATGTCTGAAAACACACACTTGACAGTCCTTCTGTGTGTGCCTTACATCTGTACCTTACAGGATCCTGGCTACTGTGGGCTCGGACTTTGACCTGAGGACACTGCGAGCTGTGAGGGTTCTGAGACCACTCAAACTGGTTTCTGGGATCCCTAGTAAGTCACTGACATTAGGTGGAAGGTCACAATTGGTACACTATGTCTCTTTGGAATTCAGATTTGATAGTTTTATTCCGTTCATGGGGCTAATTTATGGGAAACCACAGTCTTCAAAGAAGGTGAACCATAAAATGTTAAATGTAAACTGTTTTTCTAGATTGTGTATTTTTAAATAAGCTATCACAAATGAATGACCAAAAAGAATGTCTCGTCTATGTGGACTAATATGGCAACCTGTCTCTCTCCACGCTCCTCCTCTCTCCACGCTCCTCTCCCTCTCTCCACTCCCCTCTCTCCACACTCCTCTCTCCACACTCCTCTCTCTCCATGCTCCTCCTCTCTCCATGCTCCTCCTCTCTCCATGCTCCTCCTCTCTCCATGCTCCTCCTCTCTCCACACTCCTCCTCTCTCCACACTTCTCTCTCCACACTCCTCTCTCCACGCTCCTCCTCTCTCTCCACTCCTCTCTCTCCACTCCTCTCTCTCCACTCCTCTCTCTCCACTCCTCTCTCTCCATGCTCCTCCTCTCTCCATGCTCCTCCTCTCTCCATGCTCCTCTCTCTCCATGCTCCTCCTCTCTCCACTCCTCCTCTCTCCATGCTCCCCCTCTCTCCATGCTCCTCTCTCTCCATGCTCCTCCTCTCTCCATGCTCCTCCTCTCTCCACGCTCCCCCTCTCTCCCCACTCCTCTCTCTCCCCACTCCTCTCTCTCCACTCCCTCTCCCCACTCCTCTCTCCCCACTCCTCTCTCCACACTCCTCTCTCCACACTCCTCTCTCCCCACTCCTCTCTCCCCACTCCTCCTCTCTCCCCACTCCTCTCTCCCCTCCTCCTCTCCCCACTCCTCTCTCCACGCTCCTCCTCTCTCCCCACTCCTCTCTCCACACTCCTTTCTCCACACTCTTCGTCTCTCCACAGGTCTTCAGGTTGTATTGAAGTCCATCATGAAGGCCATGGTGCCTCTTCTCCAGATCGGCCTGCTACTCTTCTTTGCCATTGTCATGTTTGCGATCATCGGAGTGGAGTTCTACATGGGCAAATTCCACACCACCTGCTTCAAGGTTGACACCAGTGAGTGTGTGAAACATACAGTGCATGTGTACATAGTACATAGAGTTCACACACACACACACACACACACACACACACACACACACACACACACACACACACACACACACACACACACACACACACACACACACACACACACACACACACACACACACACACACACACACACACACACACACACACACACACACACACACACACACACACACACACACACACACACACACACACACACACACACACACACACACACACACACACACACACACACACACCACACACACACACACACACACACACACACACACACACACACACACACACACACACACACACACACACACACACACACACACACACACACACACACACACACACACACACACACACACACACACACACACACACACACACACACACACACACACACACACACACACACACACACACACACACACACACACACACACACACACACACACACACACACACACACACACACACACACACACACACACATACACACACACACACACACACACACACACACACACACACACACACACACACACACACAGTTTGCATACCACACACACACACACACAGAAACGGATCTGCCTACTTTAATGCCGGCATATATGTATAGAGGGTGTGTGTGTGTGTGGACATTACTGTTTACGACTGTGTCAGAGGTTGTGTGTGTTTCACACTGCTTGGTTTGGGGTCGTGACAGCCTGCTAATGGAAGTGTGAGCAGCATGTAGACGTGTTAATAACTATGTCTGTTGGTTATTTTACTGCTGAAACAGTGACAAGACAGTTCTTCAGCACATGTGTGTGTGTGTGTGAGAAATAGTCAAGTCATCAGCTGGTGTGTGACCGAATTAGCGCATGTGTATGCGTGAATGTGTGTATCTGTGTGTGTGTGTGTGTGTGTGTTTGCGCGTGTACTGAAGCTCATATAATGTGCCAGTTTATATTTCTCCTCCCATTTAATTACCACTTACACCCTTCCCTCCCATCCTTCTCCAATACACCCCCCCCCCCCCCGCTCGACCTTTCTACCCCCGCCCCCGGCTACAATCCCTCTTCCTACTCTCCCTCGTCTAATTTTCCGACAGGCGAGCGCACCACCTCGTTCCCGTGTGGCACGGAGGCTCCAGCCAGGATGTGTCCTAACGGCACGGAGTGTAGAGAGTACTGGATCGGGCCCAACTACGGCATAACCAACTTTGACAACATCCTGTTTGCCGTTCTCACCGTGTTCCAGTGCATCACCATGGAGGGCTGGGTCGACGTCCTCTACAGCGTGAGGACTCTTTCCTTTTTTTACCGTCGCTGGACAACTTCGTCGTCGGGTTGTTGTGGAATTCCGAATGCTTCGTCCGTTAATTCCTGATTTCGCGAATGCCTTTTTTCCGACCTCACGTGAAGTATGAGGGTGTAGATGCAGCTCCTCGTGCTCGTGTTCTTTGTGATGTGCGCGGAGGTGAAGCGTGACGTGTCAGATGGCGAGGCTGAGACCCGGTGCTTCTGTGGGGGTTTTGATCTGGCAGGTTGGGTTGCACTTGTCTAGCAGACAGCAGTGGGATCTGGAAGGATTCTACCTGTCAGCTGTGCTTAACACACACACACACACACAGACACACGTGTGAACAAACCTGTATGTTTTTTTAACCTCACAGGAATCAGAAACATAATGCCCTATTTCACTCGGCTCTGGAGCTCAGACCGGAGTGTGTCTTTTGCCTGGCACCTTCCCTATAAATGATAACTGACTGGAGAAATGCACGTGCACATGCCAGCCCTACGTGATCCATCCCATTTCTCTGTTTCCTTTGCTCATAATAGAGCCCCTGTGGCCGGCCTTGTCATTATGCTAAGCGGCTACATGCTACTGCTGCCTACCGACTCACATTCCCTCTGTCTCATTCTTTTATTATTCCCCGTCTACCTCTCTTTCTCTCCGCCCTCAACTCCCCGTCTCTATCTCTTCCTCCAATGCTCTCTGCTGTGTTCCTGTGAAGGCTGCCTTTACACGCCCTGGCGTTTTGCCTTCAAGCAGGACGGAGGGTTTAAACGAGGCATCATGGAACTCTTGGAGACATCTTGTTCGCCTTTCTCATTTCAGATCAATCCTGTTGTCCTGTTGTTGTTGTGGCCAGCATCTCTCTGGTTAAATGGATTGACCTACACACACACACACACACACACATACACATACACACACACACACACACACACACACATACATACACACACACACACACACATACATACACACATACATACATACACACACACACACATACATACACACACACATACATACATACACACACGCACACATACATACACACACGCACGCACAGTCACACTCACACACACACACGCACACACATACACACACGCACACATACATACACACACGCACACGCACGCACGTACAGTCACACTCACACACACACACACGCACACACATACACATACACACGCACACACATACACACGTACACACACATGCACACGCACTCACGCACACGCACTCACACACACACACACACCACACACACAGACACATACAGAAGCGCAAAAACAGATGGGTCCCAGATGACATTGTGAAGATAGATTCTTGAAAATGACTTGTTAGTGAACATATGGGAATTGTAAGGCGTGAATCCTTACAGTGATGTGATGGTTAGGACACATTGCTGCTTTCAGCTTTGCTCTAATGCGTTCCACTAAAGTTATGAGCACGGGTACAGTTGGATTTACCGAGTAGTGGTAACTTTTCCATAACACAGAGCTATAGACACACTTGGAGCCACATTATCTATCTGATCAATACGTCTGAATCATCAGATGAATTAAATGCACTTCAACACTGGGAGAGGAATCTCATTGGTCGGGCATTGGAATCATATGGAGTGAGATGGAGGAAGTAATACAATAATGTTTTGACTGCCAGGCCCACACAGAGACTAGTGAAGTCAATTGGCAGACCTTATTACAGTTCTGGCAAATCAGAGCATGTAAGTTGCCAATCCTATTGGTCTTGTGCATCTTACCATGGTTATCACAGGAATCTCCTGAAGCTCCTCCCACAATTTGGAATGGCTTGGCTTTGGGTTATGCTTTACATGTAGAAATATAATTGGCTGTTTGTCGTTCGATGAAAACTCATGCAAGTTCCACTCACTTTCACAGCAGGTCAATAGAAGTGTTCATCTCCATCTGATCGAATGCAATGGAAAATTAGAAAACATTTGAAAAATCGAACTGGCCGTTTGAGTTGTCAATGTCTCAAGCTTCCTCTGTTTACACTGCAATGATTGACTGGCACGTGAATCAGTGGTCCAGTGGTGATATTAGTGGTCCAGTGGGGATATTAGTGCTCCAGTGGTGATATTAGTGGTCCAGTGGTGATACCAGTGGTCCATTGGTGATATTAGTTGTCCAGTGGGGATATTAGTGGTCCAGTGGTGATATTAGTGGTCCAGTGGTGATACCAGTGGTCCATTGGTGATATTAGTGGTCCAGTGGTGATATTAGTGGTCCAGTGATGATATTAGTGGTCCAGTGGTGATATTAGTGGTCCAGTGGGGATATTAGTGGTCCAGTGGTGATATTAGTGGTCCATTGGTGATATTAGTGGTCCAGTGGTGATATTAGTGGTCCTGTGGTGATATTAGTGGTTTAGTGATGATATTAGTGGTCCAGTGGTGATATTAGTGGTCCAGTGGTGATATTAGTGGTCCAGTGGTGATATTAGTGGTCCTGTGGTGATATTAGTGGTTTAGTGATGATATTAGTGGTCCAGTGGTGATATTAGTGGTCCAGTGGTGATACTACTGGCTTCACACATGTGGCAGCCCAGGAACCAGAGTTTATCTCCACTCGGTCCATTTCTCTACCTTTAATTCTCACTGTCAATAAAATAAAACTCCATAAGTAAGGAATGTGGCCGTCCCTACAAAATACATTGCCAGCGGTCTGAAGCTCACAGTGGAATCATTCTGAAGCATACTTCAGAGATAATACATTTTGGGATTGTTTGTAGTAATGCAATGCTTCTTTGTTCCTTGTCTGAACAATGAGTGAGGTTGGGTAATTGATGCAAACTAGGCGATTTGAAATGACATCGTTGTCTATTGAACATGAGCCGCCAGAGAACTCTTCCTCACAGCATGTCTCCACTTATAGGCTGCAAACAAGTATATTGCATGTTATATAACAGTGAAAAGACTGTGTGTGTGTGTGTCTGTGTGTGTATACTGTGTGTGTGTATACTGTGTGTGTATACTGTGTGTGTGTATACTGTGTGTGTGTATACTGTGTGTGTATACTGTGTGTGTGTATACTGTGTGTGTGTATACTGTGTGTGTATACTGTGTGTGTGTGTACTGTGTGTGTATACTGTGTGTGTATACTGTGTGTGTATACTGTGTCTGTGTGTATACTGTGTGTGTGTGTATACTGTGTGTGTATACTGTGTGTATACTGTGTGTGTGTGTATACTGTGTGTGTGTGTATACTGTGTGTGTGTGTATACTGTGTGTGTATACTGTGTGTGTATACTGTGTGTGTGTGTATACTGTGTGTGTGTGTGTATACTGTGTGTGTATACTGTGTGTGTATACTGTGTCTGTGTGTGTATACTGTGTGTGTGTGTATACTGTGTGTGTATACTGTGTGTGTGTGTGTGTATATACTGTGTGTGTGTGTGTGTGTGCACTGATGAGCCTAAACATAATGACCCCATATGTGAAGCGAATATCGTTGACCATCTCCTAACGAGGCCATCTCCTAGTCACCATGTTGGATGCTGGAGACGTTGGCAGAAGTAGAGCGAGGGCCGAATTGTTTTGGCTACACACATGGGTCAGAGCGTCTTTAAAACGCTAAAGCTTGTGGGCTGCTCCCGGTCACCAATGTTAAGTACCTACAGACAGTTGGTACGAAGAGGGTTTAACCCACAAAACCGGTGTCAGTGTGTTGGGCAACCAAGGCTTATTGATGCACGACAGGACAACGAAGGCTACCGGGCCTAGTCCGAACTGACAGGTCTCCCTTGGCACCAGTCACAGAACATTTTAATGACACACAAACACACACACAGACACACACAGACATGCAAGTATGGGGCAGTATGGGGCTGTATATGGGGCTGTATATGTGGGGCTGTATATATGGGGCTGTATATGGGGCAGTATATATATGGGGCTGTATATATGGGGCTGTATATATGGGGCTGTATATATGGGGCTGTATATATGGGGCTGTATATATGGGGCTGTATATATGGGGCTGTATATATGGGGCTGTATATATGGGGCTGTATATGTGGGGCTGTATATGTGGGGCTGTATATGTGGGGCTGTATATATGGGGCTGTATATATGGGGCTGTATATGGGGCTGTATATATGGGGCTGTATATATGGGGGCTGTATATGGGGCTGTATATGGGGCTGTCTGTATATGGGGCTGTATATGTGGGGCTGTATATATGGGGCTGTATATGGGGCTGTATATGTGGGGCTGTATATGTGGCTGTATATGTGGGGCTGTATATATGGGGCTGTATATGTGGGGCTGTATATGGGGCTGTATATGTGGGGCTGTATATATGGGGCTGTATATGGGGCTGTATAAGTGGGGCTGTATATGGCGCTGTATATATGGGGCTGTATATATGGGGCTGTATATGGGGCTGTATATGGGGCTGTATATGGGGCTGTATATGGGGCTGTATATGGGGCTGTCTGTATATGGGTCTGTATATGGGGCTGTATATGGGGCTGTATATGGGGCTGTATATGTGGGGCTGTATATGGGGCTGTATATGTGGGGCTGTATATGGGGCTGTATATGGGGCTGTATATGTGGGGCTGTATATGTGGGGCTGTATATATGGGGCTGTATATATGGGGCTGTATATATGGGGCTGTATATGTGGGGCTGTATATGGGGCTGTATATGTGGAGCTGTATATATGGGGCTGTATATGGGGCTATATATATGGCGGTATATGTGGGGCTGTATATGTGGGGCTGTATATATGGGGCTGTATATATGGGGCTGTATATATGGGGCTGTATATATGGGGCTGTATATATGGGGCTGTATATATGGGGCTGTATATATGGGGCTGTATATATGGGGCTGTATATATGGGGCTGTATATATGGGGCTGTATATGGGGCTGTATATGGGGCTGTATATGGGGCTGTCTGTATATGGGGCTGTGGGGCTGTATATGGGGCTGTATATGGGGCTGTATGTATATGGGGCTGTATATGGGGCTGTATATGGGGCTGTATATGGGGCTGTATATGTGGGGCTGTATATGGGGCTGTATATGGGGCTGTATATGGGGCTGTATATGTGGGGCTGTATATGGGGCTGTATATGTGGGGCTGTATATGGGGCTGTATATGTGGGGCTGTATATGTGGGGCTGTATATATGGGGCTGTATATATGGGGCTGTATATGTGGGGCTATATATGGGGCTGTATATGTGGGGCTGTATATATGGGGCTGTATATGGGGCTATATATGGCGGTATATGTGGGGCTGTATATGTGGGGCTGTATATATGGGGCTGTATATATGGGGCTGTATATATGGGGCTGTATATGGGGCTGTATATGGGGCTGTATATATGGGGCTGTATATATGGGGCTGTATATATGGGGCTGTATATATGGGGCTGTATATATGGGGCTGTATATATGGGGCTGTATATGTGGGGCTGTATATGGGGCTGTATATATGGGGCTGTATATGTGGGGCTGTATATGTGGGGCTGTATATGTGGGGCTGTATATGTGGGGCTGTATATGTGGGGCTGTATATATGGGGCTGTATATATGGGGCTGTATATATGGGGCTGTATATATGGGGCTGTATATATGGGGCTGTATATGTGGGGCTGAATATGGGAGCTGTATATATGGGGCTGTATATATGGGGCTGTATATATGGGGCTGTATATGGGGCTGTATATGGGGCTGTATATGGGGCTGTATATATGGGGCTGTATATGTGGGGCTGTATATGGGGCTGTATATGTGGAGCTGTAAATATGGGGCTGTAAATATGGGGCTGTATATATGGGGCTGTATATGGGGCTGTATATATGGGGCTGTATATATGGGGCTGTATATATGGGGCTGTATATATGGGGCTGTATATATGGGGCTGTATATATGGGGCTGTATATATGGGGCTGTATATATGGGGCTGTATATATGGGGCTGTATATATGGGGCTGTATATATGGGGCTGTATATGTGGGGCTGTATATGTGGGGCTGTATATATGGGGCTGTATATATGGGGCTGTATATATGGGGCTGTACATATGGGGCTGTATATGGGGCTGTATATGTGGAGCTGTATATATGGGGCTGTATATATGGGGCTATATATATGGCGGTATATATGGGGCTGTATATGTGGGGCTGTATATGAGGCTGTATATGGGGCTGTATATGGGGCTGTATATATGGGGCTGTATATGGGGCTGTATATATGGGGCTGTATATGGGGCTGTATATGGGGCTGTATATGGGGCTGTATATATGGGGCTGTATATGGGGCTGTATATGGGGCTGTATATGGGGCTGTATATATGGGGCTGTATATATGGGGCCAGACCATCCTTCTCTCCATTCCATGATTCCATAACCCAGCCCTGTGGACCCTGTGGATTGATGGACTCTTCACAGACTCCAGGGAATGCTAGGATTCCTTAATGGTGCAGTGAAACCTCCACTATCCTCATCATCGCCCAAGTCCTTGGCCTTCAGAGGAAGCTCATGTCGTAGAACGGCTTGTCCTTGTCCTGTGCCTAGATGGGACATGATAGGGAAGTAACTTAGCCCAGGCCAGGGCAAAAACGTATTAATATCACCAGCAGAGCAAACACATCTCCAATATGGACGGGCAGGCTGGGAGAGAGGTTAAGAGAGGGAAATAAAAGAACAGATGATACAGGGTGTGTGGTATCTAAGCCATTAGGGTGACTAAAGCTAGCAACATGTTAGTGTCGTGTGGTGTAGTGATGGATGTGTGGATCATATTGAGAGACATATGTTAGCAGAGGCTCTGTGTCCGCTAACTGTGGCTGCTCAGTTAGTGAGGCATTAGGTGGCTGCCAACGCTGAGATTGTGGGTTTATATCAAAACCTTTACACATGTGTTCTGTCTGCTGAGAGAGTGAGAGGGAGAGAGGGAGAGATAGTGAGAGAGGTAGAGGGAGAGAAATGGAGAGAGGGAGTGAGAAAAGGAGAGAGGGAGAGAAAGGGAGAGAAAGGTAGATGGAGAGAGGGAGAGAGAAAGGTAGAGAGGGAGTGAGAAAAGGAGAGAGGGAGAGAAAGGAAGAGAAAGGGAGAGAGGGGAGAGAGGGAGTGAGAGGGAGTGAGAGGGAGGAGAGGGAGTGAGAGAGAGGAAGAGGGAGTGAAGGGAGGAGAGGGAGAGAAGGAGAGAGGGAGTGAGAGAAAAGGAGAGAGGAGGGAGAGAGAGGGAGAGAGAGGGAGAGAAGAGAGAAGGGAGAGAAGGGAGAGAGGGAGAGAGGGAGAGAAAGGAGAGAGGGAGAGAGAGGGGAGAGAGGGAGAGAGGGAGAGAGGGAGGAGAGGGGAGAGAGAGAGAGAGGGAGAGAGGGAGAGAGGGAGAGAGAGAGGGAGAGGGGAGAGGGTGAGAGGGTGAGAGGGTGAGAGGGTGAGAGGGTGAAGGTGAGAGGGTGAGAGGGTGAGAGGGTGAGAGGGTGAGAGGGAGAGAGGGAGAGAGGAGAGGAGGGAGAGAGGGAGAGAGGGAGAGAGGGAGAGAGGGAGAGAGGGAGAGAGGGAGAGAGAGGGAGAGAGAGGGAGAGGTTGCTTATTGATCTGCATCCCAAATCGTTCCCTTTTCCCTAAGTTGTGCACTGCTTCTGATCAGGGCCCACATGGGTAGTGTGCTGTTTACGAAATAGTGCCATTTGTGACTCAGTCAGGCTAGATGCAGCTATTCCAGTGAACGGGGGTGGTTCCCAGCATTAGTAATGTGGAATCTTCATTTCATGCCTGTTGATTTTATTACGCTCCCTCTCTCCCTCTCCTCTGGCAATGTCATGACTACTGGCTAATTGGAACAATCTCTAATCACCTCTGCTGTGTCATGTTCTGCTTTTATGTTCTCCCATAATACCCCTTGGCACGAAGCCCAGTGGCCACACCCCCACAATGGAGAGACGCAAGCGACTGAGCAAAAGGCTGTTGCCTTCTGTACACATGGCTTCACTGCCATTTAACTGATGGAAACCTCTGTCTCAATATCGTCTGATCTAGCTTTGTCTAAAGCTATAAGTCGCCCTAAGTGGTCTGAGTCAGAACGTAACATTATAGCACTGGAGTCTTTAGTTTCTCTAGTGTGAGAGATTGCATCGACTGTACAATAACATCAATGGCTTCATAACTATATTTCATAAATGCTCCTGAAAGTATTAGCTATTTGGTCTTGTGGATTTTCCCAATACAAATATTTATATTACTAACTGTTTATACAATGGAAAATAAATTGACACACATGGCCTTCCTACCGATAAAATCTAGAGCAAACTAGTGAGGCTTTAGGTGATATTTGTTAGAATACGTCAACCAAGAAGCTAAGCCCACAACCTTCCAGTCTCAGGAAGGACAATAACAAGGCTACTAAATTGGCCATTTATGTCACTATGTAACTATGGTAACGGAGCTGTGATGTCATCCCATAGATCCACTAAGCTAAAATGGAATGTTTAAGATGGTCATACAATCACCATTTAGCAATTTTATGCTCCATACAGATCGCACAGATGAACTGTATAAACCACAAACCACATGTAGTCTATAACCAGAAGATTCTTAAGTGATTGAAAACAAACGAGTGATTTATTTCTTATAAAGATACAATCTATATTCTTGGGCAACTGGAGGTTGAACAATATATGGCATCTTCTAATGAGCCTACATATAATTGCAACACCCAGGTGGTGATTGGTCAATACTGGAAAAGCTTGACGGACCACAAAACACGATGGAAGTTTCTTACGTGAACAGACAGGAACAATCTAGGTTGGGTTGACAGAGCAGAGACCCAGTTGTTCATCATCAATGGAATGTGATTGATTCAGTGAATTTGGGAAGGATATTGATTGGATAAATTGAAGTAGAGAAAAACTCAATTCAGCTGAAACTAAGACCCAGCATGTAATGAGATTACATTTCCAGTTTCAGGGGTTCTACATATTGAAAGTTGTTATTGGAATGCTTTACTTTTTTTTTTTTTCGAGAACACTTATTGGACGAAATCTTCTGGGTTTATTTTTCAACCTCAAACATTATTTTAATCATAGAAATAAATTAAATGTACATATTTTTCTAAATGTTTTTTCAAAAGAGTTGTTGAAACACATTAAAAGGGGTGATTTGAAGAAAGCCGTTACACAACTCAATAAATAAACTGCAAAGAGCTCCTATAAATTCATAATGACTAGGTGTTTTGTTTTGTAGGTGGCATGATGGTTACACTTTCATGTCCACAGGTGTCTTTATAGTCAGTGTCTCCAGCCTGATTACGGATGCCTGAGTCATTGTCACACGTAGTCTTGGTGTACCTTGACCCTGTTGCCATAGTATCCTGTATCGTCACGGCGATCACACAGGGCTCGTGAAACTCCGAAGAGAGGAGTGGCGACCACACTGGGTTGAGTGCGCGTGTCCACGTGAAGACTAACGATGTGTGTTAGTGTCTTTCGTCAGTGAATCATCCCTTTTTGGATGTGGCTAATTGGAGCGGCAATAAAACATGAGGGAGAGTGGAGGAGACTGGACTCTCGTTTCATTGTATCTTTGTGTGTATCTGTGTGAATTTCGCCGTGCATGAGTGCATTTGAAGTCTCTGTTTCGAGTTCCGCTTGTCACAGAAATCTACAAAGCCACACAATTAATTTCTTCCTTGCTGTATCCTCCGAGAAAATGCAAAAAAAACAAACATTGACATACTGTACATAATAAGTGATTGATGAAACAGCAAAAATATGGTACAGTATCAGCACTATAATTAGTATATGAATATTCAAAATGAGTGTACTGAACTAATTAGTTATGGAAACTCACAGGTGAAGCAAATGGCTGCGATCATCTCCTAACAAAGGGAAAAAGTCAAGGTTTGGGTAAATTATATATTATAAATATTATAATAAGCCAGCAATGTGTGTAGTCAACAGGCCAGTGGACTGAGAGCTCTTGGCAATGTTTTGTTGGGGAAAACCTGTGTTGTCAATTTGATGGTGCTCTGGTGGGTTGGCCCTGTTTTGGCAGCGCACGTTGGACGAACAGCATATTAGGTCTAATGTGTTGGCAGAGGGGTTGGTCAGACAGATCAGGTCTTCAGCAGTTAGATGTCTTACAGATAGGAACATTCCCTGAGCCTGTTGATAGGAGATCTTATGCTCCGCTACGGCCCCGGAGATTAAACGGTAGTAGGATGGAGTCAGTTGCAGGTGTGTAAAACATCATGTATAGGGCTTTAGTATTACACTCCAGCTTTGACGTCAGACTTGGCTTGTGTCATGAGATATGTAAACATAATGCTCTAAAATTATGAAATGTCAGTCTTACTTAGTCGAGACATCATTTCTGGTGATAGTTCTTTTGGATCTGCTCTGCACATCCAGCTACAACTATTTCACTGACATGTAAATCAACTTACCAACAGTAAAGGCTAGCTTATTCGAACAGACAAAAAACGTCCCAGAATCTGCAATCACTTTTAATACTGTAATAAACCTTTTCGAACCTCCACGAGGTGAGGCTGTCACTGGATTTAATTCAAGGGTAATGTTAACACTGCCACCACCTTTGTTTAACCGGAGGGTCCGGTAGTCGGAAGCTGAGACAACGAGGCGCACACCTAATTAACAAAACAATCTTTATTATTACAATTTCATTAACAAACAGACAGGACTCTTGTATGGCACCCCGGAAGGACCATAAACTTGGGCAGGGCTATCCCACTACGAATGGGAGGGATGGGAGTCGAACAGCCCAATACACACCCGGGACACCGCACAACACACAGTGAGGAAGTTCCCACGGCAAGAAGTCACGGCACACAATGATCCCACTCATAAAAGCACACACCACACTATATGATAAATAAATAATTATCCTACTCATTGGCTAGCACTAATAAATAAGAAAGCACACTTTACACACACGGCTGAACACTAAAACAATCGGAGGGGTCTCTCGACCTGTGCAAAATAGCTTTATGGGAATATATCGGTACATGCATGTTCCATACACCCCCCCCCACCCACGAGCGGCAGCCTGCCCTTGCTAGTTCCCCCTGAACCATAGGTCGGAGAAGCCTGTCTATCACCTCGGAAACATAGAACAAGGACAACACACAACAAACAATAAAGGTACGGGTTTAAAAGTACTTAGCTCTCTGAGCTGTTGAGACCCCGCCCCGGGGTCTGAGTTTGTGCACCGTCGTATGGCACCGGCCGGGTTGGCTGATTCCGGTCCGGCGGTGGACACGCGTCCACGGTGCACAGTGGCTTAAAGAAGCCGGGGACCTGAAGCGAGCGACGTGCCCCTAGAAACCCCTTAAGCTTCCCTGTCGCCCAGCCACCCTCTGACTGCTATCTTCGCCACCGGCTGCCCTACAAAGCAGCGAATGGCTCCCTCCCTTAATTTATTTACTGCGGCACTGCTCAAGAACTCACTCCGTCCCCCAACGATCTCCTTATCTCAACCCCCACACCCTACTACCTTCTCCCCTTTTATTATCCCGATTCCTCCCAACCACCCAAAACCCCACCTGGTCTCAGGTGCATCTCGTTAATTTTGGCATAGAGATGAGTAGAGCCCTCATCCTACTGGGAGCGCCGTATTTCCACTACAATACCGTATTGATTCTTGTTTGCTGGACATTGGGACTGTGTGAACATATGTTTGGCCGCACATTCACCGATCTGTCTTTGAATTAAATACCCATCTCCCTTTCTCATTTTGAGGAGCAGGTTTCTTATTGTTTTACTGCGGCTGGATTATTTAAAGGAACTAAAGTGATTATTATTGCGTAGGTTGAATGTGCCACAAACCGCTCCCAATTCCCTAGCGGAGCCTTTAAATCTGACCTGGGATCATTAGATATAGGAAATAGGTTGACATTTGGGATGTAAGCCTGCTGTCATATTTTACCAAGCGTGGGAGTGGAGTGTTCATGCACTCAGATAATTCTATATTAGAGCTTCGTTATTTATTGTTCGCAATGTAATTGCTGGAAATGTCCGTGATATATCTTATGTAACTTAATTTTGGGTTATGATGGTGTGTCATAGTATCACTTATCCTGCAGTGTTCTACTGGTTAACCCCCCCAGCTCAGATTTGGTGTCTAAACTGAAACAATGTTTTCAGTGTCAACGGCAAAAGTCCTATATGTTGTTTTAAATGCCCTGCTTGATAAGAATGTACGGTACCGTATCTCAGAAAAGAACATCCATTATATTGTGTAGCGCATTATGTTACCACATAAATTGCTGTGATATATATAAATGTTAGATTTATTTAAAACGAGGGGGAAATGTCGGTGTGCTTTAGGAGTTCTTTCAAAACTGTCTGTCTGAGCAGAATTTGATTACATATTTTGGGACATAATCCCACTGCCCGAGTCCGCTACTTTAGAAACAATAATCAGCGTTAGTTTTCACATAACAATCTTATATTTTAGAATAAAATGTAAAGTAGTGAGTGTACAGCCTGTATAACAGTGTACATTTGCTGTCCCCATACAATAACTCAACACACAGCCATTAATGTCTAAACCGCTGGCAACAAAAGTGAGTACACTCCCAAAGCATCAATATCTTCCAGCACTGCCTTAACCCCCTATGGGTATGGAATTCACCAGTGCTTCACAGGTTGCCCCTGGAGTCCTCTTCCACTCCTCCATGACGACATCACAGAGCTGGTGGATGTTAGAGACCACCTTCCGTTTGAGGATGGCCCACAGATGCTCAATAAAGTTTAGGTCTGGAGACATGCTTGGCCAGTCCATCACCTTTACCCTCAGCTTGGCAGTGGTCGTCTTAAAGGTGTGTTTGGGGTTGTTATCATGATGGAATACTGCCCTGCGGCCCAGACTCTGCTTCAGTATGTCACAGTACATGTTGGCATTCATGGTTCCCTCAATGAACTGCAGCTCCCCAGAGCCGGCAGCACTCATGCAGCCCCAGACCATGACACTCCCACCACCATGCTTGACTGTAGGCAAGACACACTTGTCTATGTACTCCTCACCTGGTTGCTGCCACACACGCTTGACACCATCTGAACCAAATACATTTATCTTGGTCTCATCAGACCACAGGACATGGTTCCTTTAATCCATGTCCTTAGTCTGCTTGTCTTCAGCAAACTGTTTGTAGGCTTTCTTGTGCATCATCTTTAGAATATGATGATGAACCAATTTGATGCATTGTGCGGCGTATGGTCTGAGCACTGACAGGGTGACCCCCCCACCCCTCAACCTCTGGCAGCACTCAAACATCTATTTCCCAAAGACAACCTCTGGATATGACGCTGAGACAATTTGGTCATTTTCAGTCATGAGTGTACTCACTTTTGTTGCCAGCGGTTTAGACATTAATGGTCGTGTGTTGAGTTATTTTGAGGGGACAGCAAATGTACACTGCTATACAAGCTGTAGTACACTGAAACACTGTGTACAAAGTACTTTTGTTGTCACGTTAAAAGTTATAATCAAATAATTACACACATGTGAGGGGTGTACTCACGTATGCCAGATACTGTAGGTCTTCTGATGTACATTCGATGCTGTAAGGATTTTGTTTGTACCAGATTGAAGGAAGAGGCCGAAATCTTTGCAATTTGTGTGCTTGCTGATGATGAAAAACTGCATGTAATTGGGGAATTGCCCCACATAACCAAAGGAATGTTGTATGTACAGAAACACAGCCCCAAAGAAGCTTTCAGCTGTCTCAGGTTTACACTGCTGACTTGTCTGGGAAACATTCCTAATATCCTGACGCGTTTGTTAAAATCCTCCTAAATCTTAAACACCATTGAAACTCAGAAACGAGAGCCAGATCTGTTTTATTCACTAAGATATCAGAACCAAAGTTAAACTATTTTATAATGTACTTTATTATAAAAATCATGACAGAAGACATGTGTGAAAGCTTTGTGATGGACCACTGCTTACATAGGCCTCTGTTTGGCTCACATTTACTCACATAAGCCTCTGTTTGGCTCACATTTACTCACATAAGCCTCTGTTTGGCTCACATTTACTCACATACGCCTCAGTTTGGCTCACATTTACTCACATAAGCCTCTGTTTGGCTCACATTTACTCACATACGCCTCTGTTAGGCTCACATTTACTCACATAAGCCTCTGTTTGGCTCACATTTACTCACATAAGCCTCTGTTTGGCTCACATTTACTCACATAAGCCTCTGTTTGGCTCACATTTACTCACATACGCCTCAGTTTGGCTCACATTTACTCACATAAGCCTCTGTTTGGCTCACATTTACTCACATACGCCTCTGTTTGGCTCACATTTACTCACATAAGCCTCTGTTTGGCTCACATTTACTCACATAAGCCTCTGTTTGGCTCACATTTACTCACATAAGCCTCTGTTTGGCTCACATTTACTCACACACACCCATGGGAATCACAAGACTAGATAAGCCTATGATGCTAACCTGTTGCTGGTGCTAGTCACCCTAATGTCTTTGAATAGCCGATATTCCAACTCAATCTCTCCCTCTCCCTCTCGTCCCCCTCTCTCTCTCTCTCTCTCGCTCTCTCTCCTTTAGCATCTAGAGTTGTTTAATCTCACTTTATGGCTCATTCCCCTGTCTCAGTAAACTGACGATGCTTGTTCTGATTGCTTTTGGATTTGTTCTGGGAATTTTAAGCTGTCTCATTGTCTGGTTAATGGCTTTGTATCGAGTTTTGTGGGAGAGAGGAATTCAGAAGTGGTATCGATTTCTCTCTCCCCTTTCGCCATTCTCTCCGTTTTCCCCAAGTTCTGAAAATCCCCCGGGGAACCTGGTGTTGTCTCTCCTTATCTTAAGTCCGTGAACCATATGTAATTGCTAGGGAATATTTGACTAATCCTTTATATCTTTCCCGTTTATCACTAATGTAGGTGAGGTTAGCATCTGTTTGGCTAACCATCACTCGTGGAGCACCACAAATACATTATTCATCTGCTAACAACCCATTGCTGAGCCCTGATTGTGTAACATTTGTGTAAAACGTTATGACAGAAATCAGTGTGATTATCTGTGTGTGTCCCTTCCATCCACTGGGAGTGTACTTGTTGTGAACAGTAAGGTATAATCGCGTCATCGTCGTCACCTTTACGGAGATATGTCACCTCGGGGCCAAAGTTCTGCCAAGCAAAGCACTCGAAAGAATGTGACTGCGTGGCTGTGAAGGTTTTTAAAGACTTTGTGAATTCTGCTATTGTTTGTCGGACATTAAAATCCCTATGGCGAGAATTAATGTCCACTAGATGCAGGAGATGGGAAACAAAGTGTTCTTCCTCCACCGCCTGCATTGTGTTTACCAAGCTAATGCAACAGTGTATCTTTTCACATCATTTTCTCTTTGCTACCATCCAGCTATATTACCCAGAGGGTCTGGCGGAAATACTGAGACCGTGGACAGACAGATAAAATAAAGGATAAAAAGGAAGTGAAAGGGGTGGTGAGAGAGATCGAGCGACAAAGGTAGCAAGTGATGAACAACAAAGCAAAGCAACAGAGAGGCTGATACAGAAAATGTCTGTCCAGGCAATGACAATGACAGATGAGTGAGAGACAGTAGGACAAGCTGTGTGTGTGTGTGTGTTTGTGCGCGTGTGAAGGCGTGCGTGGCCATGCACGTGTACGTTGTCTGTGTGACAGCACGTGTGTGTGTGTTGTCTGTGTGACAGCACGTGTGTGTGCGTGTGTGCGCGCGTGTGTGTGCGAGTGTGCGTGTGTGCGTGGTGAATGTACATGAGTCAGTATCCCCCATTTAATCCTCATCTGTCCCGTTCTTCCTAAACCCAATGACCCTGTACCTTTGTCTCCTTCCTACCTTCTTACCAACTCTGTAACCACATAGCAAACACGTCAGATATATAGACACCAGAGAGATGTTTCACGTTGACCAACTGCAGACATTCCTGGTAGGTGAACTAGACAGGTTCTGCTCCAATAGGCTTTCCAATTTGTGTTTGTGACTCCAGGCCAACGATGCATCTGGGAACACCTGGAATTGGCTGTACTTCATCCCCCTCATCATCATCGGATCCTTCTTCATGCTTAACCTGGTGCTGGGTGTCTTATCAGGGTAAGTCTGACCTGTTCACCCTAACATCCTGACAGTGGAGATGGACGAAAGTGGAGGATCCTTCATGAATGACGCCCCTGTCATGCAATCGTTTAAAATGTTTGACTCCATGAAATATACGTCACTATTCAACATTAATGTTTGAGGGACCTGGATATATATCTGATTATGCACTGGAAAGGACAGGATTCCCTTTAAACATATCCTATGCTGGACTGTGGTGGGTACCTTCCCTTTAAACATATCCTATGCTGGGCTGTGGTGGGTACCTTCCCTTTAAACATATCCTATGCTGGACTGTGGTGGGTACCTTCCCTTTAAACATATCCTATGCTGGGCTGTGGTGGGTACCTTCCTTTTAAACATATCCTATGCTGGACTGTGGTGGGTACCTTCCCTTTAAACATATCCTATGCTGGGCTGTGGTGGGTACCTTCCTTTTAAACATATCCTATGCTGGGCTGTGGTGGGTACCTTCCCTTTAAACAATGCATGTACCTTCCCTTTAAACATATCCTATGCTGGAGACTGTGGTGGGTACCTTCCTTTAAACATATCCTATGCTGCTGGACTGTGGGTACCTTCCCTTTAAACATATCCTATGCTGGACTGTGGTGGGTACCTTCCTTTAAACATATCCTATGCTGGGCTGTGGTGGGTACCTTCCTTTTAAACATATCCTATGCTGGGCTGTGGTGGGTACCTTCCCTTTAAACATGTCCTATGCTAGACTGTGGTGGGTACCTTCCCTTTAAACATATCCTATGCTGGACTGTGGTGGGTACCTTCCCTTTAAACATATCCTATGCTGGGCTGTGGTGGGTACCTTCCTTTTAAACATATCCTATGCTGGGCTGTGGTGGGTACCTTCCCTTTAAACATATCCTATGCTAGACTGTGGTGGGTACCTTCCCTTTAAACATATCCTATGCTGGGCTGTGGTGGGTACCTTCCCTTTAAACATATCCTATGCTGGGCTGTGGTGGGTACCTTCCCTTTAAACATGTCCTATGCTAGACTGTGGTGGGTACCTTCCCTTTAAACATGTCCTATGCTAGACTGTGGTGGGTACCTTCCCTTTAAACATATCCTATGCTGGACTGTGGTGGGTACCTTCCCTTTAAACATATCCTATGCTGGACTGTGGTGGGTACCTTCCCTTTAAACATATCCTATGCTGGGTACCTTCCCTTTAAATATATCCTGCTGGACTGTGGGGTACCTTCCCTTTAAACATATCCTATGCTGGACTGTGGTGGGTACCTTCCCTTTAAACATATCCTATGCTGGACTGTGGTGGGTACCTTCCCTTTAAACATGTCCTATGCTGGGCTGTGGTGGGTACCTTCCCTTTAAACATATCCTATGCTGGACTGTGGTGGGTACCTTCCCTTTAAACATGTCCTATGCTGGACTGTGGTGGGTACCTTCCCTTTAAACATGTCCTATGCTGGGCTGTGGTGGGTACCTTCCCTTTAAACATATCCTATGCTGGGCTGTGGTGGGTACCTTCCCTTTAATTCCATTTGCAGAGGCAGCATTACCATAATGAAATGACCCTGGGCCAGTGGAATAGATGTGGAGAGAGTTGAGGTCTGGTTCACCTTAATGAAATGCTTGGAAACTACTTCTATTTCCTCCCCACAAACACTGAGTCAACTTTCCCTCTCTCTCTCCGTCTTCATTTGTCTACTCTGTTTCCCAGTTTTAACGCAATGTGCATTGTTTTCACACACACAGACAAACACAATTACACAAACACACACACACACACAATGCCACATATTGTCTCCCATTATCCTTACAAGTTAACATCCTGTAAAAAAAAATTCTAGTCATGTTATATATTGATGTGTGTGTGTGTGTGTGTGTGTGTGTGTGTGTGTGTGTGTGCGTGTGCGTGTGCGTGTGCGTGCGTGTGTGTGTGTGCGTGCGTGCGAGTCAGCACACTTATGACAGACATCTGTATCTCTCATTTCATCTTCCATCTCTCCTGTCCTCTCATCACATAATGAAACTTCCTGATCTTTCAGTCCCCAACATCCTCACTTCAGTCCTCACCGAAGACCTTCAATCACCACTAAAATGATGTTCATAGAGAGGTGGCATTGTGAAGACGGACAAACTTGAGAAACCTAATTACATGGCAATAAAATATTAAGTAACATATATTTATTCTACTGTCTGGGAACACATCTCCACTGAAATTACGCGGAAAATAGCTAATATGTAATTGAAGTATTAGTCAAACCTCACCTCATCTCGAACGCAACCCCTCAGTCTAGAAAATGCTAACATGCATCCATGTTTGTTTCTCTTGGCGTTTCGACTTTCTAAGAGGCCTTTCATATCTCTGGTCTAAGTGTCTCTCTGGTCCTCTCTGTGGTGGATTTGAGTGTGGTGGTCTAGTGGGACAGAGGCACGGGTCTTCTGCCCTCTTAAGTGAATGCCACACCATTCTGAGATCAGTTGTAAGAGTGTGTGGGTTCACAGGGAGTTTGCGAAGGAGAGAGAACGTGTGGAGAAGAGGCAGGACTTCCTGAAGCTGAGGAGACAGCAGCAGATAGAGAAAGAGCTGACAGGATACCTGGAGTGGATATGCAAGGCAGGTGAGGCTCACCTCCACTTGCTAAACCCCAATCATCTGTGTGTGTGTGTGTGTGTGTGTGTGTGTGTGTGTGTGTGTGTGTGTGTGTGTGTGTGTGTGTGTGTGTGTGTGTGTGTGTGTGTGTGTGTGTGCGAGTGCGTGTGCGTGCGAGTGAGAGTGTCCGTGAGTGTGAGTGAGAGTGAGAGTGTGCGTGCGTGTGAGAACGCATGTCGTGCTGTAAAACTAAGCCCTGCTCTTTCTTCTTCCAGAGGAGGTGCTGCTGGAGGAGGAAGATGAGAACGCTGAGGAGAAGTCCCCTCTGGACGGTGCGTGGTACAAGAGGAGAACCAACGTCCCAGGTGAAAACAGGGCCATAGATCTAGACTGTGTCCTGCTTTTCCATGCTCCTGGACTGGCACAGCATCTCATGGTCAAGCAGGCGCGGTCAGGTTACCTTCATCTGCCTCCATTTTAAGACCCAGACGATGTAGCGGCATCTCATTCTGTGGTGTTTAAATCGCTCAATTCCAATTCATGCCATATCAGGTACCATAACTGTGCTCTGGTTCCTTTCACCTGGGGTGTAGCGTTCTATAGGCTTCCACAGTGTGTTCTAGTGTTTGTGACTGATTAATAAGATCCAGGCAGTAATTAGATGATTGTCTTTTTCCCGTGAAACTACATTATATCTCGCCTGTCCTTTCTCCTTCTATAAAACCACCCATCTTCTTTTTCTCTCATCACTTCCTCCTCCATGTTCCATTTTACGCCTCCATGTTCCAAAGTGCCTTCATCTTTAATGTTCCGCTTCCATGTTCCATGTTCCGCCTTCATCTTTAATGTTCCGCTTCCATGTTCCATGTTCCGCCTCTTGCTTCTCATCCACATAAGCAGTTCTCTGGGCTCCAGACTCCCTGCAGCCAATTAGGTCTGGTGTGGGATCCCGGGTTAATTAGGGGGATTTAGTGTGATGGCTTGATTGGATTAGGGCTGTACAATACAAATGCACACGCATATGCAAACACATTTTATGGTTCGATGACATTACTGAGAGCTGATTTTATTTTGTTCTTTTATAATAAATAAATAACATGTTGAGGATTAAAACGGTTTGGCCCACTGTCAGAGTAAAAGAACAGTAATATTGTTAGATTAAAAAGATGTCTGGAAGGGATAAAGAGAAAAGTGGATTTGTAGAAGGTACATACTCTACCATTGTTAATCTATTGAATAATGTAATCATAAATATCCAGAGAGTTGGGCTACTGCTTCTGTCCAATTTATATAGAACATGAACGTAGCACATTTAGCCAGATATCATATAGCGAGATATCATCACAGCTCACAAGTCAATCCCATTATTGCATGGGATGTGTGTTTGGTTACACATGTTTTGGAGGGATGTGTGTTTTGTAATGTGTGTTTGGTTGCACATGTGGTAGATGGATGTGTGTTTGGTTACACATGTATTGGAGGGATGTGTGTTTGGTTACACATGTGGTGGAGGGGTGTGTGTTTGGTTACACATGTGGTGGAGGGGTGTGTGTTTGGTAATGTGTGTTTGGTTGCACATGTGGTGGAGGGATGTGTGTTTGGTTACACATATGGTGGAGGGGTGTGTGTTTGGTAATGTGTGTTTGGTTGCACATGTGGTGTAGGGATGTGTGTTTGGTAATGTGTGTTTGGTTACACATATGGTGGAGGGATGTGTGTTTGGTTACACATATGGTGGAGGGTTGTGTGTTTGGTTACACATATGGTGGAGGGTTGTGTGTTTGGTTACACATATGGTGGAGGGTTGTGTGTTTGGTTACACATATGGTGGAGGGTTGTGTGTTTGGTTACACATATGGTGGAGGGATGTGTGTTTGGTTACACATATGGTGGAGGGTTGTGTGTTTGGTTACACATATGGTGGAGGGATGTGTGTTTGGTTACACATATGGTGGAGGGGTGTGTGTTTGGTAATGTGTATTTGGTAATGTGTGTCATGTGGTCATTTGTGCACATTGTTTGTGTCCTGTGAGTACTGTATGTGTGTATTCATCCTGTCTCTCTGATGTGCTGTGAGTATTGTATATGTATTCATTCTGTCTCTCTGATGTGCTGTGAGTACTGTATGCGTGTATTCATCCTGTCTTTCTGATGTGGTGTGAGTACAGTATGTGTGTATTCATTCTGTCTCTCTGATGTGCTGTGAGTACTGTATGTGTGTATTCATTCTGTCTCTCTGATCTGCTGTGAGTACTGTATATGTATTCATCCTGTATTTCTCATGTGCTGTGAGTACAGTGTTGAAACGAGGCAAGGTCAAGAAGAGTAAGAATGACCTGATCACTGCCGAGGAGGGAGAGGACCGTTTGACCGACATGTCCTCTGCTGGTAAGACTCAACCATCCATCAACCGGCTGAACTCAGCAGACTGACTCATCCTGTTTTAGGGACTCATCCGTTGTTTTAGGGATGACCCTTGACCCTTCACATAAAAACTCATTGGTCTTTACTCTATCTAGGCTGTGCCAAGACTCATTTTTTCTCTCTGGGAACGTCAGGTCAATTCAAATGTTCAAAACATATCGAACTTTGATTAGAGAGCACATTTTTTAGTGAATTAAAAAGTTATACAATTATACAAAATGATGCCAGGTGGAATGTCAGAAATGACAACTTCCAGTCCTTGTATAGAGTTTCTACCTTGAAGATAAAATAAAACGTCTGCTCTAGTTATTTCTCTGACATTTTTATTATCAACCATTTAAATGTTAGTGGTTAAAGTATTTTAATTGGCAAAAGAGTCAGGATTTATTCAGGTGGAATAAAGAGGAGATGTCTGTGCGTTTGATTTCCGCCAGAAATAGCTTGTTCTTGCACATTTCCCTCTGCATACAGTGAAGGAAGAAATTATTTGAGTCCTTGCTGATTTTGTACATTTGCCCACTAAAGAAGACCTGATGAGTCTATAATTTTAATTACAGTTTAACCGCAAAAACGTCCAGAATAATGCATTTCAAATATGTTATAAATTGATTTGCATTTAATCCCCTCTCCATCAGCAAGATTTCTGGCTCCCAGATGTCTATTATACAGGTAACAAGATTATTGTCACGGTTTGTGACAGACGCACAAACACAGGGAACCTATATACTCTAACTAATGAGGGAATGGACACCAGGTGTGCGTAATGACGAGACAAGACAATGATGTGATGGGAAGAACGGTGGTGCTAGAAGACCAGTGAGGACAAACGTCGAAGCCTGCCCCTAGATGGCGATAGAGCAGCTTCTGAGGGAGCTGTGACAATTCTAGACTGATCGTGTCTTTGTCAGTGGGCACACGTACAAAATCAGCATGGGGTCAAATCATTTGTTTCTTCACTGTGTACAGGTGTTTAATGCTAGAGACAAATAGTATATTTTGGTCAAATATAATGCGAAAATTGCCCTGTACTTGTCGAAGGTGACACGTTGATACACACGCTGAAGGTGATTATAAAGTTGATGAAGATGTACAGCAAACCCCATGTTTGTGAATAACCTCCTCCACCCAGCTCCTCCGGGCTCTCCGTTTGGCCGGGCCAGCATCAAGAGCAGTAAGCTGGACGGCTCGTCCTACATCCGGCGCAAGGAGAAGAGGATCCGCTTCTTCATCCGTCGCATGGTCAAAGCGCAGAGCTTCTACTGGATCGTACTGTGTCTGGTGGGCCTTAACACGCTGTGTGTGGCCATTGTCCACTATGACCAGCCTGAGTGGCTCACTACTGCGCTCTGTAAGTCTCCCAGAGACACATACACACACACAGACACACACACACACACAGGTGTACCGTCACAATTATAAAATCTAATTAGCGTCTGTAGCTGAGGCTAGCAAAAGTCACGTATGACGTGGTGTGCTCGTGACAAACTGTTGGTGTGACGCTGTGACCCTAGACATGGCAGAGTTTGTCTTCCTGGGCCTGTTCCTGTCTGAGATGAGCTTGAAGATGTACGGCTTGGGAGCCCGCAACTACTTCCACTCCTCGTTCAACTGCTTTGACTTCGGCGTAAGTCGTCATGAATGCCCGTTCCTTGAAGTGAGATGTTCCATTGAGCTACAGAGCCTCAGACTTCTTCGGAATGAAAAATTCAAATGTTAAAGACAGAGAGTGATATGCGGTCCATTTTGTAAGTAGTTGTTCCTTTGTTACAACGGCAACGTCCTCTGTTCTGCTCAGGTGATAATAGGAAGTATACTTGAAGTGGTTTGGTCGATGATCAAACCAGGAGCGTCGTACGGAATAAGTGTGCTGAGGGCTCTTCGACTGCTGAGGATATTCAAAGTCACCAAGTGAGTGAAACACGTTTTCTACACCTGCATGCTCGTACTCTATACTCGTACTCTATACTTGTACTCTGTACTCGTACTCTATACTCGTACTCTATACTCGTACTCTATACTTGTACTCTGTACTCGTACTCTATACTCGTACTCTATACTCGTACTCTATACTTGTACTCTGTACTCGTACTCTATACTCGTACTATATACTCGTACTCTATACTCTATACTCGTACTCTGTACTTGTACTCTGTACTCGTACTCTATACTCGTACTCTATACTCGTACTCTATACTCGTAGTCTGTACTCGTACTCTATGCTTGTACTCTGTACTCTTACTCTATACTCGTAGTCTGTACTCGTACTCTAATACTCGTACTCTATACTCGTACTCTGTACTCGTACTCTGTACTTGTACTTTGTACTCGTACTCTATACTCGTACTCTATACTCGTACTCTATACTCGTACTCTATGCTCGTACTCTAATACTCATACTATACTATACTCGTACTCTGTACTCGTACTCTATACTCGTACTCTATACTCATACTCTATACTCATACTCTATACTCGTACTCTATACTCGTACTCTATACTCATACTCTATACTCGTACTCTATACTCATACTATATACTCGTACTCTATACTCGTACTCTATACTCGTACTCTATCGTACTCTATACTCATACTCTATACTCGTACTCTATACTCGTACTCTATACTCGTACTCTATGCTCGTACTCTATACTTGTACTCTGTACTCGTACTCTATACTCGTACTCTATGCTCGTACGCACAACATATGTTCAACGCAATTTGTGTCCAGCGTGTAGTAGACAATAAACTAGAGCGTTTGACCCAGAGAAATGTTTGGCATGTTGCCATCCTGTCAGGCTGTAATCCCATTAAAGAAAGACAGCAATTTTTTATACCAGTCGGCCATCATGTGAATCACGAGAACGTGCGGAACGTTTGGATTCGTTCACCAGTTGTACCGCGGGGAACCCTCGAACATACGCTCCCTGCTCATTCACTTCTCTCTCTCTCTCTCTCTCTCTCTCTCTCTATTTCTATCTGTTTTTGACTCTCTTTCTGATTTCTGTTTTTTCCCAGGTATTGGAATTCCCTTAGAAACCTGGTGGTGTCTCTGCTGAACTCTATGAAATCCATTATCAGTTTGCTCTTCCTCCTCTTCCTCTTCATTGTGGTTTTTGCTCTCCTGGGCATGCAGCTATTTGGAGGACAGTGAGTACTCCCTCCCTCCCCCACTCCGTCCCACCCATCACCCACCCAGTTGTTTTTGAAAATATTTTAAAACACACATCCGAACAAAATCTTTGTCCATTTTTTGAAGATGATAAGAAACACAAAAAATGTTTGTTACACGTTTGTGTTTTAAAAAATGCACACGCACGCACACACACACGCACGCACGCACGCACACACACACACGCTCCCAGACACACACACACACATCCCCCATTCCCTTACCTCCCTGTATATTGCAGGTCCTTGTGTTCTGGTGCCAGACACATCACAACAGCAGGGAGCGACACAGCGGTGTGGCTTTGATATCGGTTGCGTAAAGCCTCGTGTCTCTGGCTGACAGTGACACATCCTGATCTGTGCTCCTCTGTGTTAATCAAAGGTTGGCACATACCCAGCTCTGTTTGACTACAGCCTCAAATACACCATCTGGAGAGTCACTGTTGATTGGAGGAGCTACAGGCCTGTCGAAACGCCTTTCTGACTGTTTGGTTTGATTTACGCACTGTTTACGCTGTTTAATTTCATCTCTACGGTGCGTGTCTCTCTTGAGCTAAGCTAGCTAGCCCGTTGTGTCCACAACAACACAGCAGGTGAGACGTAAGAGCTCTTGAGGGGCTGACTCCAGTGTGATATTCTATATCTTGCAGAGTGACGGCGTTGGCAGATGCTCTGTTCTCATTGGGCTGAAAGAGTGAGAGATGGAAAGAGAGAGAGAGATGGAGAGAGAGAGAGAAAGAGAGAGAGAGAGAGAGTTGCCATGGTGCCATGCTCAATTAAAACCGGCTGTTCCGTCATAATGACCACATCAGTCAGGGCTGATGGATATGTGTGAAAAAGCCCTGACGTGCACATGGGGCTCGGCTCTTAAGTAACTATATACAAATGCAAGTAACAATATATACACATAAATATAAACATGTGAACATATGAACGATTAAATCGTACATTGTAGTTGCTGTAGATCTTGGAAATCTTTGAGGACAATCCGGAATTGACCAGAGCATACATTTTCAGAGCACGCTGAATCCATCGAGATAGATCTGATTTTGCTTTTAAAACACTGTTTTGAGGTCTGGATCAGATAACGTCCCAGCAGATGCCTTGGGGAGCCAAACCACAGCATCCAGTCCCTGTAATCAGAGTAAACACTGTGACGGTCGGCGTGCTACTCTCGGCCCGTCGTTAGGGTTCAGTCTGGATCAATCCTAACAACCAGAGAAAGTACAGGGAACGAACAAGCAAGGCTGCATATTTGCTGGTGGACAATCCAGTGTATTGTCCACCCCCATACTTACTATGACACACACACACACACACACTCACATTTACAACACCTCTATCGCCATTGGCTATATAAGCAGGCTAGAGTCCTTTCTAGAGGTGGTTGCTGTGGTAACCATATGTGCCCTCCCATCCAACCGTCCATCGTTCTGAAGGCTTTGTCCTCGCACGCCTCATCACTTCCATCGTCACTTCCAACGTCACTTCCATCCTGCCTCTCGTCCACGCGCATCCCTGTACGCCCTAGCAGTCATTTCTTACGTTCACATTGCAAGTACGTCCAGGAATAGCGTCGTTAAAAGGAAATTAGGTTATTTTGTAACCTTGTCAACATTTTAGAGCAAAGCTCAGCATTCATAAATGCCATCCTGAATGCACGTCTCAAATGACCAGCGTGCCTGATATTATATAATATATGAAGTATTTTATGGCCATAGACAATAAATGCATGTGTTACGGTTATAGCTGAGATTTGTCTTCCAACTGTGGTACAAATCAATGTACAGCCTGTCAAATCTACTGTATGATATAGAGAGGGTGGAGCCATAATTGGTTAGTGGTTATTAGTTAGTGGTTAGTGGTTAGTGGTTGGTGGTTGGTGGATAGTGGTTAGTTGTTGGTGGATAGTGGTTAGTGGTTAGTGGTTAGTAGATAGTGGTTGGTGGATAGTGGTTAGTGGTTAGTGGTTAGTGGATAGTGGTTAGTTGTTGGTTAGTGGATAGTGGTTAGTTGTTGGTGGATAGTGGTTAGTGGTTAGTGGTAGATAGTGGTTGGTGGATAGTGGTTAATGGTTAGTGGTTAGTAGATAGTGGTTGGTGGATAGTGGTTAGTTGTTGGTGGATAGTGGTTAATGGTTAATGGTTAGTGGTTAGTGGTTAGTGGATAGTGGTTAATGGTTAATGGTTAATGGTTAATGGTTAGTGGTTAGTGGATAGTGGTTAGTGGTTAGTGGATAGTGGTTAGTGGTTAGTGGTTAGTAGATAGTGGTTAGTGGTTAGTGGTTAGTAGATAGTGGTTAATGGTTAATGGTTAGTGGTTAGTGGTTAGTGGTTAGTGGATAGTGGTTAATGGTTAGTGGTTAGTAGATAGTTGTTGGTGGATAGTGGTTAGTTGTTGGTGGATAGTGGTTAATGGTTAGTGGTTAGTAGATAGTGGTTAATGGTTAGTGGTTAGTAGATAGTGGTTAATGGTTAGTGGTTAGTAGATAGTGGTTGGTGGTTAGTTGTTGGTGGATAGTTGTTGGTGGATAAATGAATAACTTTAAAACAGTTCAGTTATTTTTTATAATGAATATTTATTTGTTTCCCTGACACAGAAGGGGAAATAAATAACAACAAAAGCTAAATAATAATAATTTTCTAAACATCGGCATCTGCCCAGAATTTCACAATCGCTGCATACCAAGTAGTAAGTTCACAAAACGGTGCCACATAACCTTATAAATGTGTATGCTACTAAGATCACAGCACAAAGCTAGCGCAGTTTCTCTCATTCCATATTTACCTAGTATAAAATGCGATTTGAACCTACATTTCACCCAGCTGCGTATTGATTTGTGTGGTGAAAACATCTCTGGGGCCCTCAGAAAACACATGTCTTGTTTCTAGTAAACGCTGTAGCCACAGCTACTGACCTTTAACAGAACTGAAGAAGAAGAATGAAGTCTGTAACCAACTTGATGTTCAACTCTTTCTTACCTGATTCTGTGGTCGAGTCCCAAATGACAGCCTATCGCCTCTCCAGCACCCTACTATAGACCAGAGCCATGTGCTCAAAGAAGCGTATTTAAGTGCAACATGTGCCATTTTCTTGACACTTCACTGTGTAGAGTAGAAAAGTTGTCACTTGCAGATTGCTGTTACAGTTGGAGACGTGGGTTTGCAGAACTCCCCGATGGCTTGTGTTTGTTGATGAAAAATGTTGCTCTATGTTTTGGTCAATTCCCAAATGCAATCAGAACGTAATTGTATAATTTATCACTGAGGCATGAGTTGGTTTGGTGTTTGGCACGACACAACACAGAGGGCCTGGTCATCCACAAACTCCCCAGACGCTTGCTTGGTATTACGAACAGCGTTATACATTTCTATTATCAATCGGAGGATTCAAACCGACCGGTTGAAAATATAAATGATGCAATGTGTGTGCAGATTTGAGAAAGACCGAGACATCGTACCGTCAGCCAAATAAAGAATTCACTCCAATAGTGATATTCAGAGGATGCAATTGTTGTAAAGAATAATATTATAGCATAATAATCTTGTTTTACTATATTCATGTCCTCGTGTGAGGGTTGGGACGGAGGCATTTCTCGTGTCTAGAACGATAAGTTGAAGCTTTCCACAGCTTATACATTCTATACGTAATCATACTGATGAACAAAATAATAGAAAGTATTCTTCTTTTAAGTATGCCAAACAGTAACTGCAATGTCTGTCGGCACAGTGCCAGACATTCAGGTTTGGTTTTGAATATCCAATGTCTGTTATCCAAGTGATTTTATAATCACTTTGTACACAGCACACTGTTTTTTATTTATTTAACCTCTTATTATAACCTTGAGTATCATTTGAGCTCTAAACTTCTCGCCCTTTCATCTAATTTGACCACTAGCGTCACCACGCTCCAAAACATGATTTATTTTATTTGATTCAATATGTTCACTGCTCTTTGTCCAAGGTTTAATTTTGAAGAGGAGACACCAACCACCAACTTTGATACCTTCCCAGCGGCCATTCTCACTGTCTTCCAGGTACTCTGTCTCTTCTTGTCTCCATTTATTGAAGTTAATCAACAAATACATTTTCTTCACTGTACAGTTTATGCCAAATATAGGACTAGACAAGAATATTGTGTTAGAATAATAATAACCAGCTATTAATAGAATGTGTAGACTCCCAAAAGACGTTTGGTTAGCCTGTGTTATATTTTTTACCCTATATCGGCGAAGTGTAGATCCAAATGAGGAATATGTGTCATCCTTCAGAGATTCTGAAAATGTGTTTAACAATTCTTTTTAAACGTTGAAAAAATATAACATAAAATTATTTGTGCTAAATAAAATCATGAAACTGTATATAAATGTGGGCAAAATAAATTTCAGTACATGAGATGAAAAATACTGTCTGCTCTACAGTATGAACACATCACATTAACTAATATGTTTGGCATATTCTAATCGGATCTTTTATTATTAATATTTATATTTACATATTCATCCTACTAACTTTTCTGATGGATATTTCATAACGTCAACTAACTGGTAGCGGTTTGCAGGGATGCTCCGACTAGACATGCTAAAGTAAAGTCCAGTTACTCCGGGTCAGATCGTGCTAATTTGGTCAAATATGAATGTCATTCCTTTCTCTCCACTGTGCACGTCAGATTCTGACAGGTGAGGACTGGAATGCAGTGATGTATCACGGCATTGAGTCCCAGGGCGGGGTGCGGAGGGGGATGTTCTCCTCGGTCTACTTCATCGTTCTCACACTTTTTGGAAACTGTATCCTTGCGCCACTGAAGGATATTAGGCGTGTGCCAATCCCGCCCTACTGAACATATATGTGTGATCATATCCAGTTCGTCAACGTTAACTCATGCAAATATGCTGGATTTGAGAGAGAGTGAGTACCAAGCAGAATAGTTTCCGAAATGAAATGGGAATATGAGAATGGGCGGTAGAGAGAATCCACTGGGGAATTGTGTTCATTGGATGGGATCATGTTTTATATATATTATCAGGGACCCACCGACATGAAAAAAAACTATAATAATAATAATTGAAAGTATATAATTGAAACTATTTCCATCATTAAGTTTGATTTCTGCTAATGATAAAAAATGCTTGATTGTATTGAACCATTTCAAAGTACAATGAAGTTGTATCGAGATTCTTCTGAGCTCACTTCCAACCAGACACACTTCTGAATGTCTTCTTGGCTATCGCCGTGGACAATCTCGCCAACGCCCAGGAGCTGACCAAGGTAAGGCTGAGATACCCATGGGAGCCTGACCCCGGGAAATTATTTCCTCGCGTTTAGGAATAAAATGACCGTTGGTTTTCCCGTCCTTTTTGGTTTACTGGTCCAGGACGAGGAGAAGCAGGAGGAAGAAGCCAATAAGAAGCTGGCCCTCCAGAAAGCCATGGAGGTGAAGGAGGTCAGCCCTGTGTCTGCAGCCAACATCTCCATTGCTGCGTAAGTCTAGTGACACAGACTTCACATTGCGTCTTCTGTGTGCCCTCCCATTCTTACACCAGGCCTTGTGAATTTGCCTCTGTCTGTCTTCTTTCTCTTCAACTTCACAATTTGCACGTTTTTCGTGTGTTTTACTGTATGTTTCTGATTCCGTGCTTTGATTGCTTTTTGTCCTACTAAGGCAGCATGACACAGGCTCCATATGGAAGAGAAAACACGTGTGAGAAACCACTAGCAGTCAGAAATGCAACAGTGTTAATCCTTCATCTGAAACTTAACTCATATAGCTTTCTTCTTTTCATTGACTCTATTTAGTGAACATTGATATGACAGATTTATTCATTAGAGTCGAATGGAGTCGATCAATCATTTCTGAGTCAGCATTATGCTGTGATGTAGTGTTTTTTTACCACACAGTCATGCCATAGATTGATATTGGCATTAGGACTAATTCGTCAATAGTGTAATTTCTTTTTCGCATCAGACGTGTGCCATGAATAGAATAAGAATATACCAATATTGTACAACTGAATGCCTTCAACTGAAATGTGTTCTCTGAATTTTACCCAACCCTGAGGGGCAGGGGCTAGCCCTATTCACTAGATACAGATCTATAATATTGACAAACATTTTGACGGTCGATAAGTCATTGCTTTGTACATGACCATGTATGGATAAAGTCAGTTTATAAAGGACTATATTATATGGGCAATGACTATATTATGAGGGATATAGATCCAGGAACAGCAGTTAAATACACTGTGAATACAGGCCCTGGCAAGAGTCGTGGTTTGTCTCAGAAATCAAATCATTACAAAATAATGCGTTTATAAAAAACATGCATCAAATCTGATTGATTATTGTTTTTTGAAGAATGATTTGCTATGAATAGACGTTTTTCTTACACTTTATTTTAGTTTTGATCGTTGTAGATTAGCGGTCTATTTGAATGCTTTATGTGATTAAGATAATGTCTGGTGTCATGATTTATTTTAGATTTCAGTAATGTGTGATTTTACAAAGCTTTTGGTGATTGGTTTATTTTATTCATATTGTTTTATTCAATACCTATAATGTTATTAATTAAGACGATCTGTTTCTATTTAAACAATCCAGTGACATTGTAAAGGCTTTGTAAACCCATTGTGTGTTTAATTCTGTAAATCCATTCTGGTCCAATGTCTCTCATTATGTTGACGTCTGTTATTCCTCAAGAATATTTTGACTTACAGTATTTGGTAACATTTCATGAAGGGAATCACTTGTAAATATAATCCCTCATGTTATTCACAGTAAGTAACGTTAACATAATGTATTCTATATACTCTAGTACTCTATATGTTATATAGTACTACTACTGTACTGCAGATTGGTATGGTGTATGTGCTGCCCTGTCCCCACTGCTGAAGTGTTAACCGTAGCTCTGTTAGACTAGTGCTTAACTTTACAGGACAGGTGGACAGACAAACAACAGACACACACGTTAGGGACATTTTGACTGTTGTTCCCCTCTTTCTTCTAACTACATCACTTTAGTTTGTGTCTTATACTTTCTTCTGTGTCTCTGTTTGTTTTGCGTGCACAGTTTTGTAAAGCAAAATCGAGATGCACTCTCTCGCAGCTCGTCCGTCTCCAGCGGTCATTCACCGTGAGTTTTTACCCTCTATTACAGTACCCCCCCCCCCTCAAATAAAGATATCCATTGCAGTTTAGACTTTCTTACAGACAGGTGCCCTGGTACTTGACAAATCCTTATAACAGTTATTGAAAAATTTGTAACATTTTGCATTTATGCCAAAAAGTTACATTTAAGTGTGGTCACATAATCCTGTGAATGTTGGTGGATTCATGGTAGTTATTGAGTCTGACTATTACGGCCAGATGGGTGAAGTTATTGGAATATTCATAAAAGTCATTTTAAAATCCACTTGCATTTCTGCATTCCTAACAGCACTTCTAACAGCACTCCTAACAGCACGTCTAGCAGCACTTCTAACAGCACTTCTAACAGCACTTCTAACAGCACTTCTAACAGCATTCCTAACAGCACTTCTAACAGCACTTCTAACAGCACTTCTAACAGCACTCCTAACAGCACTTCTAACAGCACTTCTAACAGCACTCCTAACAGCACTCCTAACAGCACTCCTAACAGCACTCCTAACAGCACTCCTAACAGCACTCCTAACAGCACTTCTAACAGCACTCTAACAGCACTCCTAACAGCACTCCTAACAGCACTCCTAACAGCACTCCTAACAGCACTTCTAACAGCACTCCTAACAGCACTTCTAACAGCACTCCTAACAGCACTCCTAACAGCACTCCTAACAGCACTCCTAACAGCACTCCTAACAGCACTCCTAACAGCACTTCTAACAGCACTCCTAACAGCACTCCTAACAGCACTCCTACCAGCACTCCTACCAGAACTTCTAACAGCACTCCTAACAGCACTCCTAACAGCACTTCTAACAGCACTTCTAACAGCACTGAACTAACAGCATTCCTAACAGCACTTCTAACATCATTCCTAACAGCACTTCTAACAGCACTCCTAACAGCACTCCTAACAGCACTCCTAACATCACTTCTAACAGCATTCCTAACAGCATTCCTGACAGCATTCCTAGCGTGAATCTCTTAGCTGCTCGGGCTTCCGGTTTGGATGGGCAGCCTAATCTAGGTTTGGTCTTGGTGGCGCCGTACTCTTAAATATTGTCATGACCATGTTCCAAGGTGCTGCAAAGGCCTTGAACATCGTTTAATACCGATTCCCTGGCCTGTGTATTTCCTCATTTTTGTTCCGTAGAACTTTTGAAAGCTCCTGGGTGATTATGGCTGATTGCTTGCTTTGCAATTACCTACCTAGCAGATGTAACCTACAGAAAACAATTAATGCATCCTGAAATCATGTGAATCATGGCAAATTAACACAGGTGGAGGCCAATTAACTTGGTGTGTCATTCTGAAGGTGATTGGTTACACTTAAGCTAATGTAAGAATTAATCATGTACTTTCACGCTGCACATGCTGGTTTATAGTCAGAACATCCAAAAACATGTTTGGGTTATTATCATTAAATCTGTTTAGAATATGTCTATAAAAAGTTAGCAATTTTTATAGTTTATAATTTGAAATATGAAAGTTCACTAAAAGGTAAAGTACAGAGAAAGGCTTCCACGACTACATTTTGGGTCATTTTATAACATATTTTCTTTTTCTTTTTTTAAATGTAAATAAAAGCAAAATACAGATATGACCAAATAAATGTGCACACCTGACAATCACAGCAATAAGAGCTTGTTGGACATCACATTCCTAACCATAAGCATTCATATTAAATCCCTCCCGCCCCCCGTTAAAGCAGCTATAACAGGAGTGCCAATTTATCCAAAAGTGAAATGGCGCCCTGATGTTGGAAACGCTGATTCGCCATTCAATCCATCCCTGTTCAGTTGAAGTCAGGGATCTGTGCAGGCCACATGATTTCCTCCACACCAACATCATCGAACCACGTCTTTATGGACCCCACTTTATGCATGAGGGCACAATTATGCTGAAACAGGAAAGAGCATTCCACGAACTGTTGCCACAAAGTAGGAAGCACCCAATTGTGTGAAAATGCCTTTTTATCCTGTAGCACTAAGATGATCCTTCTCTAGGGCCCAGCTAAAACCTGGAAACACAGCCCCAGACCATTTTCCCTCTTACACCAAACTTTAGAGCAGGCACCATCCATTCAGTTAGGTTGTGTTCTGCTGGTATCTGCCACATAAAGATCCATCCATTTGTCTGCCAGATAGTGAAGCCTGATTTACCACCACAGAGAACACGTTACCACGGCTCCCGAGTCCAGTGGCTGCATGCTTTAAAACACTCCAGTCGACGCTTGCCATTGCCCATGTTTGTGAGGCTTGTGTACAGGTGTACTCTTTCCAGTTTAATAGTGTACAATGGGTCCAGTTTACCAGCTAGCAATGGGTCCGGTTTAATAGTGAGCAATGGGTCCGGTTTAATAGTGAGCAATGGGTCCGGGTTAATAGTGAGCAATGGGTCCGGTTTAATAGTGAGCAATGGGTCCAGTTTACCAGCTAACAATGGGTCCGGTTTAATAGTGAGCAATGGGTCCAGTTTACCAGCTAACAATGGGTCCGGTTTAATAGTGAGCAATGGGTCCAGTTTACCAGCTAACAATGGATCCGGTTTAATAGTGAGCAATGGGTCCAGTTTACCAGCTAACAATGGATCCGGTTTAATAGTGAGCAATGGGTCCGGTTTAATAGTGAGCAATGGGTCCGGTTTAATAGTGAGCAATGGGTCCGGTTTAATAGTGAGCAATGGGTCCAGTTTACCAGCTAACAATGGGTCCGGTTTAATAGCGCGCAATGGGTCTGGTTTAATAGTGAGCAATGGGTCCGGTTTAATAGCGCGCAATGGGTCTGGTTTAATAGTGAGCAATGGGTCCGGTTTAATAGTGAGCAAAAAATCCTGTTTGTGTGTGTAACTGTACGACACAGATGCCAGACTCATTCCATAGAGGGTAGAGTGACGGCAGGTTTTTCCGCCTACAATATCCTGTGAACTTGACAGATTCATGGAGGTCACAGATTAGTTCTGAACTCCACTCACCTGGTGGTCCTGGTCTTAATTGAATGCCATTTGAAGTGTAAAAAATACCCAGCAGAGACTAGCTCCTCTGTGGATGAGTTCCACACCCGTGCTCTACAGGATATAGGTAAGCATGACTTAACCCAGGCGTGGTCAATTACCATTTCCCCCAGGGCGAGGCCATTATATCGATATCAACTCATTATAATGGAGCAATTTGGATAAAACATTCTACACGTTTACACAACTGGCATAGGTTGTGCAATGAATGAAAATGTTTAAAGAAAAACATTAATGCCAAAACGCGCCGCTAATTGACTTTAACTCCTTTTCCTTAACTCACCTGTTCATTCGCCCTGCAGCAAGGAGCAGCAGAGAGCCAATAAGATGATGTCAGTGTGGGAGCAGCGAACCAATCAGCTTCGTCGAAACAATCTGAGGAACAGCTCAGAGGCTCTGTTCAACGAGCTGGACCCGGACGAGCGCCAACGGGTCACCTCGGCCCTCCACATGCACCCCGATATGAAGACCCACAATGACCGCCCCCTGGTGGTGGAGGCCGCCAATGGGGACAAATTCCGACCCCCCGAGGAGGCGAAAGGGGGAGCTGACGCACAGCAGGAGGGAGGCGACGCGCGCGGCCAACCACCGCACAAGCACCACCGCCACCGGGACCGGAATGGGGAGAACGGGGAGAGCCGGCATCACAACCACCACAACCGCGGCAGAGACCACGACCAGTCAGATGGCCCACGGAGCAGAGGAGAGAGGAGCCACAGTCAGGAGGAGGGCCACAGGCACCGTCACCAAGCTGGTTCCCCAGAGGAGAGGGTGAATGGAGGAGAGGAGAGGGAGCACCGTCACCACCACTCACACAGACAGCTCAGAGAAGGAAACGGGGCTCTAGCCAACGGGGCCAGGGGCGAGAATAGGCCGCGGGGCCACAGGGAGGGGAGCGGGCAGCGGAACGGGGAGGAGAACGGGGAGGGGAACGGAGAGAGGAGGAGGCATCGCTCACGCATGGTCAGGGCACAGTCAACGCTTGATGGAGAGGGGTGCCGGGAGAACGGAGAAAGAGATGGGGGCCAAGGACATCGGTGAGACCAGTGCTGACAAACCACATTCTCAATGCACTGTTGCCCAGTCGTCACCACAGTAGAGCTTCACTCATCTGCACTGGATGCACTTGTTTTGCAGGGACATGCAGAGCAACTCTAAAGGGGAGAGTTTACCCACAAGTCCTGTGGAGCCTCCTGCAGGTCGACAGACTGGAGGAAAGCTAGAGGATGCAGACAACCAGAAGAACAGTCACAGAGCCAGCCAGGCAGGCCTCAACAGTGTACATATCCCTGTGACCATCATCACTCCGTCCAAAGACACCACCATCATACCCAGTCAGTACCTCAGTCTGTACCTCAGTCTGTACCTCAGTCAGTACCTCAGTCTGTACCTCAGTCTGTACCTCAGTCTGTACCTCAGTCCGTAGATCAGTCTGTACCTCAGTCTGTAACTCAGTCTGTACCTCAGTCTGTACCTCAGTCTTTACCTCAGCCTGTACCTCAGTCTGTACCTCAGTCAGTAGATCAGTCTGTACCTCAGTCAGTAGATCAGTCTGTACCTCAGTCTGTACCTCAGTCAGTAGATCAGTCTGTACCTCTGTCAGTAGATCAGTCTGTAGCTCAGTCAGTAGATCAGTCTGTACCTCAGTCAGTAGATCAGTCTGTAGCTCAGTCTGTAGCTCAGTCAGTAGATCAGTCTGTAGCTCAGTCAGTAGCTCAGTCTTTTCCTCAGCCTGTACCTCAGTCTGTAGCTCAGTCGGTAGCTCAGTCTGTACCTCAGTCTTTACATCAGTCTGTACCTCAGTCTGCCCCTCAGTCTGTAGCTCAGTCTGTACCTCAGTCTTTACATCAGTCTGTACCTCAGTCTGTACCTCAGTCTGCACCCAGTCTGCACCTCAGTCTGTACCACACTGGAAACATATTACATATAATATAGTGAAATCATGTTACTATGACTGATTAAAGCTTGATTCTGTGATAGTAATCCTCTCTCTCTTTCTCTGACAGTGAATAATATTGACTGTGAAAGCTTTCCTTTAAACGAGGAGAAGAAAAACATGGAGGAGGAAGAGGAGGAGGAGGAGGAGAGCAGCAATGGCCCCAAACACATTCTCCCCTACAGCTCCATGTTTGTGTTTGGACAGACCAACCCGTAAGTCAGGCTGTGAGACAGACCAATGTGAGACAGACCAATGTGAGACAGGCCAATGTGAGACAGACCAATGTGAGACAGATTAATGTGAGACAGATTAATGTGAGACCTACCAATGTGAGACAGACCAATGTGAGACAGACCAATGTGAGACAGACCAATGTGAGACAGACCAATGTGAGACAGACCAATGTGAGACAGACCAATGTGAGACAGACCAATGTAAGACAGATTAATGTGAGACAGATTAATGTGAGACAGGCCAATGTGAGACAGACTAATATGAGACAGACCAATGTGAGACAGACCAATGTAAGACAGATTAATGTGAGACAGACCAATGTGAGACAGATTAATGTGAGACAGGCCAATGTGAGACAGATTAATGTGAGACAGACCAATGTGAGACAGATTAATGTGAGACAGACCAATGTGAGACAGACCAATGTGAGACAGACCAATGTGAGACAGATTAATGTGAGACAGACCAATGTGAGACAGACCAATGTGAGACAGATTAATGTGAGACAGACCAATGTGAGACAGGCCAATGTGAGACAGGCCAATGTGAGACAGACCAATGTGAGACAGATTAATGTGAGACAGATTAATGTGAGACAGACCAATGTGAGACAGACCAATGTGAGACAGATTAATGTGAGACAGACCAATGTGAGACAGATTAATGTGAGACAGACCAATGTGAGACAGACCAATGTGAGACAGACCAATGTGAGACAGACCAATGTGAGACAGACCAATGTGAGACAGACCAATGTGAGACAGGCCAATGTGAGACAGACCAATGTGAGACAGACCAATGTGAGACAGATTAATGTAAGACAGATTAATGTGAGACAGATTAATGTGAGACAGACCAATGTGAGACAGACCAATGTGAGACAGACCAATGTGAGACAGACCAATGTGAGACAGACCAATGTAAGACAGGCCAATGTGCATTTTTCTTAAGCCAACAGGTTCCCTGTCTTTCAGGCAATACGACAAGTCTCTGTTTCTGACTCTGTTTATGTCCAAATGATTAGGGTGTTTTAATGTGCTTTTTAGGTTGTGTCGGCTGTGTCACTATGTGGTGAACCTGCGTTATGTTGAATGAAGTGGGCTGTGTTGTTTAGGTTGCGTCGGCTGTGTCACTATGTGATGAACCTGCGTTATGTTGAATGAATTGTGCTGTGCTTTTTAGGTTGCGTCGGCTGTGTCACTATGTGGTGAACCTACGTTACTTTGAGATGTGCATCCTATCAGTCATCACAATGAGCAGCATTGCCCTAGCAGCAGAGGACCCTGTCCAGGCAAATGCCCCCCGCAACAACGTGAGTGCTACAAGTACACACACAGACACACACACACACAGACACACACACAGACACACACACAAACACACACACACACAGACACACACACACACACAGACACACACACACACACACACAGACACACACACAGACACACACACACACAGACACACACACACACACTCACACACACACACACACAGACACACACACACACACACACACACACACACACAGACACACAAACACAGAGACACACACACAGACACACACACAGACACACACACAGACACACACACACACAGACACACACACAGACACACACACAGACACACTCACACACACACACACACAGACACACACACACACACAGACACACAAACACAGAGACACACACACAGACACACACACAGACACACACACAGACACACACACACACAGACACACACACAGACACACACACAGACACACACACACACAGACACACACACAGACACACACACAGACACACACAGACACACACACAAACACACACACAAACACACACAGACACACACACACACACAGACACACACACAGACACACACACAAACACACACACACACAAACACACACACACAGACACACACACACACACAGACACACACACACACACACAGACACACACACACACACAGACACAGACACACACACAGACACACACACAGAGACACACACACACACACACACACAGACACACATTAGGATGCTGGGAATATGGTATTACCGTTAAAGGCATTTTTACTTGAGGGATTAAACCAAAATATGAGTGTTAATATTCTCTTTAAATCCCACTCTGGACCTTAGTCTGGCTGACTGACTAGTGGACTCTCTAACTAGCATAATCATGAGACCTGATTAGGTGATCAGAATCTGACAGGTACTGCCAACTGTCTGAGACGGTGAAATGAACACAACTAAAAATATAATTGACTAAATTTGCGCCAGTAAAAAGACTGCTGTTGCGTAATAGCATTCAACCCAAGGGCTGAGTTGGAGGAAAAACGAGTGCTTTTGATGTAAGTTGTTCTAAGGATTGACTGCTGTGCGTCTCGATGAAAAGCGAAGGAGACGGGCTGTGTGACTTCTGAAAGAAGTAAAAGCTCTACTGTATTCAGGACGAGACCGGTTCCACTCCAACAGATCGACTGTCAGTCTGATTAGGCTCGCATTGTTTTCTCAGGGAATATTTCATACGGAAGATCTCCCTGTGCGTATTTATGAGCTCCAGACGTTTCTCACTACACTAACTCCTCTGTCCCGTTGCAGGTGCTCAAGTATCTGGACTACGTCTTCACCGGAGTGTTTACCTTCGAGATGGTTATTAAGGTGAGAGGTCACACCTGGGAAAGACGTGTAATGGGAGACGCATCTGTTTGAATAGTGCACGCAACGGCTGCAGCTCAGAATAGCTCCAGTACAAAGCTGCCTCAAGGTGGAAAAAAGATAGGAAATATCTGGGGGTTTTTTTCTAAACATGAAGGCGAAGTTGTGTGGGCTTATATCCGGCGGCAGGGCTCTCGTTGGCAACGTACAACAGTGAGCCGAAACATTATGACCTCATATGCGGTCGGTCCACCGTGTGCCGACAAAACAGCGCTGGACCCGTTCGTGTTCTTTCCCTCCTGGGACCACTTCTGACCGGGAGAACCCCACAAGCCTGGGACCACTGTTAGTGGGTCCTCATTACTCCTGACCGGGAGAACCCCACAAGCCTGGGACCACTGTTAGTGGGTCCTCATTACTCCTGACCGGGAGAACCCCACAAGCCTGGGACCACTGTTAGTGGGTCCTCATTACTCCTGACCGGGAGAACCCCACAAGCCTGGGACCACTGTTAGTGGGTCCTCATTACTCCTGACCGGGAGAACCCCACAAGCCTGGGACCACTGTTAGTGGGTCCTCATTACTCCTGACCGGGAGAACCCCACAAGCCTGGGACCACTGTTAGTGGGTCCACATCACTGCTGACCAGGAGAACCCCACAAGCCTGGGACCACTGTTAGTGGGTCCTCATTACTCCTGACCGGGAGAACCCCACAAGCCTGGGACCACTGTTAGTGGGTCCACATCACTGCT